>JAHVAK010000619.1:600000-1028556 GCA_019845155.1 Luehdorfia chinensis | reverse complement strand
CAGATAACTGGCCCGGGGTGGTACCTACCTAGACGGATTCCTGCACAGGAATCCTACCACCAAAATTGTTTGTTTCATGTTGATTTGTAAAGATTCAGTAGTGTTCAATAATAGTTTGTGTTCTAGTATAATAATAACACAAACAAAAGATATTTTGGCTTGGTGCCAGTAGCCTCTAGTGTTAATTCTGGAGATATGGAAGCACCAGGGGATTCTATTTAAGATGCTAAACTGTCCATCCAGTATGCCTTTCAGTTTTATTTTTAAACTACTTCCAGCTAAACAAATCATGCCCACTGCCTGACGAGTCTACAAAAACAGTTACAACGCAAAACGATAATGGGGACATCACGCCACCGGTAACTCACAACATAAGCAACGTCAAATTTCACGGTAGAAGACTGAGACAACGCCAGGAGAAGAATTACTACGAAAACGCCCGTCGAAACACAAATAACAGTACAAGTAATAACAATAGTGTGAAAAGTTTACAGCTGAGTCCACACAAAGCAAACAGTGCAGCGGCAGAAGTTGATGCAAAACAGCTCTCAGCGCTAAAGTCAAGAGTTCATCGTACTTCCGCGCCGGCCAGACTTTTCACATACTCGCTCGCCGCCTCGCTTCTAACGCTCCGCCCGCCTACCTCATCGAGTGGGATTCCAATGCCTCATAATGTGGCAACACATGAATTTATTTAAATATACATATTAATGTAATAATATATTAAGTGCTTGTCTGTAGTCTAATTTAGTTGTACAGTAAGTTCAAGGAATGTGATATATTATTATTCCAATTTGACTCGTTTTATTTAGCAAAATATAAACCTGTTGTACAAGCTCTTTTTACCATTGCCCTTTGTCTTTCTTAAATTTCATGGCTTAACTTTTGGATTAACGGACAGTTGTACGTGCAATCACGTGAAATTTATTGGAAAACAGAGCTATTGCGAATGCGTGCGGCTGCTTAAGGCCATTGCTTGAACATACCTCAATTAGTATTTCCTAAGCTTAGCACCTTAAAACATACAAACTCTCCAGCTTTATAGTAGTAGGAAGTAAGACAAAGACGAAAAAAAATTACTATGAATTTTCTGAACCACTAAGAGAAATATTTACATTACCATGAAGTAAAATATTTTTTTTATTGGGGATATGGACGAAACGAGCAAAACGTACATCTGATGATAAGTGCAACGTTCTCGACCCACACACAATAGCCATAGCTGTATAACACCAATTCTTTTCAATCAAATAACAAGTTTTACCTACGTTTTTTCGTTGAAATTTTAAAAATTAAACTTATCGAAATCAAAAATAAAGATTAAATAATAAGGTCAATGTTACCCACCTGTTTACCTTAGAAAAAATTACTCACCCAAACGAAGACGTGATTATTTTTAAGTCTAGCAAATGAAGGGCTTTTATGTAGATAACAGAGTTAATCTAATAACATATTAATTTGGGTAATCTAAATGAACGGGTAATCTTATTAAAAGCTTAAGTAAATGATGGGGCTTATTCTCTCTGCCTAAGCCGTATTGCCCAGTGATTACACTAGCTCGCAGTGCCCTTCAGACTGAAACACAGTAATGTTTGCACACTACTGCCTACACGGCAGTATAACTGGCTCTACCTACCTAAAAGGAGAGTCCTGCATAGGAAATCCTACCGCCAGTATAATTACCAAATTGCAAAATAAATCCGCGCGTAACATGACCTAATTTCTACAACTTTCAAAAACAGACAGACAAAAATTTAATAATAGCGTGTTTTTGGTGTCCTGGAAATAGCTATCAAGAAAAAGTCTTGCGGAATCAAAGACAGACACTCCAATTTTATTTAGAACCGAGATTTCTTTAGACTATTTAGTTACATTGCTTAGATACTTTGCCAATTTGAAAAATTAATAAAATGAAAATCAAAGAAAAAAAAACAACTAACAAGGATTTAAATTTCTTTTGTCAACGTCTTTACAAAGTATTATCGTTTCTTAATAAATTTCCGTTTCCTCTGACCGCTGAAAGAAGCAGGCCTCTTGGGGCTTGGACTGACAGGTATTTACCTAAATACATAATAGCCATTTATATGAATTTACATAGTCCAAGAGGCTAGGCGCTCGTTTTAAATTTTATACTACCCCAACTGACCTGGGTTCGATTTACGTTGCCGGTGCCCTTTAAATTACCCGGTGTATCGATTTTTCGTCAAATTACCCGCCAATTGGCAGCACTGGTAGCGAGGCTCAAAACGAGCAGACTGTATATTATGCTAAAACCACAGAACAAAAAAAACAAGTAGAAGTGGTACGTTCGTAAATTAATAAGAGAACCCATGTCGCCAAACTCACACACTTGCAACTGTGTAACTAACACAATGAAAAAAACTTTCCTATTGGATGGAATTCTACTCCGGAATAAGGTATTAACTAAATTGTACATCAATCAAAAAAACACTGTTATTCTAAAGAATTAGAACTTAATATGTTTTGTACACAACAGATATTTAACAAAATATTTTTAACGGCGTAGACAAAACTTATTGTCTTACGAGTTCCGCTATTGCACACTAGATGTCGAATCGCTTTTGGCTAAGCAAATAACATTATTAAAGAGCATGTAATAAGGCTGATATTTGTTTAATTCTGCTACGTGATAGCCCTATTCGATTAGTGATTGACATTTTTGTTTTGTTATTTAAATATATCGATAATCGTCGAACGATAAGAATTCACTTGAAAGTTGGACTGTTGACGGTGAAAACACTTATTATAGATATATAATAGTATGGATACTTGTTGTATATGTGCATATATATATATATAGAACGAATTTATTGTAAGTTTACAAATAAACTATTTATTTATATTGACATTATTTATAAAAAAATTAAGTCAAAACCACCACCCCGAATCGTTCCCTTTTCAAACGTGCCCATTATATACTTAAATATATATATATATATGTATATATAATTGTAAATCACATATACATTGCGATGGGCCGAGTAAGAATGTTAAATAAATAGTTCTTAAAACTAAAAATTTATTTAAAAGCTAGTACAATGGCTTCCTGCTATCATATTTTACAATAAGAGGTTATATACCTAAATTGTACCCACCGAGTGTAGCAAAACTAATGTTCTAGATTTAAATTAACAACCGACAAATGTCGTACTGCTGAACACAGGACTCCTCTCATTTCTGAGAGGGTTTGGAGGAGTCCACCACGCAACTCCAAAGTGAGTTGAGAATTTTCATAAGTTTTAGAAATATTTTTTATGTTGGCCGGTTAAAGATTCAGATTGTTTTCTTTAACCCGCCAAGCCCCACCATCAGAGTATCAATAAAATAAAGCAATTTCCTTCAATCAGTTTTTATTGACCTTGAAAAAGTACATATTTGTTAAATATTTGCCTTTTAGTAACTTTTTTATTAACTTTTAACAAATAATGGATGCGTATATTTAAATATCGTTCCGTTATTGCTTTAATTAAATTTGTCACATGGTTTGCTGTCGAAAATTCGCCCAATTGGTGATAACCATTAAATAATTCAGTTCCAACAAATTGACGCAGTATTTTGGCCATTACGACGTCTTTTTAAAAAAAATGTCCATCGTAATTTTTTATTATGGTTTCTGATGTTTACATACTTTATACTCGTCTACTGACGGGTATAATAATCCCCCTTTATCTTTGGCTATTATAAATTTGTTTACCACCGTCGCTGTCGATGAAAGTTTTAAACGTTTCAAAGGCATTCCATAACAATTTTATCATGTGACAGGGATCTAATATAGCTACAATGGGAGCCTTTGTCACAGGATGCTCAAATTTTACGTTGCTGGTTTGGAAACAACAACCCAAATTAATTGCCATAGATAAATTACCGGCATCATGAATCCTTTCAAGACACTGTTTTACAAGGCCTGCACGGTTTATTCCCGTAACTCCGTCAACCAGAAAAAATGCTTCTGGTATTTTAAAATTGCTATTAATAGCAGTTGCAAAGAAAACCAAAGCTTCTTTTGCTTCTGCTAATTGATCACCCTCTAAACCTGTGCCAACATCGACATAACCATATAATTTGTGGCCATCCCATTCAATGCGCCGTCTTATAGCCATTTCATCAATTACCAAGGCTGCTATTATTCTATGGTTTGATGTGTCTGCTTTATGTTTGAGAGCAGTGAAAGACTCTTGAGTGAAGCCTGGCTCAACACCGACTTTTGAGTACCATTTTTTTAATGTACGCGGATGCGGTAAGCACGTGTTCAATGTCTTCCTCACATAATCATAGGCTTTAGGCGAATAATAATGTAAGGAAAGAGCAAAACTTCGTAATGCTGGTGAGTACACCTGTTTCGAGATATATCCAGATGTCTCATTAAGACGCTGACGATGAAATAAGTCACTTATCTGTAAAAAAATAACAAACTCCTGTTAGTAGTTTCACAGGCTGACGATGAAATAAGTCACTTATCTGTAAAAAAATAAAAAACTTCTGTTAGTAGTTTAATCACGCTGTTTTCACACATAAGGGGTAGGCAGAGACTAAGGGTGTAGCCCACTTTTCACCTCGCGGGAACGAGAAGTGACGGATGACAAACCACGTCGCCTCCATTTTGGTACGAAACAAAAAAATCCTGCTCCCTATTGCATTCCGACGAGCAGTATTGTGACAGTATTGCATATTATGATCCTATTTTGCACGAATAAAGGTTGTCCGTACAATACCTAAGTCGCCTCTTACTACATCTCGGTAGGTAAGAGGTTAATTTGTTACCTGAAATGCTATTAAAGTGTAGTTACTAACCTCAATATTAGTATTTTCTAGGCTAGTAAGACTTTCTCTTTCCATGTAAAACTTCTCTTTCAATGTTTCTAATAAGTCTTTCACGCTTTCGAGTTTTTTTTTGGTTTTGGACTTGTTATCGTTTTATTTTTAAATTTAGATTTTTAATTTTAGATTGTAACCACCTTATGATACGTTTAATTTTTTGCTTGCGAGGAGTAGAATATTCAGAACTAGGTGCAGCGTCATCATCGTCCTTATGCGCCATTTTCTTTGGTGGCATATTGGAAGAGCTAGGCTGATCTAAAGTATCTGTTATCCGTTTCCGTGAAGATCCTGAAATGTCGTCACCAGTGGGAGAATTTGGTCGCTGTAAATAAATATTCAAATAAACACTTATGATATATGGGGAAGCAATCCATTAATTGATTTATAAAAAGATACACATACGTGAACAAAAATAGATAAAATGTTTCGGGTAGGAATCGCTGAATCATTTAAATATCTATTTCCGCTTTTCTTTTTTATAAAATCGTCGTTCGTCGTCGTTTCAGCCTATCAATAGTCCACTGCTGAACATAGGCCTCCCCCATAGATTACCACAAAAGTTTGTAGCTATCGTTTTGAGGGGATTTTGCCACAGTTGCCACGCTTGGCAGACGGCTTGGCAACCGCAGTTTAATTTTTCAGATATTCCAGCAAGATGCTGCTGCCCATCTCCTGGTTTTTATTTTCACTCTGTCGACTTTTACGACACCCACGGGATGAGATGGGGTGGTAGATTCTCTTAAGCCGCTATCACACGGCTTTATAAAATCATTTTCATTAAAATGTTTGGAGCATTTAGTGCTGGTTTTAGAAGACATCCAATTTTGTCTTCCCGTAGCATCAATCCACTTTTCTTTTACGATTATATTTGGATATTTAGGGAAACTGAAATTTAAACACAAATTTAAACAATGTAATGAGACATTGATGTATAAATTGTAAAAAATATATATCATATGTCGCCGTGACAGCACTCTCAACCGACGTGGTCAATTTCTTCATCACCATTTAAATATATTTATCACATAAGAATTCCTTTGTATTTAAATCATTTAACAGTTTACAATAACCGCGTTGTATTGGCCACTTTTGTTAAAAGGGTTCGCTGAGAAAGTGCACCTTACCAATGTAATCTTAACTACTTCGTCGCTTTTTAAATTATTTTATCACACGAGTATTATTTATTTGTAAATCTTTCATTTTGTTAAAAGTTAAAGTTTTTGTTTAAAAGGCTTGTATCGGCTACTTGAGGTTTCGCAGTGAAAGCGCCCACTGAACAACGTAATCTTAATTCCTTCGTCACCTTGTCAAATTATTTTGTCACACCAGCATTTAGTTATCGAAATTTATGGGGTGCCCTATATCGCTAACTTTTATAAATCTATCGTCAGGCACACTTCATTCTATGCGTTACCAGTGAACTGTTGTGAATTATATTTTTTGACTGTCCCTTCTCTAATCCAATAGATTGAAAACCGTTTCAATATTGTCTACGCAAAACTGGACCATACGCCTATAGTTTTAAGTGGAAAATACTATAACGTGTTCATCTTAAAAAATATTGTCATCTCATAATTGCTTTTTTATTCATATTAATATATATTTACACTTACCGATGATACGAAACTCCACCATGGGACAGATTTGTGGTTCGACTATCATTTTTACAGTCTAAAATAGCACAAAAGGGCATGATGTTAAAACTGTGTGTCAAATTTCGTGCAGTAATGTTACGAACCGAGGTTTGAACACGACTGAAGTGCGCGGAGTCGAATAAGTATGTGATTTATCCCGCGTAATTGTCAACACCGCGCCACGCCCATGTTTCATTTCTAGTTGATTTTTCTGTTCTATGGCTAAAACAACAGACTTCAAAATGCACAAATTTTATTTAGTACAATGTTTGTAATTTTATGTTACTTCTAATCACGTCATTTAAATATCTGCCCAAGTAAAGTTTTATAATTGTAAATTATAGAATATTCCCTGTTATTATTATATAAATTATAGAATGTTTTGTAACAATTGCAAAATTCGTCAAAAAGTATAAAAACTAGTATAATTAGATTTATACGAGGGTGGATTGAAAAGTACTCGGCCTAACACAGATCCATCCATTCTAAAAATCAAATCTACCCACATTATTTAGTTCAGTTCAGACTATTTTAACACAACAGGCCAATGGCAATGTTGTGGTTTGAGGGTATCATTCGAAAGGTAATTTCATTAGCTTTCAGGAATTTTAATTGAATTTTACTTTTATAACTAGACGAAAGAGAAATTAAAGAAAAAGACAGGGTATGTACAAATTTGCAAATTAATAATTTAAAAAAAAACTTAATAAATACAAATAAAAGTTCTTAAAACCTAGTGTTACCCCCCCTTGCCTTGATAACGGCTTCCATGCGATCTTTCATCGACCTTACAAGGATGGCAACAGCCTCTTGTGGTATTTGTTCCCACTCTTTAAGTACCGCATCTTGGAGCTCTTGAAGAGTGGCTGTTTTAGGTCATCCCAGAGATGTTCTATTGGGTTAAGGTCTGGACTTCGTGGTGGCCAATGCATAACAGGGATATCGACCTCCTGTAAATAATCCCGTACAATAGCCGCGGTGTGGCAAAGAGCATTATCATGCATTAACATGAATCCATCACCGACATAACCAGCATACGGGACCACATGTTCCTCCAGGATTTCAGTAATGTACCGACCAGCATTTAATGACCCTTGCCCACGGCCACCCCGAGTCCGGGAAACGCACACAAGTTCCGTTTTCCCGTCGACGGAAATGCCGCCCCAAAACATACACGAGCCACCCCCGTATTCGACAGATTCTTCGAAGCAGGGTTGTGTGAACCTCTCCCCCTGTCTTCTGTAGACCCTTCTACGTCTGTCATTGCAGAAGTGACAGACCCTCGTCTCATCAGAGAAGAGTACGGTCCGCCACTGTTCTAGAGTCCACTCGCAATGATTGCGAGCAAACTCTAGGCGATCTCTGCGATGATGTGCAGTAAGTTTTGAACCTTTAGCAGGTCTATGGGCTGTTAAACTCTTTTCGTGTAACATTCTTCTTACCGTAGAAACACTCACAGATGTTCTCCGAGTTGATCGAAGCTGTTGTTGCAAACTCAACAGCATTTGTAAAACGGTTTCGTAAAGATGTCGTACGGTCGAAACGGTCATATCTTTCTGATGTGCACCGTTTTCTTCCAGATCCCGGTTTTCTAACATAAGCACCAGTCTGCTGAAAACGTTGGAACACCCGTCGAACTGAAAAACGGGACAGGTTCAACTGTCGAGCAACGTCACACTGCCGCATCCCCGACTGCAATAGGGTAATCACTTGAGCGGCTTCTTCAGAGCTGGTGTCCATCTTTACTTGTTCTTACTTGGGTTACTTGTTCACGTGTGTTCACTGCAAAGTCTAAATTACGACTGACCCATATTTCATCCAGATCGACCCTTTTATACCTTTTTTAGGTGGTGTAACTAGCGTCCTTACTAACGAGCATTTGACAGTGTTTAGTTTTGACGCTCTATAATGATAATGTTTTAATGATTTCATGATTGTTTTATTAATAATGTAAAGCTATTCAAATACCCATTTCAAACATACCAATATTTATATAAATATAATTCGTTTCTAGCCATTACAGCCATTTTTCGCGCAAACTCAGAGAGGTGCTATTTTTGTGACGCAGTGTATTATTTATTAAACATATGTGTTTTTTTGTGTGTGAAATGCAGGCATTTGGCAGATACCAAAATGATTTCAATACGAAGAACATAAAATTGAAATAGGTAACATATATCTTTTACTACTTTATCGTCGCTTAATAACTGTATTGATTAAGAGTCGTTATACCCACCTTTAAGTACCAACGGCGAGTTTCAGTGCGAATGAGTTTTCAATAGTAGACTACAGCAGTGAAGCTCCTCCCGTTGATTTTTTGTAATATTGCGCTATTTGTGTAGTGGTATGGATCTGCTGGTAGGTCAATATGTTGTCAGACTACAACGAATCATGCAGGTAGCCCTATTTCTTCTTGTATAGCTGTCCCTTGATGCTAAGTCACTCACTCTGACTAGCATTCCGATTGTTAACGATTACCCTCGACTCGAATTTGTGATCTCTCCATTTTAAAATTTCTTCCAATATCTTACGAAGGAAAGCTACTGGAATCAACTCGGCTTATTAATTACAGTGGACGATTCAATTAGCTTAACTGTCGTAGATAAGGTCTTGGAAATGTTAACTAAAAAAATACTCAGCCAAATCAATGTTTATTTATAAAAGTCAATTGTCAATTTTTCTCGTTTTTTATTGTAAGATAAGTACATGTTGTACAATACGGATAATACATATTATGTACATGTACATATTTTCACAGTGTATATAGATGTAGTAGTGCCTACCTGCGATTGCGTAAGTACCTATAATGTATTGTTCGTAAACTATGTTTCGGTAGCAAAATATACATACGACCGTGATGTCTTCCGTAATACGAATCTAAAGCTAAATGATGCGTCGTTATATCCTATCTGGAGGATATTTTTTTTATTGAGATATCTCAAAAATGAGACGATAATTTAGATATTTAATATATGTGGGACATGTATTTTTTTATTTTCTATACAGACATTATTAGTAATATGCCATCTCACAAAATACGAAAGGCAAATTAGAACACGTAAGGTCTTTCAATACACCCTAACAAAATCGAATATCAGCATAGTTTAGACAAAATATGTTAATTTTTTCGTGAGAAGTATATTTATTATGTAAAGGTAAGAATCCATTACAACTTCCACGATTGAGTGTGTAACTTTCTGCATCAATTTTTTATGAAACAATTTTTAATTTATAGATTATCAAATATCTTACTTTCATCTAATTCCCTACAAAAAAGTTTAACACTGATGATTTTTGGTACATCTAATTAAAGAAAAACAAAAATTTATCTAGTGTGGTGTTAATTCAAATATCTAATTAACATACTTCTTTCTGCTTGCATACTCATTCTGGACGACGTATTTACATACATATACATCAATTTAAACAACAGTTTACTATATGGAATGTCAATATATTTTACTTTATATCTACATTTGATTTAAAGTTTGAGTAAATGACTGCATCAAAATTTGCTTAAGAATATACAATGTTTGTTTGTGGGTCAATATTGTAGTCATACCATAAGCTTATGAGCATGCTGAAATCAAATAATACTTTATACAATTTCCACTGGAGTTTTCTAACTACAAACATAAAAAAGACATATTCCAATGAAAAATAAATATATTTCAAATCAAATGTATGACATTTGATCTGTTTTACGATGACAGACTGATAAAAAATCTACTAACATTAAGCAATATTTATCGAAAATCGAACACGTAACAGAAATTTATTTTACTATTAAATACATAACGCACGCTTTAATCCCATTGCATTTTGGCATAAAAGAAACTACACAACACAATTTGTTGTGCATACGAAAAATGCAACTTACTACAATATTGGTCTTTAAAACACCGCCATGCAATGTGAATACGCATGATGAATAACAGACTTCATGGTTTAAGTTGATTATCTATTTATCAGTTACATAAAATAAAACATTTTTGATTTTTTCATCAATTTAAATTTCTACATTTCTATATTTAATACATACTATAAAACAAATATGGAAGGTAGAAGACATTTCTAGAACAAAATATAAATATAGGCTTACAAATGTAAAGAGAGTTTACATCAAGAACTTGCATATAAACTTATATATTACACATTATTTAAAATGCAAGCCCCTTGTAAAGGCTCGCGTCACGCGACCCGTGAAGTCTCGATTGATAGTACAACAGTTTAATTTAAAATAAGTATATCTATTCACAGCACTTAACCACATGTTAGTCAACAATTTCACACATAAAACAATCACAAAATCACTCCGGTGTCAAACTATCACCATTAGTATTGTATAGATTGCATTGACATTACATTTATTTATATACCGTATTTACAATTAAAATGACGTTTTCAAAGCACTTTAAAGCGACTCCTCAAAAGCAGCCATCAGGTCACTTTGCATATTCATGTCTATCTGTCCCGCCATCTGGAAAACAAAATTACATAAATAAAATGAAGCAGCTTCATATATACTAGTGATCGCCCTATGGTCGAAATTCGACGGTCATCACCATCATCATTTCAGCCTATCACTAGTGCACTGCTGAACAAAGGCCTCCCCATTGATTGCTACAAAAGTTTGTAGCTCTCAACGGATATTGTCGCAGTTTATTTGTTTTAGATGTTTCAAAAAGATGCTGCTGCTCATCTTCTGGTTTTAATTTTAACTCTGTCGACTTTTTCGACATCCACGGGATGAGATGGGATTACATGTAATTAATTTGCACATGCACGAAAGAAGTTTCGTAATGTAAATCCCGCTTAAATCATAGGTGGTCCAGCAGAGTAAAATAGCACCTACCCTCTTTCCTACCGAGGCGAGTAAGGTATTGGTACGGACAGCCTTTGTTCGGAATAAAACCATAATATGCAATCCTGTCACTATACTGCGCGTGGGAACGCAATTGGGACTCGTAATAAAATGGCGGCGTCTTGTTTCCCGCCAGGGCGAAAAGTGGTCTACGTGAGTGGCCTCTGCCTACCCCTTAAATGGAAAGAAGGCGTGACTGTATGTATGTATGATAACTTACGGCTTCTCGTCGGCGGCGCTCCTGCTCGCGCTGGCGCAGGCGCTCGCGCTCGCTCGCGGGCGGCTTGTCGGGCGCCTGCGCGGCGGCGGCGGCGGCGGCTGCGGCTGCGGCAGCTACCGCTGCGGGCGGCGAGGCGCGCGCCACCGGCGACACGCTCGGCGACGACACCTCCGCGCTCTCCACCTTCCGCGCGCTCGGCACCACCCTACACGACACGCACGTCGATGCAATTTTTATTTTTTTACCTGATGGTAAGTGCAACGTCTGCCCATAGCAAATGTTATGTCACACAGAATATTTCTATGTGGCACCACGCTGCGCCCGTCACCCAGAGACATCGGTTCTGTAGTCTCCTATGCCCAGTGATCACTCTAGCTCTCAGTGTCGTTCGAATCGAAACACGGCAATGTTTGCACACACACTATTGCTTCACGGCAGAATAATTGCCCTGGGGTGGTACCTTACTACACGAATTCCTGCATAGGCAGCGTACCACCAGTAAAGTGGTTAGGTAAAAAAGTAGTTTACAGACTTTAATATAAACTTTACATGTGAAAACATTTTCCTTAATTGTTTACAATTGGGAAAGAAAATATTACATTCTAACATAATGGGCATCAGTGTTGAATCATAACCGAACGGTTCATTTTATCCATTATTAATTTAAAACATAGTAATTGAAGATTCGAAACTAACAAGGCGTATTCTAAATTTCTCCTTTAATTTGATATTGCAACTGAACAATTGAAACCTTTAATTAAACAATATTATTATAAGAAATGCAGTGTCACCCCGAACATTTATATTTGGCTCCTGAGCCCATCCTCCTAAGACCCCTATCAGTTCTTAATTTCGATATGATCAGTAATTAGACTAGTTTACAGTCCCCTTCAGACCGAAACACAGTATTGTTTGCACACTACTGTGTTACCTACCTAGACGGATTCATGCATAGGAATCCTTACACTAGTAATTAATTAACGCATGTTTAATTAGTTTGCACATCTATGTAAGGGTAAAACCTATTAAATTAACAATATTTTAATGTTGTTAAAAACTAATATCAAGAATTTAATACACAAAAGTCAGTTAATGTTTTTTTTTATTTTATTTTTTATTTTATAAAAAACGATGCCCTACAGTAGGATTTCTCCTGTGTCGTGGGTGCGTTTTACGTACATAAATTCCACATGCACAAACACCCAGACCCGGAACAACTATCTGTAGGTCATACAAATATTTGTCCCGTGCGGGAATCGAACCCGCGACCCGCGGCGCAGAAGTCAAGCGCTGCGCCAACCGAGCCGGCAAGTTCACCCCATAGTGACTTCGGTATCCGTCGTTCCTAATTATGTGGATACAACTTTATGAAGCAATAAGAGTGAAATAAGAAGTGCCACATCGTGTGTAGCTTGGAATAAACTAAATTTGCTAATCCAAAATTGATGAAACCAACAAACCAGACCAAATCTTTACCATGAACTAGCATATTCGAAAAAATTACCTCAATTTTTCCTCTTCAGGGTGCCGCCTCTCCGTTTCTTGCCTTTGTCTTTCTCTTTCAGCCTGTTCTTTTTTTCTTAATTCTTGCTGCTCGATAAGAGCCCTTTGTCGATCAATTTTTTCTCGAGCTTGTTTTTTAAACGCCTGCAAAAAGAACATGTTTATCAAGTTAAACAAAACATGATGAGAGAACGAAGAATATCGTCAAATATCTTACCTGAAAACAACTATCCATTACTGGTTTTTGTTTTATTTGGTTATTTGTACCAATATTAGGTATACTCTGTGGACTACCAGCTTGAGCTAGTGATGACCATGAACTAGCATTTTTTAGATTTTGCTCTTGTTTAAGCTTGAAAGGTTGAACAAAATTTGAGTTTTTAGAGTCATCCATCTTCTTGTCCATTTCATATTTCGTCCTTTCTGAAATATTGTTATTTCCCATATTCGGTACACTCATCAGGTCTTCGATGGGTTTCGGCGTAAGCAACGGTTTTGTTTCTTCCTTTTTTACAGCAGGCGTTATTAGACTCGGTGCGGTCGGTATGTTATGTTGCGACTGCGCGGTGACCGAGTGCGAAGTCGAATACACGGGATCAAAAATAGACGACACAGACGCGGCGCTGGTCATGCCGGGCAAATTGGAATTCACTTCTGGCCGGAGAATCTCTCTCTCGAGGTGTGGATTTTTATCGACGAAGCCGTTATGCGACGGAGCATACATCTCGCTTTTGATTTGGTCGGCGACATGCGTCATCTCGGACAGACCGCCCAATTGCGCCATTAGATTGTGGTGAGAGGCGTCCGGTATGATAGGTGCTTTGGGTATTTGGAAATCGTCCATTCGCATTGTGGGATCGGCGACGCTGACATTGACGTCCATCGGAACGTCTGCCTTGAGGCTCCGCTCGAGACTAGCAAGGGACCTTTCAATGGGATCGATGTATTGCGAGGTGTCGATTTTGTCAAGGCCGTTGCGGGGTTCAGTTTTAATGGTAGGTTTTTGTTCGTGGGGGTCTACGACTGCGGGAGCATTGGAAGAGTCTGGCGCTGGTGCAGCGTTTGTGGCGTGTGAGCCGTGAGTAGTGTGAGACGTGTGCGTAGCGTGCGTGGCGTTTACGTTTGCGGCGGGCACAGGGGCGACGGGGGGCGCAGGCGCCGGCGCTTCGGGCACGGGCGACGCCAAGCGCTCCGTCGCTTCGCCCTTCACGTCAGCGACGGGCGGCGGCTCCTCAACCGGGACGGGCGCTGCCACCACGGGCGCAACTACCGGCGGCACTATCTTCTGTAATATACATATTAGCTTCAAAATTGATCAACTATGTAATTCCAGTCAACCTCGCATGTATCTGTCACAATTTCAATTTAAGGAAAATAGATATCCGTGTTCACTACATTCAATGAACGAAGACGTCACTATATTCCACTCAATTGTTCGGGATTGACACAGAGCTCACTTTTTTTTGAGAATTATCAAGTGGCCTCACTTTACCAACAAAATGATGACATTACTCAAAAAACACAAGCTTGGCTAGTAACTGCAAAAGACTAAGAAAGTTGTGGAAAAAATCAGGAGCTAATTATCAGAAGATTGGCAACGGGTAGTAGGAATAGATCGAATTGGAAATGATGAAGTTATCATGTCCATGTTTTCTGATTTTCGGACTACAACTTTTAATTTTTAATTTAAAATTGTTTTTTATTACTTATTTCTAATTAACATAGTTTTTAACTAATACTATTTCATCGTTCAATTGTATCGATAATACACACGATACACAGGATCATCGATTTTTTTTTTTATTGGCTAATGTGACGAGGCGAGCAATACTTTCAATGCAACGTCGACAGCCTGTAACAAGTCACCCAGAAAATTCTATGTGACACTATACTGCGCCCGTCACCCAGACACATAAGTTCTAAGTCTCATATGTGTATGATTACACTAACTATCACTAACTATAACTATCACGGCCCTTCAGAATGAAACACAGTAATGTTTGCACACTACTGCTTCACAGCAAAATAACTGGGTTTGGGTGGTACCTCCCTAGATTCAACTGTCTAAAAACAATCATAATTGACAATTATTATTAAAATAAAGATACTTCTCACAAAAGACCCTGCTCCCTTCTTTGTATTTTAATTACATCAATTCCCAATACAATGTTTGTCTGCAAGAAATCACTTTTAGAACGATAACACCGCCTATTCGAGATTAGCCTGGACAAACAGACAGACAGACAAAAATTATAAAAACGAGTTTTGTTATCCTGCAAATTATATATGAGATTAAGAAAAAGTCTTTATTGAAATTGCAGCACTTCAATTTTATTTATTTGTATAGACAAATCTGAAACTTTGTATGCGTGTTTGACATTTCATAAATTTTGTCATGGAAAATGTTATAGGATACTACATTTTTTAATGTTATTACTTCCCTTACAATGAAAGGATACAAAGGGCGAACTTAATGCCTTTAGACATTTTCTCCTAAACCACCCATGGACCACTCAACTTTCTAAAATAATTTTTTGTATAATAATAAATATGATTTACGTCGAACGAAGCGGGCGGGGAACGTCTAGTAGTTACATAAAAAAAACAATTTGGTAAATTTTATTAACCGACTTCAAAACAAAAGGTTTCAATTCGTCCGAATATTTTTATTTAGCCGACTTCATTAAAGGTGGAGATTTGCAATTCGGCTGAATATTACTATATTGTATAACATACACAATGTTACGCGATATCTTCGCCAATTGTGAACTGATTACAATTATTCGTGCTTTAGTTATACTCGAAGTTGGTCCGATACAAACTTGGTCAAGTTCTGATTAGGGGATCCATGAGAAAATCATTAACTCTTAAATTCGCATAATAATGTTAAGAGCTTCTCCATTAAAGTCGGTTTTTAGATTAAATATTATTAAATATAAATTACACTCACAAATATAAATCATTAAAAGTCTTTACTAGTATTCATTTACCGTTTGTAGTGACAGTTGCTGAGTCTGTTTCTTCACCTTTTTTTTTGAAGGCTTACCCGTACTGGGACCTGCAATGGTTAGTAAGAAATGAAATAAAGTAGTTATATGAGACCAACATAATATATAAAACTACGATACATACCACTTGCAAGTCGTGAAATTCGTTTCTTGAAATTTTTTCCTAAGGATAATGTAACATAACCAAATAAATAATTTTACGTACATTTAGTATGTGACAAAAGAACTTCTCATAATAATGCAACGGACATTACTAAAATAAATGGTAACTACAAGAAAACTTGACAGATGCTTTTCCATTCAATATTACGTCCCTTTTTTATATTTTGGTCAATAATTATACTTAAGAAAACTACGGCGTGCCTTAAAATAATGAAAGCTGTCTATATTCCTCCCTATTAAAAGTACTTGGAACTTTTTTCTAAATTTTATATGTTGATTTTGGATCTCCACTCTGTATTTTCAATATGTGCAGAATATATAACACTAGTAAAAAGGTGAATTCAAAAATGAATCATTGTAACTGGTTCCTACTAATAATTACCTACCATATTAAACTTCAGATCTCAGGGCAGTGCAAATAAAATTCAAAATATGTTACTTAAAAGTTTTACTTAATTTCTGTTATATATTGAAATATATACAAGGTTTATTCCCACTCAATCTTATTAACTAATAATTTTAAGTCATGAGGGTTGATTAAATAAATCTTACATAAAATTTATTACACATGGTTCCTGTTTACAATTTCAATGCATAAATATAACAAATGTTGCATAAAAGTAATTAATTGTACCAACTATTACTTTTTAACAAACTTTTAACATAATAGACCATATCTACACATGTCATTTATAAGCAAAATAATAAATTGCAAGTACGCATGTAAGTAATCACTTGACAATTATAATCTCCATTAATTTATTTATTTGCGAATTTCTACTAGAGTATACAATGGACTCATTTGTTCTGTTCCTTAATAACCCAAGAAATAAGGAATACCTAAATAAATCGGCAGTGGGGCGCAACCGACCAAAACTTAAATTCTAACTAATCATTTCAGTATTTGGAGTCATGCAGACTTCAAAAAATGTATGATACAGAGAAAACCTTATTCTAATATATATTATTATGTACGTATTAGATAACATCTGCAATATAAATAGACAAATACCAATTATTTGCTTTAATTCATACAAACATTTAATTGAATCTAAGCACTAAGTCATAGATGTATCTTGTACTGCGCACAATAATAAGAATGAATAACAATGTAACACATGTTGTCCTCTGTTTGATCAAAATCATTGATTTCCATTGATTTTCTTTTGAGTCAATCGGTTTTGCCCACATGAATTCTATGGACTATAATCTAACTTATAATAAAACCTTTAGAATAAATCGAATTGTACTTGGGAAAACATTCATAGTGTGTGTTGATTTTCAGCATTTAAATATTCTACTTTTAGATATCATGACTCATGAGGAATGTACAATTGTCAGTTGAGTTCTTTCAATGGACCAATAACTTACTTTAAAATACTGATGTCTCAACTCTGATAAATTCTTATGATGTATGATATTACATATATCATATAAAATAAATTCGTATCATAAATGTATCTAAATAGGAAGATTAAAATTACAATATTGTACATACCTACAAAAGTTTAATTAAATAAGTCACATACTTTGCAATGTGTGACCCTAGCTAAAAGCATAGTTTGTTTATTTTTCTCTCTAAATGTAAGTTGTATATGCTACCAACAGTCTATATAGACTTTACTTTCACAATGTTTGAATTAACTATAGTAAAGAATAATTTATTTATTGCTAAAATAATAATATTTGACAAACATTTGCAATTGATTTAAATACAAGCAGATGAATACATGTTTATGAAATTTTTGACCACAATCGAAAGATATGCACAGTCATATTTAAATGCTTTGTTAGACCCATCAATATAAGTATAAAAAATAAGTACACAAAGCCTGAGTAACCTGTATAATAAATAATATCCATTAATAAAACTGCATGACTGGCACACTGTTATCCACAACTGTAGTACTATATATTTTAAAGTGTGATGTTTAAGCTGAAGGATAATACCAAAAAAGCACATAAAAAAAACTACATACATACGCCTACATTAACATGGATAATATATCTGATAATTGATTACCCTTGAGATGGATGGAAGAGAATATTATTTACAAAGTCTCAATTTGTACATTCTGAAGTATAAAATGCTTTGAATATTAAGATTATCTAATTTAATTATCTTGTTACACCTTATAACAAAAATGTTCAGAAACTGTAGTATTTGAAATACCTTCCAGTAGTTTATTTAATCATTTCGTTATTTACTGATCTGATTTAGAGCAAACTATTATAAATATGAATTAGTTGCTACTTTGTTTATTTTAATAAAATTGTAAAATCAAAAATGATCAAACACACTACTGAATACTCCAACAACACTGGCTGGAATAAAAAGTAATTTTGACCAACTTACTTTTTAATTAAATCTTTATGTAGAAAATTCAATCTGATTCTTATAGAATGGGGAATCTGATAAATTCACAGAATAAATGATTATTTTTGTTATGAAGCACCCGACTATTAATTTACAGAGCTTATTGCACCATTCTCCTCCCTCCTTCTTATGGATAAACTACTAAATAAAAATAATTATAGATATATTGCTTTAGTACAGTTATCCAGCTGCCAAACAATATACAATATCAAGCTTTATATGTACTTGGCATATACAGCTTTTGTTTTCACAGGGCCACATTTTCAATTTTGGTATTGAAAATCATAAATATCACGATACAGACAATATAAAAGACAAGTTTTGCAAACAATTTGTGAAGGAAGGAGGCCAGCTTTAGGTATATGGTCATCATAAACAATTTTGGTCACACGTCATATGAAATTTTTAGGAGCAAGCATCAATGTATCAAGCGTTAAACCAATAAACCATACCTTTTCAAATGAGTTAAAATTTTTAACTACAACATGTCACAAGATTACATCCTCGACGTAGAAAAAGGGCAGGGTGCAACAAGAGGCCGATGAAATTTGCTTGCCAAGTTGGTATCCGTCCTTACACAATTGTTTGCATTAACGTGGCCGTGCGGTGCGGCGGCGGCGGCGTGGATCCTCTTCGCCCGCGACATTACTATACTACTTCCTTCTAACTCTCCACAGAGTTCGCTCTACCAATATATTTCTTGTCAATTTCACACTCAAAAGCAATTAATTAGTACCGTGAGATCTGAAGTTTGGAATAGAAATTTGTAAAAAGTATTGAAATTTAAAGGATGCAAATGAAATAACACCGTATTTGAGGACATGATATAGTTAAAAATATTAATGTGAAAAGGTATTTCCTATTGGTTTATGAAAGAAAACCAAACATTATTTCTTACCAGCACCAGTTACACTGACTGTATCAGCATACACCCAAGCTGGCTTCTCCTCCTTACCAACTATCAAGTGTTTTGTGCCTTTACTAACATTCCTTACAATGCTTATATAGCTCAGTGAGGAGCTAATCTAAACGCAAAATTAATCCAAGCTAAAATGTGGTATCCACTTTTTCAATATCACAGTAATGAAAAATTATAACTCAGTACTAACCCCGCATTACTCACATTCAAACTCATACACATACAAAGATACAAATATGGTGTAAAATTTACGGAACAAATAATATTGAATCATACTTGAGGTCAAATTAGGTCTTTCAACGAACGCTTCTTTTGGCAAAAAAATTTACATGTCGCATTTTTAGTAGTTAGTATAAAATGACATTCACTCTACAACCACACACTCTGTGATGAAAATACCTAATATGTTATGTATCTCAAATTATTCCAAAGTGGATGAGCAGGCTTAAAAACAACGTCGCCAAAATAAATAAAATATATTGGATTTATAAATAATAGGATATTTAAAACGTGAGCTCTTCAATAAATAAAACATACAAAAAAGTATAAATTATCCACTCAAAGGACAAAAATATTTAACAAGTGACTCAATCCCTATTTATTAACTACTCGACTTTATCTAGGTACTAATTCACTGTATACTATATCAGATACCATGACAGTGTCCATGGATTTTCTCATGTCATTCATTCTGTCACTGTCATTTTTCGGACTAGAATAACATTATTAAAGGGGTTAAAAATGTAAAATAGCATTCCACATATTATATGGGACAGGAAACAACCAGTCAGTCATTCTATAAAAAATACTGGCAAAGGTTAAAAAAAAACCTTTTGCATCACAAATATTACGAAAAAAAAAATTAAAATAATCTAAGTATATTCATATTTCTAAGCACTTGAAGTACAAGTACATCAAAATATAACCCGTATAGAAGAGTAATTTCAAAACAAACTCCGAACGAAAGCTTGGCACACGAAAACCACACATTGCTCACCAAATGAAAAGGAATACTGATAGCTTACTTTTAATGAGTACAATGACAACTTGTCAAAAAAAATACTAAATTTAATTATATCGCGTTCTTTAATTGTTAAGTTTTATGTTTAAGCAATTGGAGATAAACATAAAAGTATTTTATTTAATAAATAATTGCCTGCAAGGTGGTGGTAATTTAATTGGTGGCAGCCACAGTAAGTAAAAGATATCTGTATGCTTAGAAATGAGAAGGTTCTGTTCTTTGACAGTTGAGATATTACAATGATTTTAAAAGTTGAAACACTAGAAACTTTTTTTTTATTTAGAAACAAAAGATCTGTCACAATTTCTGCACCTAGGGTTTTAGTTTACTAAACTAGATAATCGAGACAATATCTGTATTATAAAAAAATATATAATGCACCTGTTTCCAGGTGGTCTTTAAATTACATAAATAGGTAGTATGCAGAAGCTATTCAATTATAACTTCATAATGTAACATTTAATCTGAACTTCGCACCCTACTAAATTGAGTATAAAAATAAAAAATAAGTGATTGAAGAAAAGAACATTATTGTGATTAAACTACCATAACATATCTTAATTTAAAATATGATAATTCTTTTTTGTTTTAATTACATCCATTCATATAAATTTTGTACTACTGAAAATTTTGCATGTTATTTTTTAATTATATACATATTATATAGTCAATTATTTATAATTTAAGTTAAACCACATTTTCACTCGCACTTTCAGAGATGTTGACTGTCAACAAACCAGTTATTCTCATCATTGGTTATTTTCAAGACATTACTCTTCTATACTTTTATATTCTGAAGTATGAGCTTGAATGATTTGTCTTAATTAAATGCAAGTTATAGTAAATCTAACACTAAAATTGTAATTTACATCGTATGGTACATACCGGTACCGATCAGTGCTCATTTTAGTTTACTAACGGAACGAAATATTCAGAAACAGACACCAGAACGTATGCCGCAATCAAATCTAACCTGCTTCACTGTCACTGCTATCGGAAGAGCTGGTATCAGTGCTAGATGAGGAGTTTGAAGAGTCCGAAGAACTGGAAGATGACGACATACCGCCACCAAGTCCTTCTTTGCAGCCCTCTGTCAAACAAAGCAACTAATTTAATTGATGCAAATTTTACTTTAGATGTCCTGTTGGTGCTTTCAGTCATAGCATGAAAACACAGTAATTACATGAAGAAAATCAGTTGGCAATATGTTTGACTAGTCACCCATTCGGCTGGTGGGTAGGGCGTCCTATGCGAGATTCTGTCTAGGTGGGTACCATTAAAATGCCAGTTATTCTGCTGTGAAACAGTAGTTTACAAACATTAATGTTTTAATTTGAAGGACACTGCAAGCTGGTAAATTTCATGACTTCTATAATGTGTTTTTACAATCTTACACAGTTTTTAATGAGATTCCATTGTATGGAGAAGAAACAGGCGAAAGAAACTCTGCAGGTATCCTCTTTACTAGTATTTTTTTCAATGTTGTTTTACAATTTAAATATAAACCTTAATAAAAAATAAGGAATTAGTATTTATAAACAGCCTGGCAGGGATCACCTCATTCATAGGGGTTATGATCACTTATATATTCCTTTATATTATAATTACCTGTTACCTAAAGACTTTTTGAAGCTGGGTGTTTCAAAAACGATTAATTCAACTCGAGCTATGAGCTCTACTGACCCTATTGAGAAAGTAAATAAAGTCTGATCAAACAGTTGAGGCTAATGCAATTCTCAAAGTCTCAAAGTGGTGAAGGATTATCGTAATAAAAAATATAACAGAATAAAAAGCTGTTTTAATTATATTTATTGTTGTAATAAGGTATAAATTCAACTATGTTGCTGCACAATTTACATAATGATGTATATAGTAGCATATGAAATTGCCTTCATATAGTGGTGGTCATATAATTAGAAACATCTAGTGCCACTTAGTAATTTATAAACATGAAAAATAATTTCTACTGCAATTTAAAAGAGAGCAAAGATTATTTTCATTACTTTACTACAATAATCTCTATCTTATCTACACTTCTGAAAAAAAAGGAACAAAAATAAATCTAAATTTTTGAGTGATGTCTGAAAGGCTCTCAGTGAAAAATGTTATAAGATTAATAAAAGAGTTTTGAAGCTTCAAGTTTCTTGTTTGAGATGTTTGGCAAAATATTTTTGTGAGCCACGGTTGTCGCACTATAGTAAGAAATAACGCGAGACATAAATAAAAAAAAATCTTTGTCCCAGGTACAGGTAAAAAAATTCCTGCCTCTAAAAAGTTCAATCAGCCTGTTTATCCAGCTTCAGATTACTTTTTATAATTTTCTCTACATCAATTTTTAGCTGATATAACATTAACAAATTTGAGATAACGATTGATATCTTAGCAACTAATGATCACACAATAAATTAAGGGAAGGTTTTAAAAACTTCTCTACACAAATCTACAGATTTAAAGTTAAAAAAAAATCTAAACGATTAGTGTTCAGTAAAGACGTTTTTAACGCTATTCCGTATTATAAAAAACATGATCCATCGGAAAAGGTACTTATAAAAATTCGGACAAGAAGACCACAACTCGTGAGAACATGCTTTTGATTCCTTTGGCTAAGAAGCGTTTTAAAGGGAATGTAATTCGAAATGAAGTATTTTCTCAAGACAACCCACGAAATGTATCCCGCAAGACAAGTATGCAGTTACTAGAAACAAAATTGTTTGGAAGACTTGCTAAAAAAGTACCACTTCTTCCCACTATTTATTCTCTTCACTTCTTCTTAACATAGGAGAAATATGTTTAACCTTTTCTAGAAACTATTTAAGTTGGACAGCCTGTCAATAGATTTTTTTTATTTTTAATACATACCTTTCTTCGGTTGCTGCTTTTTATTAGATCCTAATTGACCTGACACATCTTGCAATCTCTTTTCTAGTTCCTGTTTTTTCTCTGCCATTTGTTCGTCCTTTGATTTACCCGAAACTTTCCGATCTGGAAATAAGCGTTTATGAGAACAAAATCTCAATATCAACGACAAGCCCCTAGGGCACTAGCCTCTATGCTACACTGTCCAAACGTGTGTAGGCGAAATCACATATTCTCGAAATATTTTTTTTCAGACAAACAAACTTTGACAAGTTTTCCTTTTGTGCACTAAAATTGCCATTAACAATTTCTATGTTACAACCAAAAACAAGTTGAGGTTGAATTTGTATTATGAAATTTAATAGCTCTTGCCAATACAGACTTAATTAAACGGGAATAAGATTTTAATTTTAAATACTTTTCCTCCTGCCTGCTTAATAAATAAATTTTATGTTAAAAAATATGCTCCGCGTTATATTATATGGAACACCATAAAATATAACGCAACTACTGTCTTTTGTTTATAAAAATAGGCTTGCCATTTAGTGAACTATAATTAACTTTCTTGTTTGCTTTAAACTATAAGCTAAGTGTTTTATAAACTTTCTATGGCTTATTTATTCTCCTTTAAACTGTTCTAATCAGAAGTAAAGTGTGTTAACAAATATATGATGAAGAAATTAGTCGATTTATTTCATTCCATCTCACAACATTGTGAATGCACCTTTGTTACAATTTGTATATGATTTTTAGAACATATTTTGAATTCTGATTTATATACATATAAAGTTTTTAACTATTTCCTGCATAAATTTGTTTCGGAAAGTGCATTTTTTGTTTGATAAATGTTATGTATATCGTATTATTTTATTTAAATTAAATTTATAATATTATTTTTATATTTCTCCCTAATTTTCGTAAAACAATTGTGACAGAAGAAAATAATTAATACATTTTGTTGGATTTCATTGATCAAAGCTTGTACACAGTAACATCATGACAGTTTTTTTGACGAGAATCTGTAGCTAAGTATTAATCACAAAGTTCAGATTTGGTTTAATAATCGAATAAGCTAAGAGAAAAAGTATTTAAACCCTAAAAAAATCAAAAATCACAGGCACTTAAGATGTCCTCATGTATGCTTAAAACTACATAAACAGTGAATGTAACTTTAAACACACAAGTACATATTGTGCATTCCACAAAATAATAAACTAAAGTAAAATAATAAACTATAGTAAAATAAAATAATACACTTACGTGTCTTTTTACGTAGGCAAGATGCAACATAACTTTCTAAGTCCCGTAGAGTAGATGGTTTCAGAGTTTCAAAATCTATTTCGATCTCATCAGGGTTTGAATCTCTTAGAGAGGGCTCTCGACTCTGAATGATATGCACCACTTTACCGAGCTTGTCGCCTATATAAAAATAATTTTCTTATTTAGAACATAATAACAAAAATATAGTCTATATATGTGACATCCACAAGTTAATTATTGCATCTTACTTAGACAATGTGATACAAATAGCAAATACACTACCGTTCAAAAATTTGGAAACACTAATGTAATTTTAAGAAAAACTACAATAAATGCATGCAGATGTGATTAAGATTTAAGAATTTTCAGATAGTCTTCTTTATTCAGTTTTTCGTCAATTTTTATGAAATGGCCGGGAAAATTATTATTGTCAAAGCATCCCCAAACCATAATGTCATCAGCACCATGCATAAGGTTGCAGTTTTGCAAAATGGATTCGCGTCGAATTATTTGCGCAACTTTTTTTGCACATACATTACCATAAGTAATAGCCATGTATTTTATTCAGGTTCATGTAGGTAGATTATTTTAGGTAAATCAAGCGTCAAAAACAGTTCTCTCGCGCTCAACACAATTTTGAGTAATGTTAAACTTAACTTACTATAGTTATGGCAATAAATAATAAAATGGCAATATCTATCCAGTGCATAAAGCTAAACATTGTGGTCTTCAAAATGCTCTGCTCTTCTCGTTAAAAAAATACTACCACTCCATCTCATCCAATGGATCTCGTAAAAGGCGAGTAAGGAATAAAACTGCACTGTACCCAATAGCGCATGGTGGTGATGGGCTCACCACCTATCACACCAAGTGCATTATATTGTTTTGGTGAAACGTGGATTGTGACAGTCATCTGCTTTTGCAGTGAGTGCCCAGTCTTTGACTACCCCTTATGGGATACAGTCGTGATCTTATGTATGTATGTATGTTTTTCTTGTCTCATATTATTCTGTCACATTTTGTCTCTGTCATAATAATCGTGCTCGAAAACGAACGCGCCAGGCTCTATTGGGACCGGGCCATCATCACGGACAGGACCATTTCTTTCCGTTTCCCCCTAACCCTCGGCCGTTTGGTCTCCCCTGCCCGAGGGCTCCCGCCGGGTTGGGATTTTATTTATATATTTTATTGTATAGTATTATGTCTAGTATATTTCTTTTAGTATCTTATTTCTTTTTCTTAATTTATATATTTATCTAAATATTCATATTTATCCCAGCTAGACGAGAAAACTAAGAAATACCCCAAATAATAATCATCATCATTTCAGCATATCAATAGTCCATTGTGAACATAGATTGCCACAGCAAAGTAAGGAAATTTCAAAGTAATGAAGTTCCGGAGATACACAGTACAGGCTATTAAGCAAAGGAAACATGAAGTTTCTGACAATCAGAAAATTATTCAACTTCGTGCTCAATTTTGAATGCAATGATCTAATTGCGTCGATGCTATATACCCTACGACTGATAAAACACGGCTCCTTTATCGAACTTCATTTAGCGAACAGTTTTATGGATGAAAATGCGTCAAATTCATTCTTAGTTTCAAACGCACTTACGGATAGCATTCAACATCAAAAATATGTAAATGCATATTTAGTAAACCTACAGGCAAATAGACAAATGTATATGTGGCACAAAAAGCGAAAAGAAAAGTTTACAGAATCGTTTAGAAAAATCATCCGTAAAAATGTGGATGATCTAGATTATTGCAGAATGCTCAACAACCAAGTATGACTAAATAAAGATTTTCAAATTACAAAATAAAAATTTCTTAAACAAATGGAACATTCTGACCTTTTTGGTGTTAGAGACGAACTAAAGAAACAGACAATTGATCAAAGTTCCAGTTAAGAATGGATAGATAACAGAAAAACTGTTTTTTACTGGTGGTAGGAATGCTCTGCAGGAAACCCGTCTAGGTAGGCATCACCCCAGGGCCAGTTATTCTGTCATCAAGCAGTAGTGTGTAAACTTTTCTGTGTTTCAGTGTGAAGGGCACTAAGAGCTAGTGTAATCACTGGGCATACGAGATTTAAGAACTGATATTTCGGGGTGACGAACGCAATCTGAAGCCACAAAGAAATGTTCTAGGTGATAACAGCATATATTTGGCAAGATATTTAAACGGTAGAAAAACATATTAGCTGCGCTTCTTTAGTAAAAACTATTGAGAAACCGCAAAACTCTGCAGGAAAACATTACATTTGCCCGTTCTGTATATGGTCTATACATACATAAAAACTCCATTATTTAGGCAGCAGTCTTTATGGTATTTACAGAGTCAAAGACTAAATGAGACTAGAGGAAGTAAATATGCAACCTATAGAAGACATAAAGGCGAAGAAAATTACATTTTGGAAATATAATACAAAAAATTAACACATTTGCATTTGACAAAAAACATTCCTACTTCCAAATTCAGGGTCAATTAAACATTACGAAACTGGATATGTGCTTATACGCCGTACGGACTGGAGTGGAACATTTGAAGAAAATAGAATATATAGAGACCCTGCATTCTGGCAGGACAAAATGGTAGGCCTATTGTCGAAATTTTATTTTAATTGTTTGCTTTCAGAGTTAATTACCTTGAAAGTTCGATGCCAATCAAGCCACGTTAGTCAAAAAATTTAAAATAAAACTTGCGTTCACGTCGTCCGCCGCAGAAGTAGTTATACAAAAAAAAATTCTATATTTATAGGATTCACCGCCCTGCCACCATATTGTTACGCCACTCTATTCGACTCATAATGATATGTGATCCTGAGAACACGAGTCATACTCGCACATAAAACTAGATGAACTCGCTCATAAAAATAGATAAACTCTAAAAACCTGTTTATTTATTAATTTTTTGTAGTTAGTTTTTATATCTTCTAAAAATACGACTGTTTCCAAACTTTTCAACGATACGAATATAGTAGTCCGTACTAAGCAACATTTAATGCTGACATTAGCGTTACCTGCCCTAACACAAATTGGAAATTTTAATGTTTTAGATATCTTGTGTAGAGTATACAAGATTGGCGTTAATGCCTTCAAAATGGATATTCTCAGATATTAATCACTTATCTAAATTATCACAAGGATGTGGTGGTATCAAGTGGATTTTTATTAATCATCAAAATTATTCTCATTGTCACGGGAAAAGAGGTGTGAAAGCTTTCATCTGAGACATATAAACCATGCAACCTAAAAAGTAGCTAAGCAGCAGCCATACGTAAGCCGTCCCCAACTCGTAAGGGGATTACAACCAGGACTGGACTGTGCCGAGGGCAGACGTTAATGTTACCTGGCAGCTTATTGATGTCCAGTGAGAGCTGACGCTTCTCGTCATAGGACATGGGCTTGGCGACGTCCTCGTCGTCGGTGTCGTGGTGCGCGGGCTGGTGCGGTGCGGGCGCGGCCGTGGGCGTGGAGCTCTTCTTCTTGGCGGGCGCGGCGCCCCGCGAGCCCGCCTTGCCGCCGCCGCCGCCGCCGCCGCGCTTGCTGCCCGTCTTGCCGCGCACTCCGCTCGTCGCTAAGCAACAAACTTTTCTTGTAACTAAGGATGACATTGACGCATTACGAATACTGTCAGAAGCTATCACCTGCGCAGGAGGTATATTGTGGCACAAGTGTACGCGCAAACACAGAGGCACTCTCTCATCCTAACCTACCCATTCACGATGGACTACTCATGTGACAAGATCGGTAGGCTAGGATGCAGTGTCAGAAACACGGGGACAATCACAGCACAAGTATACCCAAAAAGCAACAAAGTGTTTTTGAAAAAATTTTGGCTTCGGTTGAGATTCAAAGCCAGGTACTGACGCGTAGAAATCAGGTAACCACGACTTCTGCGCCGCAGGTAGTGGACGTCTAAACCACTAGATCACACGGCCGTCAAGGACGACATTAGCCATACGGTAGTGACGTAAGGGAAAAGTAGATTACATGAAATGATAGAGAAATGAAAATAGAAAAATCACGGATACCTATTGAAGTTGATGGAATAACTATCACCGATCCAGATTTCAGACCGAATATCCCGAAAAAGTATTGTAAAACTACTAATCAAGTGTATAAAGGGTAAAATTATATTAATTAATAGAATACATATGCATAGGCATTAAGTCCGCCCTTTGTAATCCTTTATTTTAAATAAGGTGAATACAATTAAAAATAAATAAATAAATATGCTATATAAGTGTAAGTCATACACTCAGTCATTCAAAAAAACAAACACATAAAAGAATAAGATAAAGGAAGATATTATATTATAATGGGTGAAAAGGAAGAAATATTAAGAAAAAAATACAATGTAGTAATGTAATTACACATAAGTTAAGGTCATCATGTGGTGCTAAAACAGTATATCAGGGTCATACTAAAGAATAAAAAATTGTATGTCCTAGAGTACATTGCAGAAGGGATAATGACAAGAACACCACAGTCCACCTGACCTTAATAGTCACAATGACCTACATATTTAAGCATATCAATCAAGATAGTATAAGTAGGTAGGTACATACTCCATGAAATAAGTCATTGATGTGAACTTCAATGCAAAGTAGCCTGAATAGAATGTGAATACGAAATCTACAATATATGTACATAAAAAAAAAAGAAAACGAGACACTATAAAGCTCAAAAGATACATACCTAAGTTTTCACCTATATTGTTTGCTTTTGTTCCATATGCAGTGACTGTGTTTGCTTTAGGAATGGTGCTACTCGTCATCTGTTTCTTTTGCTTGTCCTTAACTTTCTTTTTCGCTTTTTTCTTATTATTAGATTCTTCCACAAGTTTTCTCATTTTTTCTTGTAGGGCAAGAAGTTCTTTCTCAAGCAATTTAACTTTATTGTTTCTTTCTTCTTCTGAATCATCAGATTCAGAATCAGACTCTGAGCCAGATTCAGAACTGGAGGCGGAACTTCCTTTATCCATCGTATGAGGAACCCCAACATGGACGGGCTCATCAGGAATTTTGGCGTACCTATGATTTATGGAAAATAATACATAAGGAAGTTAACGAAATTGTACATTAATTTTCAAATAAAGCTATACTGAATACTTTTAAGAAATAATTTGTTTTATTATAAAATTTTTTACCTCATCTCAAAAACGTCTTGTAATTTCCTCGCCATTGCAACAACATCGTGATCCGGTGGATTATATTTGTAGCAATTCGTAAATACTAAACGGACGTCAGCAGCGAATTCGGCAGCCGTTTTGTATGCTCGGTTATCCATCTTTTGCTTCACAGTTCCAAGATCCATCGGTTTCTTAATAATATCAAAATAATCATGAAGACCGAGCAATTCCGCATCTACAGGTTTGTAAAATGGCCACGCATATCCCTGTCGAATACGTTGTTGCTTTACTGTACACTTAATAAACCTTTGCAAATCAATGGATAAAAATATTCACAACTTTTTTCAAACACAATTTTTATAATATAGACATTTTAAAATGGATAATTACTAGCTAGTTTCATAAATTGAGCAAAAATGTGGTAAATAAAACATATACTTACTGAATGTTTCTTAGAAAACAATTCTTTTAAGATTTCATTACAACTTTTTAGAGCGTCAGATAACTTCTCTTTACCCTTAGCCAATTGTGGGGTCATAACTGAATGATGAGATGCCCCAGCTGAACCCATGCCTGGTGATAATCCTCCCATTTTAAAGCTGTCTTCTCCCACTCTTCCAGCCTTTAAAAAATGGAATTAGAAAATTACATAATCTGAAGTAAATTGAAGTTTGTGAGAACAGCCTATATTAAGTACCTTTTTCTGGCGTCCACTTTCTCTTCTCGTTGAAATTTTGGCTGGTTTCGGTCCACTCTGTTGATCAATTGTTGGAGTTGTATAGCCTCCTTCAAAAGAGCTGCCCATGGGAGTGGTAGTATCCGCTTTTCTTTTCACGCCTTTCTTTACCTGATAAGTAAATTAATAAAATTAAGTAAAAATTATATTAAGGCCTACCTAAGGTCACAGTTGAAAAAAACTTGTGCTAATTTCGCACCTTTGCAGGTTGAGTCTGTGATAAAGTTACCGCCGGTATTGTAGAGACTGGAGTAGCGGCGGCCTGAGTGACATGAAAACTTGATGGTTGTGTTGCCACCTGAAAAGAAATGTACTTTCAATACAGAGCATTAAGAACTTCAAATTCTTATTATATAGATGTTACAAATATTTCTTTGTCCCTCATGTTTAGTTATTTTATTATGAGATGCAAATTTTAAGAATCATAGTAATTGTTCCACCAATTTAAAAAGAACAATTTAAATATCCAGTTTGTTTGAAAATCAATTAATAATACATTGTTACATTATTTTTTTACATCTAAAAATTATATCTATTACTGCATACAAACTATTCTCTGAGAGCCATAGAAACAGGTTTCTCTTTACTTTTGTAAAGCATATTTCTTTAAATGAGGAACAAACTAATCATCATATGATAACAATTCTTGTTACTGAGAGCTATTTTGCACAATGGATTGACGCAACGTTTGTCATGGTCAGACGTTGCACTTACCATCAGATGAACAATTTGATAGTCTCATCACTCGCATAAATTAGAAAATAAATGTTAAGATTTTTTTTTATGAATGTGTACTATGCTGTTAACCTTATGGCTACCCCCGTATAATCTACCACCCCCTCTCATCCCGTGGGTATCGTACAATTTGACAGAAGAAAACGAAATCCAGAAGATAGGTAACAGCATCTTCCTGGAACATCTGAATAAATAAACTGCGGTTGCCAACCAGCATGCCAGTCTATTTGGTTCAATAGCTTTGATTTTCATCAAATCAGAAGTTAATTTAAAATATAGCGTTCTATATTTCGTTACAAAACATGCTACTTCAAATATATTTAAGCTCATATTTTTGGGCACACAAACTAGTCACGTGAACACCATGTGCAATACTCATTCAACCATTACACCTAAAAACGTAGTTGAAGATGATACTTCTACGATTTCTTCGTTATATTTTAGTACCATCTACCTTCATTTTCCTATTTTTAAATATTGTATATTTTGTCTTTTATACATTTAAGCGCAAGTAGTTATATTTTAGCCAGTCAAATAAGTATTAATGAATCAATGGAGAAAGTTCTCCATTGATCCATAATGTTTTTCTTGTTGTCTTAAATCTTAACAATTATAACAGAAACATCATCCGCAAACATCACACACTAATGGCGTATGCAATGTGGAAGGTCATTGATGTATAATAAATATTAACAGACCTAAGACACTGCCTTGTGGCACACCAAATGAATTAATTTCTAGGTCGGATCTGTATGTTACTATTTCTTATTTATTTTGGATATCTCTGCCATTTGTCTCCTACCTTTTAAGTCAATCGTTACATACTCCTCTAAGGACATACGCCTCACACTTTGTAAGCAGTAAGTCGGATGAAACATAGTCAAAAGCTTTCGTCATGTCACAAAAAACTAAAGAAGTCGGATTTTCTTTGTCAATATGTTCAATTAAAGAGCGTGAATCCTGCCATACTAGTGGATTTGTCTTTCTGAAAGCCACACTGTTCTGCTTTTATTATATTGTTTATTTAGGAAAAGGTCAATTATCTCGAAAATCTAAAGTATATCTATAAAGAAAAAAGTGATATCGGTCTTTTATTGTAATTAATATTATGATTATTTTTTTTAAAGGCATATGACAAGTTTTCAAACTCATACACAATCATTTTGCGTATGCAACCACAAAACAGACGTTACACTTTCTACGAGTATTGTCAGAAAGTGACAACTTTATATATTAACCGAAATGAGAGAAAAGGGACTTCGAAAAAAGACACTTTATCAAATAAAAAAATCTACCTCCCCATCTCATCCCGTGGGTTTCGATAAAGTCAACAGAGGGAAAATAAAAACCAGGAGATGGGCAGCATCATTTTCCAGGAACGTCTGAATAAATAAACTGCGGTCCAACCGACTGCCAGGCGTGGCGACTATGACCCCCAGGCCCCGAAAAGTGAGAACTGCAAACTTTTGTGGCAATCTGAGGGGGAGGTTTATGTTCAGCAGTGGACTAGTGATAGGCTGAAATATGGATGATGATTATCGCAATAAAATTCGAAAAGAGTTGAAACGAGTTGTACACGAGTCTAACACTTGGACGATACTGAAGCTTTAATGTTAGTGAAATTTCGTATCCGAGCAAATGCAGATACTGTTCTACGTGTCAGTTGCTTTGTATGCGGTATCTAAAGGGGGGTTATATGTGGTTAGGGCATATTGCTTTATAGTTGAGTCCACTAAGTAGTCTTTGTAAGGTGTCTGCTCTCGAGAATAAACAAGCTGCGATGCGAGTCCCTGTTGTGTGCTGAAGTTACAAATTTTCCTCATCATTATTATTATTTATTTGCTGGTTATTATTTTCAATGTTATTTATTATGTTAATTTTTAAATGTAAACAACGTCATTTTTTGATATTTGCATGTCATCCAAGTTATTCTCCACGTCATTTTCTTGCTTCTTGTTTACAAAGTTCTCTCTTACCATTTTTCTTATTCTTATACTCATCTTCGTCATGCTTGTTTTCCTTCGCACTTTGATTTTCGATTACTATAATGTCGATACAGGAAGAATTTGAGTCATACCAACGCCTTTTCTTGGTTGAGCTCATAGATTTAATGTACAGAATTTTATGTCACTTTCACAAATTACTATTTTTATTTAATAATATTTCTATCTCTTGATATCTAATTCTTCTCAAAGTTTAAAGACTTCACTACTGAGCTCTTTGATTTTCAGTGTTTCTTATTTCATAGATACGAGGGTGGATTGAAAAGTACTCGGCCTAACCAAGAAAATAAACACATACTAAATCAGTTATATTTTTATTTTTCTACATAATCACCATCAAGTTCAATACACTTTTGCCACCTCTCCTTCCAAGCATTTAGACCGTTAAAAAAAATGATTCTTCCTTAGAGTCAAAATATGCGTCTACAGCTGCTTTGACCTCGTCGTTTGTCGAAAATCTTTGACCTCCCAAGTGCTTTTTTAGGTTAGGGAACAGAAAGAAGTCTGATGGTGCCAGATCAGGTGAATACGGCGGATGCGGTAACAGTTCAAAGCCACAGTTGTGAATTCCAGCCATTGACTGTACTGACGTGTGAACACGGGCGTTATCGTGATGAAACAGGACTTTTCTTCTGAGCATTCCTCGACGTTTTTCTTTTATTTCCTCTCGTAAACGACGTAGTAAGGTGCAGTAGTAATCAGAGTTTATAGTCTGACCCCTTTCAAGATAATCAATCATAATCACACCTTTCGAGTCCCAGAATACTGAAGCCATCACCTTATTTGCCGACAAAATCGACTTAGCCTTTTTAGGGGGTGGTGAACCAGGTCTTCTCCACTGTTTTGATTGTTGTTTTGTTTCCGGTGTACAGTAATGAACCCATGTTTCGTCCATAGTAACAAAACGATTCAAAAAATCATCTGCATCGGCTTCAAATAACTCCAAACAGTCGCGTGAAATAGTCAATCGCGTCCTTTTTTGTTCAACTGAAAGCAGTCGCGGAACCCACCTCGCAGACACCTTGTGGAAACCCAACTCGTTGACAATGATGTTTTGAGTTCGTTCATAAGAGATGCCTATAATCTCGGCTATCTCTCTCATTTTTAATCTGCGGTCTCCCATTATTAAATCAAGTACTTTTTTAATATTTTCGTCAGTAGTTGACGTCAAAGGCCTTCCAGAGCGGGGTTCATCTTTCACACTCTCTACCACGCTTAAATTCTGCTATCCATTTTTTGACGGATGAATACAATCGCCTAATGTACTGACCATGTCATCATGGATGGCTTTTGATGATAGCCCCTTCTTAGGAGGTACTTAATGACGGCACGCTGCTCGATTTGCTCCATTCGCGGAAATTATGACCGATTACTTTGTTAATAAATTTATAAAATCACAACTAATTATCGCACACGTTTCGAACTTCCACAATGAACTAGTCTGAACTGAACTAAATAATGTGGGTAGATTTGATTTTTAGAATTGAATGGATCTGTGTTAGGCCGAGTACTTTTCAATCCACCCTCGTAAGTCTGGTAAAGAGTTTGAAGAATCCAAGTCAGTAAATTTACTGTCATTTAAATATTCTAGGGAAATAAAGAACCTACATTCCTTCCTAAATATAATGTTATTTTATTTTCTTCATATGCATCATAGTGTTTACAATTTAATTTTACTGTTGCTAAATATGCTATGAATTTAATTTCATTTGAGCTCACTATCAATAACTTTCAACCTAATTATTATATCACTATAATATTTTTCTTTATTTTAAGAATATTGTTGACTATCAAAAATGAAAAATAATGCAGAAAAAATCATAATCCCTATTTTTGTTGCTTCGTGATTTGAAGCATGTACAACAACGAATTGGATGAACATAACATACTTAAAACCACTAGGCTAGAAGTGTATTATGAAATATGCACGAATTACAATATTAGAGTAAATCTTCACAATATTAAAGTTAAAGGTGTTAAGAGCAAAGTTAAACGATTTTTTGTTTTGTTTTACAAAATTTAAAATTTCACACTATTACACGAAAATTAACTTGTTTAATTACTGCTATCTTTATTGTTTACTGGGAAAGTTGATCGCATAATAAAAAAAATCAAGCATGTATTACACGAAAACATATGTAAATTTGATTACAGTATCACTTTTTAATCATTACTTCAAGTCCACTACGATCACTCATCACACGTTTATTACTGATCACTACACTACTGTCCATTTGAAAGTAAATGTATTTTATTTTAATTTTTTAGTCATAGTCCGTTTTTACTCAAATGTAAATTTACCAAAACAATCGAGGTGGCACTTTACTTTTCTACTTTCCTCCAAATCCATAACTGAACTAAAGAAAGTTATTTCTCAGCCTCTTAAAGCACTATTTTGAGCCATGGTAGCTCAGGGGCCGAGCTATTGATATTTTTCATAGTATTCGGGTGACTTGAATTTAATTCCTGGTGCCTCTAAAATTGTTCTGCAATTGTTACTGTTGTAGTGCTAACATGGTGGAATCTTCCCAGCCCCAACGCACATTCAAAAAAATTTAGAGAAGGCCTGTGCTCCCCAGTGGAACATTTATAGGCTGTTTACTTAAAGGACACAGGTGTATTAAAGCAGTGGCCTGCACTAATGGCTATTATAGGCCTGTCCTAGATTGAGGGAATTTGCCATAATCACCAAACTCGGTCATTATGGCAAATTATAAATACATATAATAATCTTAAAATACAAAATCATACCAGAAATATTAACAATTACTTAGTGTCCTGACCAAAGAGCAGATCTGCTTTCTTAAGCTCAACTTAAACTATAATTTCAGACACATAAGCAGGAACCAACCAAACCAAAACAGATAAGAATCACTACAACACAAACGCCAAATCTTTAGACCCATTAGCCTCACATCTTTCCAGCTGAAAGCAAAGGAAAAAATATATGGAAAAGAACTGAGGGGCACTAAACCTGCCCATTCTACAGACAGTGTATGACAGGATCCCAAAACAATTAGGGTTCTGTAAGGTATAATTTTAATTACATGTAGACTATCGCACCAAGATACTGAAAAGGTGGAAAGGGCATTGACCATAGCTGCAAGGAAAGTACGAGGGGTGATCCAAAAGTAATGATAATCAATAATAAACACAATGAATAAAATAAATAAATAAATTTATTTCTCAACATAGTCTCCTAGCAAGTCTATACATTTAGTCCATCTCTTTTCTAATCCTAAAATTCCCTTAGAAAAAAAATCTTTATCTTGACTCTCAAAAAAGTCCTCAACCGCGGCCATCACGTCGCTATCATCGTCAAATTTCTTGCCTCGGAGGTGTTCCTTGAGTCGTGGAAAGAGATAGAAGTCGCTGGGGGCTAGATCTGGTGAATAGGGGGGGTGTTCCACCAGCTCAAAGCCCGCTTCCTGAATGGCAGCCATGGCAATTGCAGCTTTGTGAACCGGTGCGTTGTCTTGATGGAACAGCACTCCAGCCCGCAGTTTGCCTCGCCTTTTCTCCTTAATAGCCTCCCGCAATCTTCTTATTTGTTCTGCATAGTAGGAGCCTGTAATAGTGGCCCCCTTTTCCAAGTAGTCCACCATGATTATTCCTTCAGCGTCCCAAAAAACAGACGCCATAACCTTCCCTGCTGAGCTTGACACTTTGAATTTCTTCGGCGTCGGTTCATCGGATCGTTTCCATGTCATCGATTGTTGTTTTGTTTCAGGATCAAAATGGTGGATCCAGGTCTCGTCCATGGTCACAAAACGTGACAAAAAATTATCCTTGTCTGCCTGGAACTTTTCGAGATTTGCTCTTGACATGTCGACTCGTTTCTTCTTTTGCTCGTCGTTTAACATTTTCGGTACCCAACGCGCGGAGACCTTTCTCATATGCAATTCGTTCGCAAGGATTCTTTGAATGCTGCCATATGAGATCCCTGTGACCTCAGCTACATGCCTGATAGTCACTCTTCGATCTTCCAATACAACTTCTTCAACTTTTTTCACATTTTCTTCAGTGAGGGACGTCGATGGGCGTCCTTCGCGGTGTTCGTCTTCCGTCGATGTTCTTCCCAACTTAAACTCCTTAGCCCAGCGTGCAACTGTGGAATATGGAGGAGAAGAGTCCCCTAATGTTTCCACCAAGTCGCTGTGTATGTCTTTGGTAGACATTTTTTTCAAGCAGAGGTATTTAATGACAGCTCTGATTTCGTGTTTTTCCATTTTGATGTTCACTCCTTGACAGTCCGTATTCAAATGAATGTAGCTCCCGGGAATCGTGGCCTATTTATATGATTTTTTTTCCCTGAACTAGTGGTTAACTGAGTAAGTGACTGAAATTTTTTTGTATTTTTGTGTGCACTAGAAATAACTGATTATCATTACTTTTGGATCACCCCTCGTATAAGATCACTCCATTCGAATGCTGTCTGGCAACATGGCTATACTACCTTTTCGGCAGCGATGTTATGAATTCAGGGTTTATATATGAAGGCTACCAGCGATTCAACAAGGTATAATAATTCAACAAAATTACCCTGCAATGGAAAAAGTGACACAGTGGATCTAAAGACAATGATGTGAAGGACGAGTAACGAAGTTTGCTCAAGGAGGCTCTAACCAGTGTACTGTGGAACCAGAACTCATAGTCCCACTTCCTCGCAGGCATGTTCGCTTGCTAGTATGTAATCTGCACCACACATTGATGATATGCAGGGGGGAGATGACTTGCACCAGTGAATGGAAAGTCAACAGATGCAGGAACTGCATGACAATCGCGCGCTTAGTGAGATAGGTATGTCCAGAAGTAGACGGCAAAATGAACTTCATCAGTTTACTATTATAAAACATGATATTAATGACAACATATAGTTAAATCTGAAGTTTCTTTATTAGTTATTTCTTAAAGGAGATATTATATATGAACATTACCTGCTGGGGCAAACCAGTATGCGTGGCCGGTGGCGTGGCTGCAGAGGCAGTGAGGGTAGGCGTGGTGGTAGTGTTGGTGGAGCCAACAAAGGCGGGCAGCGGCGTCGAGGGCGTGGCTTTTACAGGCGTTCGAACTGGCAACGCGGCGACCGCCGCCGCACCTGCTCCCGCGCCTGCGCCGCTCACCGACCCACCCGAACCGCCCGTCCGTTTCTTAACAGCAGCTTTTGCACTATTTGATGGGATTTCTATTTCCTTCTCCTCCTTCTCCATTTGGGCTATCTGTTGAAGATGTAAATTTTATTTAAAATTATATTTTTTATTAAATATTATATAAAAACTATTGCATACAATTATTATTATTATTATTATTATTATTTTTTAATAAATGATAAACTGCATATTTTTAACCTTGTAATGGTTAAAAATATGCAGGTTCTCAATAAACTTAACTAAAAATTTAATGTACTGTCGAAATTTTCAACTAATTTTAGAAAATCAACAAATTTTAAATGCATTTTATCTGCCACCTAGCCTGACATTTTATGGTTATTACAATTGTTCCAGACACTCTTTTTATATATTTTTTGTATTCTTAGTTATAATTTAAGAAGTAAACTAATTATATTATATATTTAAATACTTATTATATAGTAATTGTAGTGAATTTATATCGCACAATAATTAGTGTCAATTAGTTTATTGATATCTCTTTATTAGAAGAAAGTGCAATTATCTTTAAAGACTATAGTAATACTGTTCAATAGTAATGTCCAATAAATACAATAGTAGTCTAGTTATTACCAGTCCAAATATATTCAATAGTAATAATAGTCTGGTCATATATATTGTTAGTAATTATATAGTTTTTTTCTGAATATAAATCTAGAACTCACTACATCTGAAACTTACTAAACAAAAACTTACATGTATTTGACTGTATTTATGATGAATGTTGGTTTATATAAATAAATTACATTAGAGAGTGCAATAGAAAACTAAATTGCAGTGATTGCTTGTTTGTTTGCACAAAGAGAGTACAAAACGATCTGGTATTTTTAAAATACTTCAGAAGCTAGGTACATTCACTAACTTAATTTATTGCAGAACCGAAACATAACATTAGATAACAGGAAGGACTTTTTACTAATAGTCCTAAGCCTCTCAAATATGAAGGTAAATGAATAGATTAATAAAATTAAATTACCTGACATGTCTGAAGGACCGACTTCATGGTTTTATTTCAAAAAACCTTAGAAAACTAACATTGCCCACATTGCCACAATTTAAAATGTATTTCTAAATACAACCAAAAACATGATTGACTACTAACGCCAAACCGTTTCCCACAACTTATTTTAACCCCTCAGACATGAAATCATATTCTGTGATGCGTCTCATATCATATTTGGCGTCTCATTCATAGCTACAACTTTTAGGGATTATTTTATTGATAAATGTGTTGATGTTATTTATTGTATTATAGCAGCATGTTTGTAAATTTCTTTAGCAACCGGTACACCAATACATTATCAGTGGATGATAAGAATTGGTTGGGCTTTTTGTATGAACTAATAGCTGATGCCCGCAACTTTGTCTGCGTGGATTTAGGTTTTTTTAATATTTCATGACAACTGTTTGATTTTCCGAGATTAAAAGTATTCTAAGTCCACCTCCATGATGCTACTTATCTCTGTACCAAATTTCGTCAATATTGGCTAAGCAGTTGAACCGTGACGAGGTAACAAACAGACAGAGGGACAGAGAGTTACTTTCGTATTTATAGTATTAAGTATGGATATGAAAAGTTGTTAGAGCCAGAATTCGACGAAACATCTCAGAAAAATATATTTTTTTGTAAAATGGATAATTATGATTTTATTTACAAACTACTTACTCTGTTTAAAAATAATTTTTCTAAAGTTTGGGCCATAACAACTACATCTTCCCCTGGTTTGTTGTAAACATAGCAGTTTGTGAACATTGTATTGAAATCTTGAATACATTCTTGGGCTGAGTAGTAGTAGTTTGACTCGAGACGCTTTTTAATGGTGCCTAAATCCATAGGCTTTTTTATAATTTTGTGGTAGTCCTGCAAGCAAAAATATAATTGTAGTTATTTTCCTTGTAATATATTAATAAAGAAAACATACAATGCACATACCGGGAGGTTTAATTTTTTTGCATCTACAGGCTGGTGAAATGGCCATGCAAATTTATGTTTCCAAACAGCCTTAATCACATTTTTCTGAAGGAACTGTAATTGATTTGTTATCCGCCCTTGTCGGCGTGGCGTATCCTCTGCTGGCGCTCCATTGACGGGTTCCACTGTTGGCTGCAGGACATATTAACCACAGAATTAGAATAAAATTCATAATTCTAGCAATAAAAAAAATTATCATTGCAATTTTAATTTTTGAACAACCATTTATGGAATTAATTTTGATTTTTTTTTTATGCTGGTTAAGTGTACTATTGCTGGACGGAGTCCACATATCAAAATAATTATAATTTTCGTGTATGAAAACCAGCAGGTTTTGTGTTATGTGAAAAACAACATTGTGAGAAAAAATTGCAAATTATCATTTTAGTGCTGATGACACTAGGGATTATATTAAGACCACTTGTGCACTTTGAAATGCTAGTCAACCTGTCATACCCAAGAGCTATAACAGATCTATTTTTTAAAATTTGTTACAACGGAATGTGTTCAACATTATTTCACTTAGCATTGGGAAAGCATCAATTCTAACGATTTTTATATACCTACTACTGATTATGAATTTTGTAGTATTATAAACATATACAGTTCAGGTTCATCAATATTCAAAATACTTACAGTACTTGTAGTAGCAAGAGGATCTACTGCCTGTTGCATCGTGCTGGAGTCTGCAATCTACCTACCAAAATTACACAGACACTATAGTTGGGGCTAATACATGTACATTGTTAACTAGTTTACTTATTTTACTTAAAAACAACTTGAAAGAAACTCACCTCAATTATTACAAGAGGTTTGTCCAGTTTCTGACTATGAGGCATCAGCTATATCCTCTGATAACATTAAACCATTCTATCATAATAAATTTTTCGGTGCGGATGCACCTAGCAGGAGCACATTCCAATCATTGATAAAAAACTAATATGTACCTAAAAAATAAAGCTGTATTATAAAATAAGCATGATGTACAAAAAATTAAGATTTGAATAAAAAAAAATTACCTGCACTTAGAGCAAGTTAGAAGAATGGGACCAGTTATCATAAAATACTTTCAAACAAAATCACACTAGGATCCAGATCTGAAAATTAGTAAGGAAAATTGAAATTAAATACAAATCATTGAAAAATTTATATTTCTATTGCATTCCTCCAATCAATTAACTCTGACTGAAAATGCTTAGTTTAAAATATAGTGTACAATAAAGTATATAGATATTGATTATGTTATATCTGTGTAAAATAACTAGTAATTAATAGCTTTATTTGACTTTTAAGCTTGACTTCAATTTGTAAATTTGGAATTACTAGGCACTTTTAACAGATCAAACTACTACATGAAATAGCAAAATATGTTTAATGGTAAAATTATGTGATGACATTCCTGTTATAAATATTTGAATATTTATATACCAATGGAAAATAAATATTTCAATAGGAAAGTTTATATATGCAAAATAGCAATCAACATACAAATATCAAATAAAAAGCTCTACAACTTCAAACTGAAGTATCTCACTCATCTCTCTAAATCAGATTTGGTTTAGAAAATTAGTCAAAATAATATGGTTTAACTAACTTTTATTTTATAGTTTCCTGTAAAATACATGTATACTATTTATTTCTCATTGATACTTTTATTCTTAATAATGTTATTCATCTAACCTATGAAATTATTTAAAATGGGAAATAAATGCTAGACTAGATTTGATTTACATCTGCTATTAATATCTCTTAAATACTTCTTTTTCTAACATGTAATTGGTGGTTAAGGATTAATCAGGAAACAGTGACTGTTGTGATAGTAATTGTTAGTAATTGATGACTGTTACTGGATAGCAGTAGGTTATATGTTTACTATTGATATTTAACATTTGTCAATGAATTCCACATCTTATTTATGTTGCAAACCCCTCAATTAGGTATCATAATCTCATGATAGTAGTAACAGCTTGGCTATCCCATCCATAATAACTATTGAGAATATTTCACATCCATTGCATGATAGACTTGTTTACATTGCAAATAAAAATAACTACTCATTTTTGATAAATTATTTTTAATTTTTTTATTTAATCAATTGATAACTTGTTTGTATTTAATCAATTGATAACTTTTTAATAAAAACCGCTATTCAGTGTACATACAATTTAATGTAAACCATTTTTAATTATATTTACAGGTCATGTTTTGAATATATTTAAATTTTTTAAACTATTACTGCACATAAGATTTCTAAGGTTAATTCACGGAAAGCAAGATGTTAATAACCGTGAATGACAACTAGCCTAACTGTATAGGCCAACAAAAAGTAGTGGAAGGAGCATCATGAATTCCTGACAGAAATCATGCATTGACAAACAGAATTCATGCTGAAGATGTTTTTTTACTTCACTACTAGACAGACTAACACACAATCAAAATAAATATCTTAACTAATTGTATAGATGTTGATTGATTGTAAATGGGATAGAAAATGCATTTTCGTAGTCTAGAATATTCTCTGATGACACCAGATTCTGAATTACAATTTATGGTGTAAGGACTTTAAGAGGGAAAAATAATTGAATAAAAAGTAGTCTTATTTAAAAAAGTATATATTTAGAACTTTTGTAGGCATTTATTACATGTAACACCATTCTATAATTTTAGATTTAATTCAAAGAACTCACTCAAAAATTATTCTATACTATTATCAAAAAATACATGAATCATTTTATCATAGGTGTTCTATGCGAAATAAAAATATAAGTAATTCTTTATAATATGGGATAATGTGAGAAACAAGTTTGGTAAAGATTTGGTAAGAATTATTGCTATAGAGGCCAAAAACAAAAAGTTCAAAAATTACTTATTAATCGTAACATGCACTCTCTACTTTTACAAATACCGAAGTCCTATCAAAAGGGCAACAAAATAGCATAAAATTGCAACAGTAAATTTGTGGTAAAGGCAAAAAATTATGAAAAAAGACTTACGAAGGATATTAACGCCAATATGGCGGATGAACTAAAAATACGATGTTGGAGTAACTTCTGCAAAAGTAAACTCTAACGAATTGCTTGAATTTATCAAACACTCCACATATATCAAAGTTCATAGTAATTAACTAAATATATTAATTCATTGTCTATCAGTATCAAAAATCACTGTCTTTTTTATACAACAAAGAAAAGCACAACCCGAACTCTTTATGTTACAGCCGAGCTTCAGACATGGCGGCCAAACATGAAGCGAGTGACGAGCGTCTCTAGTCATACCTAAAATTCATTTATCACTTATTCATTCTGGAAAAGAAATATTGAAATAACTGCATCGAAAAACGTATAAAACCATGATATTTCAATTTTTGTAAAGCGATGAGACAAGGTTTCATAGTAATCATAGGATTCAGTCTCGGAAGATAAAGTTTTCAGCTTCCATAGTAATTCTAGATTACGATCAGTCAGAGACAGAGTGTAAAGCTAACGAGAGCCCCCTCACGTATCTTTAGTGAAACTTATTTTAGAGCGCCATCTGGATTTGTGCTACATAATCAGTGACTTCTATTATTACTGATTAACTAAAAAATTACCATAGAACATTATCTCAAAAAACATTTATGCAGTGTAGATCCGTCACATTATATTTCTACTTTCAATGTTATTATTTTTTACTTCGCCGGAGATGAATCTAATGCGATTAAAATTAATTTGTTAATGTGTATGTGTATGCGTGAATGGACGTGTATGCGCGTCACTCACTTGTCAAAAATACACAAAAAAATTGCCAGTTTTAATTTATTTTATTTTCTTTCATATTTCAAAGACTAAGCGCTATTGTTCTAATAAACTACCTATATACTCTCTTACATAACCCGGGTCTGGACGTTCAAAATTATGAGTATGCTAAAAGGCTTATTACACTATCCTTTAGTCTTGTAAATCGTTCAGTTACTAAATTCAGGAAGGTGTGATCGCATTTAGCAAGTTAGCATCCTAAAAAGTTACCTAATTAGAAGAAAGTAAGGTCGCTAACGTAGTGAATCATTTAGCATTCTAATTACGAAACTATTTATGAAGGTGTGATAACATTTATTCTCTGATCGCTTCAGTCGGTGCCAATATTTACATGTATTTATTTTAAAAGGAAATTGTTACAATATCAATTATATGTTGCAAATTAGTAGCATTCATTGCCATGCAGACAACATCGCTAGGTGATACTTTATGCACCGGCCGTGCGAATATTTCTCGGGAAGACGTCGATGAGTGCCGGAACAAATTGGTGTCTGAAATCGAAATTTCGTTAGACGAATTCTCGGATTGGGGCCGTATAAATTTAGTCCAATTTAACCCTAAGAAGACAAAGGTTTAGGCGATAACAGCTAAAATAAACTCTTTGTCGTGTCTTCTCATTTCCGGAACACTCCCCTTGTTGCCTCACCCAGTATCGGAATACTAGGCGTTGACATATCAAGCGATGTTCAGTTTCGCGGTCACCTGGAGGGGAAGGCCTAATTGACCTCTAAAAAGTTTGGCGTGCTCAGTAGAGCGGGACAGTATTTCATGCCGACCCACCGCTTGCAGCTATACAAGACGCAAGTTCAGGTCTACATGGAATACTGTTCTCGTCTCTGGGCGGGGGCAGCCCAGGGCCTATCCATTTGTCTGCAGCTCCTTTCATTTGACGGGAATCAATGAAGAGCGGCTAGAATCGTCGACGACCAGGTACTTTCTAATCGGCTTAATCCACTGGCCTTGCAAAGAGATATTCCATATCTTTATAATTTATATCGCGTTGTGTAGCTAAATCGGCATTTTCGTCTTTTGTCTTAAATAGCTGCAAGAACTCATTTAGTGGCATTTTTTTATTTTTGTGGTGGTAATAGTCGTGTGAGAACTGTGCAACAAGTGTAGTTTTTGCTGTCAACAAGTTTTCATTCGGCATGAATCACAGATGGGAAAGTTACTGAGAATGTTATTTAATATTGTTATTTGACCCGATTTGGACAAAGCTAATGAAGCTGAGCCCTTGGTTTGGCTCACAAGGAAACCTGCATGTCTGAGAAATAAAAAAATATTTCGAAGATATTTGAAGACCGCCAACCCACATTTGAGCAGCGTGGCGGATTCTTCCCAGCTCCACACTCGGAAAATAGAATGAGGCCTGTGCTCAGCAGCGGGACATTTATAGACTGTTACTTGTGTGTCCGAAGCTGTCAACTGCACAGGAGATATGGTAGGATGCAGTGTCAGCCACACGAAGACAAATAACGACACGACCAGACTCGAAAATAGATTTGTGTTTCTACACAAATGTTAGTTCCGGTTAGTATTTGACCCCAGGACTCGCGGTGGAGAACTTAGTTACTCTGGCCACCAGCTCACGGGGTCTAACAGGCATAATAGTAATGTTAAAATGATCTGATGATCCTGGACAATACCAGGTCATAGTCATGACATTACTGTATTGTCATCGGTTCTTTACACATTCATACAGTCACGCCTTTTTTCCATAAGGGGTAGGCAGATCCATGCAGGACACAACCATTGCGATTGCCGAACACCAAAAAACCGCCACAGAAATACAATACCACGGAATTAAACATGCATCAACACGACTATCGCCAGACATATGTCACCATAAAGGCCTCTATACAATCCCAGCAAACATCTACACAAATCCTCCATCAACCAGAACCATAAGTTGCATTGATGCAGACGCAGCTCACACATGTAACCGCCACAAGACAATACCGCAAGTAGCAGTAAGCATTTATGTGACTATCATACAGATGGCGCCTTCTCACAACAAAACAATATGATTAATATCTAAAAACATCACCAACGTCTCATAGTAGCAAACCACTAAAACCCTGGCAATACGAAGTCTATATATCATAGAGCTGACGCTCTAAGGCATGGGGCAAGAGTATGCTTTAACACCGCAGTACCATCAACCAAACTCTTTCTGTTAAGTAAGATAACCGACATGTCATAGTGCAATACACAACAAACGGCAAAGGTGCAAAAGTTTTTACAACTCTGTCTTAATATTTAAGTCTCAGAATAGGGATCTAATATGAAAAAGCTTTATAAATCTTTATAATGCTTTTAAAAATGCTGAAGGCGATACCGATATTGCTTTTCATTTAAATAAATGAACGATTTAGAAAAAAAAATGTTATTGCTTAGAGCACTGCTAGCCAGTATTAGTATAAAGTACATAGCAACTTTTTTTAGTTGAAGATCGAGTTTGTTATTTGCACACTACTGCTTTACGGCAGGATAACCCAGTATTTGTACCGTATTCCAAATTTACATAAGCAATTTGATACTATCACCCGTACAAGTTAAAGTCGTTCTTAGATTAAGGCACATATGACAATTGATTGCAATAAAAAGTTCTGAATGTATTTGTATTATAAAAAAAAATTATAACATCGCGGAGAAAAAGGGGATATCCACATCATATTCCCAATTTTTTTTCCTGTATTTTGGTTTCGAGTCTCATATTATAGGCACTACTTGAAACAATTCCAGGGATTTTTTTCGTATGATCCTACTACAATGCAAAAAAAAGTGTAGTGATAGTCTTTGAGGCTGAGGGTAAAGCACCAAATAAAGTACCACCCATATTGCTCAATGGCACGACATTGGAGAGGATGTTTCATTTAAAATATCTCGGGCGTATGTTCACTCCTGACCTCAAAGACGACACTGATATCAAAGGAGAACGGAGGGCGTTGTCAGTGATAGTGAACATGCTGGCTCGCAGATTTGAGCGTTGCTCAAACAGCGTTCAGATCACGTTGTTCAGAGCCTATTGCACAACTGTCTCACGTGTCACGTTCAACCTGTGGGCCAACTACTCTCAAAAATCAATCAAAATCAACGCTCTCCGTGTTCAATATAACAATTCGTTTAGAGTGCTGATGGGATTGCCTCGTTTTTGTAGTGCATCAGGGATGTTTGCGGCTGCGCCAGTTGACTGCTTAATGTGCCACTATGCGAAAAATGCGGATCGCTGGTGCACAGACTGCGGGGCAGTATCAATAGCATCCTAAGGATTATTGGTGGCAGTTTGGACTGCAAATATGTGATTCATTGCTGCGCTATTTCTAGCGGAATGGCGCAGCAATAAATTGCATCTTAAATAATGATGAGTAAATGTTAAGGAACAAAGTGAAACGAACCGAGTGGTCGCTTTGTGCTCGCGGCTCCTTTTGAGTGAATAATAGAAGTAAAGCTAATAGAAGTTTTGCACACACACAATATTTTAGTTAAAGGTTACTTTTCTCTGGATATCTTATTATTTTGCGCTAAATCGTTGTTGAAGTCAAATTTGATTTTCATTAGTTTTGGTTTAGTTTTGTGTAAAACTTAAACTTGATTATCTGCCTCAGTATAGAGGGATATAAAGTTATGGTATTTGCAACCGAAATGAAATATCTATCACATAAATTTCGTTTCATGGATATAAAAACATCACATTGATGTTTCTTAAGACTGAACAGGTTCACTAAGAAGCTATACCTGCCTTTCTTCCCCGACGGTTATCGGTTTTACGAGCTATATGGCCGGCCCATTGCCTTCAGCTTGCTGATCCTTAGAGCTATGTCGGTTATTCCAGTTCTACTGCAGAAATCATCGTTACGGCTTTTATCTTGCAAAGAAACGTCGAGCATAGCTCTTTTCATACCTGAGCAGCTTTCTGAGCTTCCATAGCAATCTACAGTGAAGGACCACGTCTCGGTTCCGTATGTCATCACAGACAACACGCACTGGCTGATAACTTTGGTTTAGAGACATTGAGGTATACTCGACGAGAAGATTTGACGTAGGTAATAATTTTAGGTTATACCTACTAATTATACCAGCGCCATTCTGGCAATTTATGGGACCTTCATTTCAATAGGCACTTTTTCGATTGAACACCCATATGAAATACTTCTCTTCACATTTACACTTTAGTTTTGCGCATGTCTAGTTGGCTTGTAGAGAATGCTTAAAGGCATTAAGTCCGCACTTATCCCCGCCCCTTAGTCCTCGTTAGTGATCTTTTAAATTATGGTTAAAAAATATTCTGCCAATAATTTTCGAACTTTCAGGAATAAATTATTGCTCTAAATTTATATAAAAAGATATATTAATTTATGCTTTATTTATGAATGTACTTGCTGTCTTTATTATCTGACATAGAAACATTAGCATAATTAGCTGTTTTCTAAATTTTCGATAGCTGATGTTCATCCAACATCGATGCTCCATAAATATCGATGATGGTGACATCTAATGCCCTAAGCACGACTGCCAAGCTGCCAACGACTGCCTGACTGTCAGTGAAATTGGAATCTGTGGTGAAATCAAATTCTATTAAATGTTATGTTGTACTTGTTAGAATTCAATATTATTTTGTTTCGTATTTTAATAATCACTATACTACACAGTGCTTCTAAAAGTAAATAAGTTTATATACAGAGTAATGAATTTACGAGCTGCTTATTGCTAATTCCTGCATACACATTAAAATTAACAAGTAAGCAGTTGTTACGCCAATTATATAAACGATACTACTTGGAACTAAATTAGACCGAAGGTGTGCTACACTTTCAACAACTACACTATTAACTGTAACCGGCTAACAGGTTTGCCCAAAAGTGAAAGTGCATACGCGTAATTTTGTTAAATTGTTTCTGAATCTTGTGGTAACGTGATTTGCGAGAAGTTTATTACGTTTTACGGTATTTTTTTTATAATTTGTATCTTTATAGTTTGATTCCTAATGTAGAACATCACTTGTTCTTCATTTTATTATAGGAATAAGAATATATTTTACAAGAACTGTTAAGAACATTTCTGATTCTACAAAACATGTTTAGTAAACTTATTCCCATTGTAACAGTTAATTGTTATGGGTGTAAATCATATTATTTTATTATAAGACTTACTGTCCTACAGCAAAAGTTTTGATTCATATGAGTTTTTATGTATGTAGTGGTGTCTAGGAGGTACTCACACCACTTAGTTGGTAAGTAGTCACTTTTTACTACACAGTTACATTTCATAGACAGTTATATTCATTCTTATTGTAGAATAAAATTAGTGCATTGTCCCCCCCTAAGGGCTATGATAGAATGTCTGTTTCATAGATACTAATGAAACAGACATGCCATAGTAATCAGAGTAAGTAACAGGATATAAATATCCTAAAATATTAGTACAGGCCTCTTCTCATTTTTGAGGATTTAGAGTTAAGAATTATTTTATGCTGTGTTCTAGGTTGGCATACTTCACAAGTAGTTGGAATAATTTTTTTTTCATTACTCCAACATAAATTCCAGGTTTCCTGTGGTAAATTATAAACATTCTAACTAAGATTTTTTTATGGCACAATAAGGATTGAACTGGAAGCCACTTGTGGACTGTCAAATCTAAGGCTAATGGAAATGACTGTTGAGTTGCCACAACTTGAATGTGTGTCCACCATGTAAAACTGATTTTACTTAATTCCTTATTTATAGAAACTAATGGAAGAACATAATCATATGAACATGGACCATTCTGAGCATCATGCTCATAAAATGAGCCAAAATGAAGCTCTAATGGCGCATTCAAACCATCACATGAATGCTACACAATTAATCAATGACCTTAATGTATGTATTTAAATATATTTCAATTTTGTTATTAGAAATTTTTCTTACCTTTTGTTACATTTTGTGGTTTAATAATAAATAAAATAGTCTTTTCAGAATATGTTGAATGCAAGTGAAAATCAGAATGCTGGAATAGAAACAAATGGTTATCATGATCTCGGAGGTCATGATATTGTTAGTCACAGCATCCACAGCTCGCATGAAATGCACATGTCCATGACAGTAAGTAAACAAACAAATTTAACTAAAATTTAATTTAAATATTGTATAACTTATAATATTTTAACAACTTTTGCAGTTCCATGGAGGCTATCTAGAGACAATTCTGTTTTCTTGGTGGAAAGTGACAGATATGGGAGAATTTATAGGATCATTCTTAGCAATATTTATTATGGCATTGCTTTATGAGGGGTGAGAGATTCAGTGACATCTTTTTAAAATTTTTGCATGCTATGATTATAAAACAAGAATTATTTTATCAAATAGTTAGGTGCCCAAGTGAACCAACCTACTCAAGTTTAAAGTTTTCTCATATTCAAAACTTTATTTATACACATTCACATAAACAATAAATCAGTTTTTCACTGACAAGTTAAAGTGCAAATTTTTCCGTGAGTTATTTTACTTAATTTTTAGACAACAGGCATTCAGTATTTCTCAAGAAACTAGATCTTAGGGTTTTCTGAAGATAAAAGCTGCTAATGTACTCCAATAGATGAAAAAAATTATAACCATACCAAAGCATTCATCAGATTTTCTAATAGAGGTTTTTTTTTCTGAACTTGCCAATTCAGCTAGTAGAAATCTTGTGCAACTAACTAACTGTTAAGCATTGCATGTTCTGTGAAACATTGTTTCATTCATTAAAAAAGGCATATTTTCAACAAAAATTGCTGTAAGTTACTGTCCAAAGGCAGTCTGGTAAGTCAATACCTTTATGTTGCTCCTTCCTTATTTAAGAGTCTGTATAAACTCTTTGGCACTAAGTCCTACCCACTCCAAATTTATTGATAGCCATTACTGGAGTACTATGAATTTTAATTATGTTGATGTTTGGGCAGGTGTCACATTGTTATTTATCTTAATCAAGCTTAAATGACTAACATCAGTACAGTGCACAAAAAAAGCTAGCACAGTATCTTACAAATGTATTCTTAATTTATATACAGACTAGTAATGTAACGAATGTTAGATTTTTCACATTCGCAAATGCGAATGTTGACATTTCGTCTCGAACATAGCTGAACTGATACAGATGGAATGAACAAAGTTAGTCACATAAAGTTCATTCAAGAAGATTGTTTTGGTACTTTTTTTTTTATAGGTGAGGGGGTAAACGAGCAAGCGGCTCACCTGATGGTAAGTGATCACCGCCGCCCATGAACATCCGCAATGCCAGGGGCTCTTTTCTTGAAGGTCCCTAAGTCGTATTGGTCTGGAAAAACTGCTGGCGGCAGCCTATTCCACAAAGTGGTTGTGCGTGGTAGAAAAAGCGCACAGTGTTGTCGATGAAATTTTGTTGTCTCTACGATGGTGGAATTTAGCAGCAGGAATTAATCCGAACAACTCCTCGGAACACTGCCCATGATAAGCATGGTACAAAATGCAAAGAGACGCAACGTCCCTTCGCAAAGCCTGGGGATCGAGTTGATCGGAAAGAACTCGGTCGTTGACGATTCGAGCCGCTCTTCGTCGGATTCGGTGAAATGGAAGGAGCTGGCACTGGGGTGCCCCGGTAAACGCGCAAACCTGTGTCTTCTTAGGGTTGAATTGGACTCAATTTAGTCGGCCCCATATCGAAATTTTATCTAATTAAATTCTCTCTCTCGTCTGCACTCGTCGACGTGTTCCTGAGAAATATTGGCAATGGTGTTTACTTTGTATTATTGCCTTTGTCAATATCAAACTTAACTGATATTTAAAAGTGACAAAGTGATATAAAAACACGAGTAAAGCCCATTTTAGCGAAGTTTGGACGTCTCAGGGTGACGGGCGCAGTGTGACACCACACAGAATTGTTCTGGGTGAAAGACATTGCACATACCATCAGGTGAACGTTTTGCTCGTTTCGTCACTATCTCCAATAAAAAAATATAATTTCCTTTTTGTTTGTCAAAAACATTCGCATCGTGTATTGCGAATGCGAATGTCAAAAACTATGCAAATATTCGCGAATGCGAATGTTCGAAAATTCGTACATCACTAATACAGACTACCTGTGCTGGCGGTTTCACCCACCGTTTAATTTAAAATGGTCGTGGTGTGATGTTAAATAGGCTGTATATGTTTGTTGTAATCTTCCTCAAGAATTTGGCTATCAAATACAAAAATAATTTTTCAAATCTGACTAGTCGGTCCAGAGATTAGTGTTAAAACAAAAAAACAAACAAACGAACAAACTACTCGGAGATTAGCCGGAACAGACAGACAAAATAAAAAAAAAATCTTATAAGTTTTCATAAACATTTAGTAAAAATATGTTATTTTGTTATTACAAACAGATACTTAAATTTTATTTATTTGTATAGATATACAGCTACTTTTTTCCAGCTTGTCATAGGATTACTTGTACAATTTATGTATATATCTTGAATAAAATTAATTATAAGTTAATGTCAAAAATAATGTAATCCGTGGTAGCTCAGGGGCCTGGTGCTCGCCTTTAATTTCATAGTAAGCAAGTAACCTGGGTTCGATCCCCGGTGCCAGCACCTCTAAAATTGTTCTACAATTTTAAGTGCTGATTTACCACGTGCTTAGCGGTGAAGGAAAACATCGTGAGGAAACCTGCATGTCCGAGGAATAGAAATATTTCGAAGACATGTGAAGTCCGCCAACTCGCATTGGAGCAGCGTGGCGGATTCTTCCTAGCTCCTAAACCCTCTCAGAAATGAGAGGAGGCCTGTGCTCAGCAGTGGGACACTTATAGGCTGAAACTTTACTTTAATGTCAAAAATAATGTAATCAGTAAGTGCAGTAATTGTAAGTTAGTTGTTTATGTTTCAATAGCATATGTTTAAACACTCAAACTGTCATTTTCAGTGTGTGGCAAAACAGCAATAAAATAGCTTCATATTAAATATATTTTTCTTTATTTGTTTAGTGATGGCCAATTCTGGATAACAGTTTTAATGTTTGTTTCAGACTAAAGTATTACAGGAAACATTTATTATGGAAAACCTACACAGGATTACAGTATTGTGCTGTTGCACCTCCTGATAAGGGTATCGCAAATATTTGTGCTGCAGATGAACCTCAAGTTATACAGTTGAGTAAATATACACCTTACAGTTAACAACTAATTGCTTTTATAATTTAATACATGCCATGTGATAATGCAATCTTCTAATATTTTTTATTGTTTAAGGTCCATGCCTCATGTATTGGAAAGGAATATGTAAGTCATATATTTTTGTAATTTAATAATAATAAAGTTGCTTTAAATGTAAAAAATTTAATTATGAAACAGGCAACTTTCTTTTTACCTGCCTGTTCGGATCAATTATAGTAATTGATTTTAACTAATTTTCCGAGGAGTTAAGAGACTAATAACTTAGAACTAGATGACATTCATTCATTATTAACTGGCTTTCTTGTCTGTTTGTTTGTCTTTTAGTCCATTTTAAAAACATGATTTATAAAAGTTTTTATACAATACTTGTTAATTGTTCTATATGAATAAAAAAAAGTAAAGTTTCAGCCTATAAGTGTCCCACTGCTGAGCACAGGCCTCCTCTCATTTCTGAGAGGGTTTAGGAGCTAGGAAGAATCCGCCACGCTGCTCCAATGCGAGTTGGCGGACTTCACATGTCTTCGAAATATTTCTATTCCTCGGACATGCAGGTTTCCTCGCGATGTTTTCCTTCACCGCTAAGCACGTGGTAAATCAGCACTTAAAATTGTAGAACAATATTAGAGGTGCTGGCACCGGGGATCAAACCCAGGTTACTCGCTCGCGTGCCCCTGAGCTACCACCACGGCTATAGCTATATGAATGTCTTGAATTAATTTAAACATACTCATATGTATAAAACCTCACTAGCTCCTGTTTAACTTAAACTTGATTTTGTCCTTTTTTCAAATTTTTTAAATCAACATTATTTGATAGAAGCCAGCATATTTTGCGTGTAGGTAAAAATACTTGTCTACTCGAGCCAACCAAGCACCTCCTAGAATCGTAACAGACCCTTAATGTTCCCTGCGACCTAGGGGTGCGATCTTGGCGAGCCGAGATACTTGGCCCGGTATGTCGCGACCGTAATACAGTCCAGTTGGACATGGGTCGTCGTTTCGTCAGACTCCAAACAAGCTCTGCACAAAGGGCTGTCTGTAACACCAAAAGTAAACCAATGTTTGTTATATGATCCATATCCTGTTATGGCACTACTGAATGTTCTGATTTAGAGTTTATTCAGACAGAGTAGTACCTGGCAGATGTGGTTGTTGATGATGGCCAAAGCTGCCTTCGCCTATTTGCACTCTGGATGATTTACCCAGATATGTGCATGTTGGTTTCTAGTACAGGTCAGACTAGCGTGCGAAAATACCTGAAGGGAAGTGAGCATACTCTCACTTTGTTCTGGTCCTACTGCACACTGGTTTGAATCCCCCCCCGAGCAAGTTCGTCCGCCGCATCGTTGCCGCTAGATCCGCTATGTCCCTTTTATCCATTGTAGGGTTATTTCTTTGAATTGACATACCTCATTTAGTCTCTGGTAGCATTCATATATGATCCCTGAGCTCATGGCATTACCGTTGAGGGCCACCAGTACCGCCATGCTGTCGAAGAGTATCCGAATGGGACTATCTTTTACCTTCCTTGAGCTATGGCTGATACTGCTTGGATTATGCTCATACACCCTGCCTGAAACACTGTGGTGTTTTTGGTTTCAAGAGGTGTGCATATTTGTATGTTTAACTTAAGTCCTCTGAAAAGCTTCCAGAACCTGTACCTGACTCTGTTTTGGAACCATCTTCAAAGATTCTGAATGCCCTTGGGTTCAATCCTTTAGTGATTGATCCATGTATAATTGTATTTTATACCTTTATCAAATACCAACTGTTTTGGAATCCTTTCATACACAGCATGTAGCATGGGCATTTCTGCTAACAGTTCTGTGAGTATGTTGGTGGGTGTGATCTTGTTGTCTCTCCAAAAATTTAAATAATCTTTATTTGCTGCCTCTGACACCTGTAGGGAGTAATCCATATTTCTATACTAATATTATAAATGCAAAGTAACTATCTCTGCCCCTCTGTCTTTTTGTTACCTTTTCACGATTCAACCGCTGAACCAATCTTGACGAAATTTGGCACAGAGATAGCTTGAATCCTGAAGACGGACATAGGATACTTTTTATTTCAGTAAAACAAATATTTCCACACATTCAAAATGTGGACATTAACTAGTCTTATATCTTATATAATATCCTCCCTTTTATGGTGAATGTTAATTTATCCTTGTTAGCATACCCATGTTCATTCTTCTTTGTAGATATTTCACAAAATTCTTTCCGAATCCTAAAACATTGTAAATAAACTCATCATAACAATTTTAGGGGGTAATGTACCCTTCTCAAACTATTGTATTGACTCCTGACTTTCATTGATTCATGTGTGTACCCAAGTATCATCTCTAGTCATAATTTGATCCAAAACTGGAGTAGGTTATATCACTGTTCCATTATGGCTGCATGAACATTATGCACTTTATTTTGTTGTGCCAAGATGATGTGTATAAATCAATAGGCTGTCTCAAGCTAGTCATATCCAATGGATCAATCCACTTGTACATATATTGTGGTTTTGTCATGGTGTCCCCTTAAATGGAAAACTCAAATTAAGTAGGTGCTGGAGCACTTAGCTAATTTCACATTCATCACAAATGTTTGTACTTAGCAGGATTCATCTCTCTCCCTATGACCCTTAACTGTAAATGCAGCTTCACTATCATGTAGGCTATTGTGTTATCTTTAAATATATAATCAAATAATGGTCTCTACAAACTCTCCAAATGGTATCTAATATTATTATTAAACTATATTTGATTAAATTAGTATTTTTTCAAAAGAAAAAAACATTTTAAACCATTTTATTAAGTTCAATAAAAAGCCATAACTGTTTTAGGCTTTTTGGTCTATATATATAAGGTTTTAGATTTTAATTGAAATATTTTTAGTTTTTATGTAAACACCAGGTTTCAAATCAAGTTTTATATATATTCAGTATTTTCTACTATGTGGTACTGTGTTTCCCAACTATATTAATACCTTGTTTCCTTTTAGTCCGACAATGATGAGTGCCGCACATGCCTGGCAGACTGTGCTGCATGGAATACAAGTGCTTGTTAGTTACATGTTAATGTTGGTGTTCATGACTTACAACACATGGTTATGTGCAGCTGTTGTGCTTGGATCTGCTACTGGTTACTTCCTCTTTGGCTGGCGAGAATCTGTTGTGGTAGACTTTACTGAACACTGTCATTGACCAATGTTAAGATCAGTAAGCCTGATTAGTATTATTATTGTTTATTTATCCTCGCAATTTATGAAATACAAAATGGTTAATATCATGGTGTTATTATTATGTTATGATAAGGCAGCCTTTTTGGGTGATATAGTTACATTTATACCAGTTATATTTTGTAGAATATTTAGGATACATCTATATAAATATTAAAAGATTTGAAGTATGAATAAATTTTTATTATTAAATACCTGTTTTTATATGAAACTGTACTTATATTACATTAAATAATTTGTAGAATAACATACAAACATACTAAAAATTATATATGTATACACATCTATGAATAATCTTTAGGGTGTCTATGTTGACAATGTTTTTTTAAGTTAGAACTACTGTTACATTTATAACTACAATATTTACATGCATATGGCCTTTCAGCTGTGTGAATTCTTTTATGAACAGTCAATGAATTAATAAAGTTTGTTCTAAATGTGCATTGATCACATAAGTAAGGTTTTTCAGATGTATGTTTTCTTTTATGTTTAATAAGATTTGAAGATAATTTAGTACTGTATGTACACTCAGGATATTCACAGGAATATAATTTATGTTCATTTAAATGCCTTCTATAATCTTTCTTATTACTGCTTCTGAAACAATATATAACCAATTAATAAATTGATTGTTGTTAACAAAAACATTAAATTTGTACTTGCCTGTATGAACAAGTTTGACATTTATCAGTTTCGAGATCTTGATCTTTTTTATCAAACAAGATTTTGCTAGGCATAGGCTGATCCTTATACTCTTTATATTGATTAATGTATTTTTCATTTTTATTAAGTAACTGCGAAATTACTGACTTTGGTTGCGGACTAAATTGAATTATTTTTGAATTGACTGGCCTCCCCCTTTGATTATAGTGTTGCTTTGAAAGTCTTTCAGTTGTCTTTGCACAACATTGTAAAGGATCTTCCATTTTTAACTTTAATATATGTAGTAAATATTATTTTTACAATATTTGTTTCCATTCATTCTCTGTGATATTCTTTGACATTGCCTTGACATATCAAAACATAGCCGCCACAGAGTATATTAACACTGGAAACACAATAATCTGCTATTCAAATTTTTAAAAAAATGGGCGTCTCTGGGTGAACAAAATTCTGAGTATCTCTCTATTCTTAGAATATTAAACACTCAGAATTTCTAAGTTAGTTTTCGTTTGTGACATCTAGGAAATTAGTATTTTTCATTATAATCCGTGCTATCATAAACAACGACAACCATCAAACGGACATAAACATATTTTTTAATTTCTTGCATAAAAATTTATATGATTTATTGATCATAATAACAATGAAGTGATTTTGCATAAGTTTTTTTATTAAATAATATATATAATTTATAATATATTTAAAACTTTCAAATTACTGTCGATAACTTATACTATGAATAATAAATAAATATGGCTTCTTAATAGAGAGTAAATTAATAGTTTTAAATGATTAATCGTTAAATTAAAATAACGTTTTAAATTAAATGTTATAAATACAACGTATAGGGTTATTAACTCGCGTTTTGTTGTATTTACTCGTGCGTTAAATTTTAAAGTAATTTTTTTCATTAAAAGTTAAGCATTTGAATTTTTGTTTATATTTTACGGATTTAATAAATCAAAAATATCAAAAATAGATACCTAGTTAAATTAAACTATAATCTTAAATTTGCCTTTTTAGTATTAACATTAAGTACGTAAACAAAAAAAAAATAAAAAAAAAATCTTAAACTTATATACCTTTAATAACATTTTTTTTCGTTTAAAATGGTCTACTCTGTTTTTATTTATTTCAATAACTCACCTTATAATAACATTAAATATAAACTGAACCACTTTTCATAAATTTATTTGGAATGTTGAAACAATCAAACGCTAAATAATGCGCGGGTTAAGAATTAAACGAAATATTAACATATAACTTAATGTTTGATGAATGTTCATCAGTTGGTGATGAATATTCAACAAACATTCTTTTTTTTTTTCTTTTTTTAACGAAGCCCCACACTAGGATTTTCTCCTGTATCGTGGGTGCGTTTTACAAACATATTATTTCACATGCACAACACAATCAGACCCGAAAAGCAACAATTTATGATTTTGCACAAATGTTGCCTCCGGCTGGGAATCGAACCCAGGACCGGTGTCGCAGAAGTCAGGTACGCTAACCACTACGCAACGCGGTCGACAAGGTAGAAGTTATTTTTAAAGTTTAAATAAAAAATAAAGACTATTGCATATAGCTATGCATTTTATAGTTAGTTGTAAGGTAGTGTACCTATAAAAGCCAAGCAAGTCTCTTTTACAATTCAAGCAATCAAGACTATCATAATCGCATATAAATATTTCAACGATTTTGAACGTTTATATAAGTTAATTTCGGGAAGAAATTTTATATTACTGGATGATCTATGAGACTCAGTCGCAATTATTTATATTTTTAAAATGGAGGTAAGGTTGGAATATACTCCGCCAACACGAGCAGCGACTGCATTAAAATTGTTTTTAAGAAATGAAGGTTTAGGTAACAAAGAAAATATACAATTTTTCTGACGAGCAGAACAGAGCCACCCTAACCATCTGCTCTGTCATGTCGTAAAGTGTCAAAAGACATTTTAAAAATTGAAACAGTAAAATTTTAATTTGTTAGCGAAGTTAATTTATTCATGATTTTCAGAGACTACACTTCTACAGTTCCACTGAAGAATGTGATCCATGTTTGTTTTATTAATGCTTTACCAATGTTTTACTAATGTTTTACTAATGTTTGCTAAATGTTTTACTAATTATCAATGGCAATTGGGTCCGGTAAAGAAGAGTTGCTATTGGTTAAGATTGAAATGAGATTGTTTATGCCCTGTAAGTTATCCATAACAGGAGACTCTTCACTAATAAGCAAAGCACATCCATTGGTTTGAGTGGAAGGTTGAAATTCCGAGATAATTTTGTTGTGAGCAACTTTGTCATATCCTTTTTTTAAATCCTTCTGTGGTTTTTGCTTCATTAAGAGTCATTATATGATGATGATGGATTATGATTTTTTTATTGGAAGGTTCGGTATAGCTGTATTGTGTGAAGGGGTTAATAACTTTTGAGAATGTACAGATACCACCTCAGAATATAATTTTTTAGCTGGTGAAAATAATTTTGTGGCCTCTTGATATGAAACAAAATTATTTGACATATACCTCTAACCCTGCCACTAAATAGTAAGGAATTTTTTTTATTTAAAAACCCGTGCTCTTTTACGACGCGTTACGAAGTATCGAGACCGAATACCGCCAAATACATGTATTTTAAAACCTGGTTTTCTGCCCTGGTATTGAATTTTGCAAGAATATCTCATCCCTGATTGAAAAAGGAATGAAAGATTTATTGCCACAGACACTAATACAAATAATTAGGCAATAAACATATAAGCAAACAATATATAGAAATATGTCTGTAAATTTTATTTACAATTTAATTTTATTTTACTTACATCATTTGTCTCCAAATACTTAGTTGTTCAGCCTCAACCTTTTAAAGATCTTCGTCACACATGGGAGTATGCTAATTGGGCGTATGTTTTTCGGACCAGAGGATTTTGTGTTTTTAGGTATGAGCTAACTACTGCATATTGCCAATCAGTGGGATATGGTATGACTTAATAGATTTATTAACAATATAAGTTACTATAGGTATTGTATTAGGAAAAGACATTTTTAACATGTTTATGGAAATGCCATCCATATCCATCGCATTTGATTTATGTGACCGTGTTTTTTTACTGACACTTTCCTCAACTGTTTTATTTAAACGTACTTGAGACTTTAACATGAAATTCTAGGAATATCATAGTAAAAATGGAAACTTGGTTATGTCCGGAACATTTAAAAAGTTAATATTTATCGAATTGGGTTCATCGAAAATATGATGCGGTAATTCTAATTTACTTTTTAATGTGAGAATTTTTCAATGTGCGCCCATAGGATGCCTTTTTTTCTCTAAGAAGTGCCTCAGTGACATATTTTTTAAATTTCTTAAACAAGTTCTTATGTGTTTCTGCGCCAAATCTACTTGCCACCGCGTTAGCTTCATACCGCAATTTTTTTTTAGGTTAAATGTAGTCCATGGATATTAATAATGTCCTATCGCTCTAATACGAACTGAACAAATCGATACATTGCAAGTCTATGTATGATACCAGGATTGGTTGTTGTTTTGTTTTTTTTAATGTTTAATTCGCAACTAATAAATGCTTGGCTACTTAAGTCTCCCACGTGATCTACAGATGTTTCGCATTTCTGAACGTCTATATAATGGGTAGGCTAGTAACACTTTGTTTTAGTTTGTAGCAATTTAAAAATCCTATGAATTTTTTACAATTGTTGTCCATATTACTCCAAAAAATTATATTAATATCGCCTAATAATACTACATGATTACACCTTGCAAATGTCCCGATAGTCTCGGACAAAGCATCCAGAAATATGTCAACATAACCACGGCGGTCTATACGCTATAATAATAGCTAATTTATTGCCGTTACTGTCAGCACTAGCCACCTTTGTTCAACAAGCCCAATTTGAGCTGGGGGATGACAAAGAAGGATGTTGAAGAAACAGTTTTGAGTAGGGACACAAAAATATTATAATAGAATATTATTAAAATATTTTTTACGCGTTGGGATATTCGCATATTACATATGATTTAGGAGTTCCGGTAAATGAATACAGATACAAAGGTAAAAAAGGAATAGAAGAAAAATTTACTGAAGATATGTAGATTTAGTTCCGGAGATGTTGCACTAAACAAAATTATTATTTAATTAATAATTAATTATTTATTCTAGCCTACATCTCTTTTAAAACCCGCGTTGGCAACACTGATTCGTAGATATTTACTGTTTGTGTTTGGTAACCGTAAGACTGAACTATATTTTTTCTGCATCTTTGCTGCTTATCTTTTTCGGTCAATTAAATTTCCTATTTTCTTAAACTAAAAAATTATCTATCAGGAATAATTTTGTGTGAAGAATACTACTAGGAAGATCTTACCTAGAGACACGAATTAAGAAGTAATGATCAGAAAATTATGTCATTCACCACCCAAAGTAACTTTTTTGGAAGAAATGCAAGGGAATTTTATTTCTACGACACCGTTTCAGAGAACTATACTGTCGTTAGGGTCAGCTGCTGTTGCACTTTTAAATCCAAATAGAGGTGACATGATTGCATGTTTAGGAGAAGTAACTGGGGAAAATTCTATTAAATATATGCGAGATAAAATGTTAAATACTAATGAGGGCACGAAAATTCTAGCTGAACAACCACGCATAAACTCCCAAACTGTTTGCTTTAAGACCCTTTTGGAAATGCCAGATAGGACAGTCGGCAGAGTGTACGCAAAGTTTATGATAGATAATAACATAACTGCAGATTCTAGGCTGCCAGTTCAATTCATCACTGACCCTGAGTTAGCTTATGTTATGCAAAGATATAGAGAGGTTCATGATTTAGTTCATGCTATGTTATTTATGAGGACTTCTATGCTAGGCGAAGTAAGCATGACCTTTTTCATATTTTAAGTATCATATGTATATACAAAAAGAGTAACTTTACCAGCAATTACCTCTGGACTGCAGAGTACCGTCCGCACAAAAAGTGCTAGTCTGCCACGGACAATTTAATGCGCTCAGCTAAGTGAATGGGTAAATGAAAACTAAAAATTAAAAGAACTGAATAAAAGTAAATTTTGCAGAAAGCAGGATTTGGTATAGTAGAATGCTCCTCCAATGTGGGAAATATTTTAATTCCTCAGACATACAGGTTTCCTTTGGATGTGTTCTTTCACTGCTAAGCAGGTAGTAAATCAGCACTTGATATTGCAGAAAATTTTGATAAGTGCCAGCACCAAGGATCAAACTCAGTTCACTCATGTAATATGAAGTTTAAGGCAAGGGTCTGGCATCGGAACTATCACAGCTTTTATGTGCCTTATATCCCTTGCCCCAATTTACAACAATTATTCAGAGAGAAAAGTAGCTCTGTTATACTATGAAGTTAAGCATAATACATCAGTGGTTCCTAACTGCTGGTCCACCGGAACCAAAGGTCCTTCAAACAAAATTATTAAAATTAATTAACTTCTCCTCAAATTTTCTGCTTTGCCTATAATTAAAACAAAACTGGAAATTGGTTAGAAGTGATAATATTTTTGTAGCTGAGTATGTAAGTATAAAAATCACATTGATTTCTGTGCTTGCATACTCAGAGCTATTGAGCTTTCTATTAAAGAACTAGTCAAATGTCATTCTATGTTTAATGTGTCACTGAAAGTTATATTATTAAAGTTTATTTTTAAATTAACCTTGAGGTTAACCCTGCAGAACATTATACCTCGAAAACTAACAATTTTTCTAAGATATTTCATTGGTTTAGGTTGCTGTTAAATGGGTAGAAGGTATTCAAACAAAACTTCCAATGTGTATTGGTGGAGGTATCTGGGGAGCAGCAAGATTAAAACCAAAACATCGTCAAATGTACTTGAAGTATTACTTGCCATGGGCTATTATGACTGGAAATAATGCAAAATTTTTACAAGGTAAGAAATACTCCTAAAATCAATCAATCAGGTTATTGGTACTATAAAAGTAAGTTTTATGCAAAATGTGCACCATAGAAATGGAGTTGCAGAAACCAGCCCATAGCAATGTACTAATTAACAAGCTAACTTTTTCTTTATTTGCAGGGATTTATTTTGAAAAACGATGGGACCAAGATATAGAGGATTTCCATAAGGAAATGAATATTGTAAGACTAATAAAAAAATGACAATGTTCCCACTAGTGATCCATGTCAATACTGAAAAAGGTTAAAATTTATTATTACAAATTATTCATCATATTTAAATTTAGACTACAGTATTTTCCCATTCATAAAAAACTCATTTTAATATACTAATCAGCTTGTATTCTTTAAAAATGAGTTTGTAAATAGATCTAGAAAGTCAATTGTAATTGTTGTATCAATTTGAAAAGCAAATGTATGCAATTCTGGTAACAATATAAAAATATGGTATCAAGTTTTTCTGATGTTCAAAATGAAAGATAGAATAGAATAGAATATTTTTTTATTCAATATAGATCATTTACATAATACTTATTGAACGTCATTTTTTTTTAAACTGCACTGGTTCGCAAAGAAATGCCTCTGTCCTGGGAAGAACCAGTAAGAAACCCAGCGGGATTTTTTTTCAGTCTATTTAAATATACAATTACAGCAGTTTTATAAAGATGTAGAAATAGTTTGGCAGCGATCACCTCATAACCCCTGGGTTATCATCATCCATGTATTCCTTAATATTATAATAACCATTCTTAAAAAGTCTTTGTTTAACAAATAGTTTGAACTTTTTTATTGAAAGACTAGGCACTTTCTGGGATTTTGTTGTTAAAACATATACATTGCCCCATGAAAGAGTTACTGACTCTGTGAAGTCGGGTAACTGGCATAATTAATTTGTGCTTGTTCCTGGTATTCACATTATGAACATCACTTTTTTATTAAAGTGATTAATATTCTTATGTACATACATAACGTTTTCATAAACATATTGAGAGGCCATGGTTAAGATATTAATTTCTTTAAATATATCTCTCAGAGACACTCTAGAGCCAAGATTATAAATAGATCTTATGGCCCTCTTTTGCAAAACAAAAAGCACCTGTACGTCAGTCGCATTTCCCCACAGCAAAATACCATAAGACATTATGCTGTGAAAATAACTAAAATAAACTAATCGAGCAGTTTCAACATTAGTCAAGTTTCTGATTCTTTTCACAGCATAAGCCGCAGAGCTGAGTCTACTTGCTAGTTTAGATATATGGGGGCCCCATTGAAGTTTCGCGTTTAAGAGTTATTCCAAGAAAGACAGCGGCATCCACAAGGCTTAAATCTTCCCCATTTACGAGTACATTTACATCCATTCGTTTAACATTTGGTGTTGTAAATTTTATACATTTAGTTTTATTGCCATTTAAAAGCAAATTGTTAATGTTAAACCAATGTACTACTTTTGAAATAGCATTATTCACCTCGTCATATAATAAAAGTTGACGTTTTATCTTAAAAATCAAAGAAGTGTCATCAGCAAATAACACTATATCATGGTTGTCCCCTACTAGGTAAGGTAAGTTATTAATGTAAATTAGGAATAGAAATGGGCCGAGAATCGAACCCTGCGGCACACCTATAGATACTGCTGACCCGGAAGAACTCGTACTATTAATAACTACTTTCTGCGTTCTATTGCTCAAATATGAAGTTAAAAGGTTAAGTGCAGAATTTCTTATACCGTAATGATGTAGTTTCCTGATTAGTGTTTCATGATGAACGCAATCGAAGGCCTTAGAAAGATCACAGAAAACACCCAAGGCATCTTGTGAATTCTCCCAGGCATCGAATATATACTTAATTAGTTCAACACCGGCATCGGTTGTAGAACGGCCCCTTGTAAAACCAAATTGGTTTTTGTGAAACAATTTATGTAAATTAAAATGTTTTAACATTTGATTAAGAATTATTTTTCCAAAAATTTTACTTAATGTTGATAGTACAGAAATAGGTCTAAAGTTAGAGGGGTCCGATGACCAGATTTAAATAAAGGTATGATTTTACTATGTTTCATCAAATCACGAAATACACCTAGTTCAGTACTAGAATTTTATCTATAATAGACGTAATGACTTCAACAGACATACCCAATAGATCTGCGGTTCTCTTACAATCAATGGTCATAAAATTATATAGAATATAATTTGAATCTATCATATGAAATTCAAAATCTTTTGTACAAGAAGTTACATTTTGTTTTAGTAATGTCTTAGCGGCAGTAGGAGAAGAATTTTATGATTTGGTTGTCAAAATAGGAATTTCAGTAAATAAACTTTTCAAAAGCTGTGGCAACATTATGATCAAATGTCAATAGCTTGTCGTTAATATATATTTTTTAATTAAGAGTTGCGTTTCTTGACTTTCCCCGTTTCACTGTTAATAATACTCCAAGTCATTTTTATTTTATCCGACGCTTTCTTTATTTTATTGCTTGATGAATAATGAATTCAAGTGGCTACTAGGAACCAATCCAATTTTGGGGTAGTTTGATTTGTTTTGATGAGTTCTATTAGTGACACATAGTAATGTATGATCAGACCTTAGAACCAGAAGAAGTTAGTACATGTTGAGCTTGGGCATGTTTTATTTGTTTTAATGATAAAGAACTCCAAACCATCGGAAGTACTGATTGTTGAAATCTTATTAAAATTAAATTATTTGCAGACAGACTGTGCTTAAGTAATTTAAAATTAATTTAATATTTACTCAACTATCATTACGAAGTTTAATTTTCAATATTGAAATTGAAATCTATATAAGGTCAACCGGGGCAATTGCGTGATATTTTTTACACACACATTTTTAATGCCGCTTAAAGTGTTGGTTATTGAAGGATTAAAAATGCTATGGTGTAAAAGTATTTTAGGACTATCCGGATACAAGATGAATGTGTTAATTTCTTTGATATCTTGACATAAAAAGAGCAAATTGCGTTTTTTTTAAACAGGAATTTGAGACGTATTTACCATTTGTTAATAGATGATATAATAAACACGGGGAAAATGCGTCTACTTTTTCATAGACGCATTTATCCCTTGGAAAATTCAGAAGTGCTCAACTTTTTACATGAAAAAGCTTAATAATATTATTTATATTATAACAGCTCGTTTTTGTTGCGACGTCAGAGTTGGTACCGTAGTAAAAGTTATTCATACTCAATAGCTGAACATCCTGCGAAGATTTGGTAAAACACCTAAATTTCACCTTGTAATTTTTTTACGACATCACGTTACCAATCTAGGTAGAAGTAGTAACATAGATCAAAAAAAATATTATAGAATAGGCAGGTAAGCTTTTGATCTATATACTGATGAAAGTCTATATTTTCTAAGTATTTATCGATATAGATATATTTCAATATAACCATAGTGGAATATGCTCGTCACCTGAAATATAAATTCGAACAAAAAAACTAAACAGTAGTACTCTTTATATAATGGAAAAAAAATAGTTTTTATCACATTAATTTGAGATATACTTAATTATATGATTATACTTAAAATTGTACCAAGAAAAAGGTTGACGATCACTATTATCGGGGCAAATGCGTCATACAGACTCAATTCCCTCAAAAGAGTGTACGCATTTACCTCAACAAATCAAACCTAAACTCAAAACTTTCAGTCGTTACATTTCAACAATCAAAGGAATTACAATAAAAATAATTGTTTGTACATATAGCCAATAAATATTATTTACGTGCACTATTAAATAGAAATAGATAAACGGTAAAAATACTAATTTAATAAAGCTTTTGTCCACTCATGGCACGAGACACGATTTCACAGAAACAAAGTGAAGTCTCATGGTTGGGATATTTTTCACACAATGCCCTCCATCGATATTTTATATAATAAGTTTTCATCAAATAGATTTCCCTAGATTGCATATGATATTATAACGCAAGTAGTTTTCCAGTAATCTCGAATAAACGCTATTGCCCCAAAGACGCCAATGCCCCGGTTGACCTTAAATAAATAAAATTGAAGTGTCTGTTTGTAATAGGGTGCATTGGGGTAATTCCGAAAATGGGTATATTCCGATAATTCAAAATATCTACTAATCGTTAGCAGTATTTTCTTATTGGCAACATTGGTCTAGTTGCCATCTTAGTTATCCAGCCCGCGTCAGTTGCCGCGAGCCAGTAGTATCAACAATACGTACACAGCGTCATGTTTTCTCGAACAAGTGCTTTTCGCGTCATTTTTGCTGTTTCGTAATATCCCCAACATACTTTTCTCGAAATTCAGGTAAGTTATTACAATTATTGTTCGTTTTTATGACAGATTATCGTTTTTTGTGAGTGTTTAAGAGGAAGACAACGTCATAGCTGTGGAGTTTTTAATTTTTTCCTTTTACCCCACAGGGGTAATTCCGATATGAAAAAATTTCGTAATAACTCCGCATTGCTTTTTCTACAAAAAAAGCACTGTATCTCAAACTGTGAGAAAAACAAAACTGTCTTAATTAGATTTACACGTATTACTTGGCATCGTCCTAAATGTAAGTTTTTACACGACTTTATAGTATCTTCGTTACATAATATTACTAAAGTTATTTTAATTTTTCAGAATATAAAATGGTAAAAATGGGAGTGAAATACTGTGTAGGTATACGTAGGTACATATGGCTTTTGTCCCGGAGTGGACATCTTTCATCGAGTGAAATGTTTGCGTGTGAGCGCGCGTGCTTGCGTGTGAGTGCGCGTGTGCGTGATGTTTTAATTTCGTAACTTCCATCTAGGACGACATTATAAGATAGGACTATATTTATCGAAACGTACTCGGTGTCTTACTTATGTCCCTTTGTTATTACAAATATATTTATTTTTTCAGAAACATGCCCCGAAATTACGTGAGGACAAAAGTAAAATCATATTCGTCTCAAGATTTGGCTGATGCAATTAAGAAGGTTCATGACGGAGAACTTACCCAATACTGCGCAGCGCAGTTTTACAAAATCCCTTAACCACTCTTCATGATAATATGAAACAAAATACAGGAAGTTCCAACGCAGGTAGACCAATTGTGATTCCTTTAGAAGATGAAAAAAAATTAGCTGAAGCCATCATTGTGATGGAAAAATGGGGTTTTGGTCTTTCGAGATTTGAAATAATGGAGATTGTCGCTGAGTACGTGCGCGTAAATAATATTCGTACTCCTTTCAAAAACAACGTCCCAGGCCCAGACTGGTTTATTAATTTCTGAAAAAGACATCGGCTGTCCATTAAAAAAGCACAGCCCGTAGAATATGTTCGACGAAAAATGACAGATCCATTTATCCTTGCGGAATATTTTGATTTGCTGAAAACTACTTTGCAGGAGTTAAATCTATTTGAAAGCCCCCAAGTCATATGGAACTTGGATGAAACTTCAATGTGCCTGGATCCATCCAGAACAAAAGTAGTTGGACAAATAAACCAACCTTGTGCGCGGACCACTCATGGTAGTGGAAAAGAAAACATCACTGTGCTAACAGGTGCGAGCGCCAGTGGCAAGAAATTGCCCCCTTTGATTGTTTTCAAGGGAAAGTATGTTTGGGATCAGTGGATGGCTGATCTCAACCCTACTGACTACGATTTTGAATTATCGTATGCGTCCAGTACAAAGGGATGGATGGAGACAGACATCTTCTATAATTATATAGAAAAAGTTCTCATTCCAAATCTAGACGATGAAAGACCGGTCCTTGTTGTTTATGATGGTCACTCAACCCATGTAGACGTAAGAGTTGTGCAGTTGGCAATTCGAAATCGAATCACAATTCTTAAACTTCCGCCACATACATCACATTTACTGCAGCCAATGGATATAGCAGTTTTCAAGTCCTTCAAGGCAATATGGGATGCCAAACTAGTAGAGTGGCAGCGTAGAAATGTTGGCACAAAAATGCCAAAAAAAGTCTTTTCTCAAGCGCTGGCAGATACTTGGCAACAGACTAGCTCTGAGATAATCAAAAGCAGTTTTAAAAAAGCTGGGATACATCCCTTCAATGCAAAAGTGATACCTGTGGATAAGTATGATCCGGATGCATACAAAAGATACCAAAAAAAGATATCTGAAACGCATCTTGCCCAAACAAAACCAAATCCGAAAAATCCAAAGATTCTCAAAGAGATTTGTACTGACTGGTTTAACAATCTTCCAAGAACTTGTGCCGCTCTTGAAAGCTCAGGCACTGATAACGTTACCTTGCTAACTCAAGTACCAAAATCTGATATCATCATGAAGACATTTATAGCTAAACATCCAAGCGAAATACCCATATGTCTGCGTAATTCCAAGCACATTGAAAGTCAAATATTACAAAGTCCGGCACGAATAAATATAAAGTCAAATATAATAATCAAAGAAGCAACTCAACCACAAGCCCAACAAGTTTGCACATTTGAAGAATTGGTACTAAGGAAAATACGACAGGACAAAAAAGATACTCCTTCTTCGACAAAAAAGAAACGTGTTACTAAAGGCGCTGAGGTGATAACTGCAACCATGGGTAAAATGATTTTAAAAGAATTTGAAAAATCAAAAGGTATGAAAGCGCAAACAAAAACCAGCAAACAGAAAAAGGAAATTACTATAAGAATAAACAAAAAAGACGAACATCCCGGCCCATCGGGCATAAAATATAAAAATAAAAGAAAACGCCAGCCTTCAGTAGACACTACCAGTGTATCAGACGTCATGACCATGAGCGATTCAAATATCGCTCATGTAGAATTAATAGATGAGTTCTCGGAAGAATTTGAAGAAGAACAAAGATCACAAATAAATACGAAACCTGTGAAACACAGTAAAAGAGTAAAAATATGTGAAAATTTGATAAATAAGAAGTTACTCACAAATAAAGACTTAAATCCTGTCTCTATTAAAGGTAAAGGTACAGGAAAAAAAAGTAAAGGTAAAGAAAACGAAATTGATGTAAAATACAAGGAAGAGGTAAAGGAAATATACGTCGAAAATGAAAAAGGAAACATTGATCAAGGTTCAAAAAATCATATGAATAGAGAAAAGGAAACCTACATGAAAATAAATGATGAAGACAAAATTGATCTATTTAAGATAGGAAAAAATTGTTCAACTGGAGAGGACTTAAAACCTCACCTGCGATCTGAAGAAGGATCAAAATTAAAAGAAATCGACGAACAAGAGCGACTACAACTGGAAAATAAGGATAAAGTACGTGAAACTCGAGAAGACTCTGCCATAAGAGAAATTTACAAATTGAATGATTCAGTGCTTGTCAGATATTTAATCAGAAAAAAATGGAAATATTATATTGGGTTCATAGAAGAAATAATAAATCACGAAGAAATATACTATTCTATCAACTTCTTGAAAACTATGAGAAAACAACAACAGTTGGTCTTTGTTATGACCAAAAAAAAAGATAGCGATAAAGTTCCTGAGATATTAATAATAAAGAAGATAGAACTAAAAAAGACAGAAAATGAAAAAGAGTATTATTTGCGTAATGATGAAGATACCATATATTTTGACTGATTGCATTCATTGTCTTAATAAGGTATGATTAAGACCAAGTTTAAAGTAGGTAATATTATTTTTTTATAATGCTGTTTTTGTTTTGTATTCACATTTTATGAAGAGTTTATACTTAAATTATATTATTGAGTTTTTGCCAGAAAGTAGTTAAAATTTTTAGTTTATCCCAAGTTCCTGATAGCCACTGTGATTTGTTATTTTTAGGGCTGAATTAGGTATATATTACAAAGTACCTACATTAAAATAAAGAGACTGCTAGTTCTTATTACAAAGTTTTTAAGAAAAAGGTTTTCAAATTATGTCACATTAGAGATTTTGTTTTGTTAGCAGAAGAATTGTTTCTATTAAAACAGTAAGTAAAATTCTGCTAGTTATCACAGTGGATTCATTATTGTGTAAGATTTGTTGACAATGTAGATGACTATGATAAAAGAGACTTTCTAGTTTTTACTTGATTAAAACATTTTTTAAGAATAACTTAATTGTTTATTACTTTTATAAAAATAATACTTTTAATGGGTAGTTTCAAAAAAGGTATGTAAGTTACCTAAAAACTTTTTAATAAATATTTATTTATTCATAATGACTTATTTTATTCAGAAATTCATTATAAAGTAAAAATGAAAGGAATAATGCATCTCGACTGAGGCAGAGCTAAGCGTAAAGGAAGTAATTTATGGTACCTAATTGTAGATATATTCACAAACATTGTGGCTCTAGGTACTCTTTGTTAGCAATGTGCCGTGCCCGGGAAAGTGGGGAATATTCCCGGTAACTTTCCCTGGATTAATGTGATTTTACTGGGAAAATCCCTTTGGGACAATACTAGGAACAAGGGTATATGGGAACGGCACATTGCTACTCCTTGTAAGTTCTCTTCGTTTCATTCCTTGCATGCAAATCTTCACCTACTTTTATCCTTCATATAAATACATAACTGACATGTTGAGAACCATAGACTTTTTTTGGGGTAATTCCGAAGTAAGAGTGTTGCAAAAAATAAGATTAGCAATACCATTAACAAAATTGATGATATTTTGTATGAGTGGTAATTAAAATTGAAAAATAAATTTGGTCAGAGTGCAAAAAGAGCGATTTTTGAATAGTTTTGGAATTACCCCAACGTAGTCCGTAATATCCCCTTCATCCAAAATATATGACTTTGATTTTCAGAATTTTTATTTAAAGAACACAATAAGGTGTTTGAGATTCTAATAAATACTAATAATAAATCGTCTTATTGAGTCAATAGAGAAAAAATAATTATTGGAATGTATATAAAATAACTTTGAATAATCAACCGAAACCTAAACCTCTAGTCATCTTATAGAAATTTCTATCGGAATTACCCCAAGGCACCCTAACAAAATAACAGCACTCAATTTATTTTTATTATATTACTCAATTCTTATGAAAATACGGAAGAATACGGTACTTAATTTTACGATAAAAAAAATTGTGTCTGTCTGTCTGTTTGTTCTGGCTAATCTCCAACACGGCTGGACCTATTTTGATGAGACTTTCACTGACAGATAGCTGATATTATAGCAGGTAACTTAGGCTACTTTTATTTAAGAATAACGCGAGTGAAACCGCGGGGCACAGCTAGTAGAATATATAATTATGTAGATATTAAATTTGGAAGGTATGTTTAGTATCTATCTATTTGTTTTAATCTGTAGTACACTGTTAGCCCAGGGGCTTTCACAGCAGTCAGAATAGACTCACAAGTAATATATAGCTTGCTGGTGATTTAAAGGAATCCTTCTAGGTAGGTACCACTGTGGGGACAGTTATTCTGCCGCGAAGCAGTAGTGTGCAAAAATTAGTTTAGTTCTGAAGGGCATTAAGAGATTGAGTAATCATGGAGAATAGAAGAACTAAAAACTGATGTCTCAGGGGAACAAGCGCAGTGTGGTAACACACAGAAATGTTCTGGGCGACACAGCACTTGTTATGGGCGGACGTTGCACTTACCATCAGGTGAATGGTTTCTTCATCTTATCCTTGGTATAAGAAATTCTGCACTTAAACTTCTAACTTCACATTTGAGCAATAGAATGCAGTTATCAATAGTAAGAGTTCTTCCGAGTCAGCAGTATCTATAGGTGTGCCAAGGCCCGAGGGTTCGAGTCAAGGCCCATTTCTATTCCTAATTTACATTAATGACTTATCTTACCTGGTAGGCGATAACCATGATATAGTATTATTTGCTGATGATTCTTCATTGATTTTCAAAATAAAACGATAACTTTTGTTAAATGACAAGGTGAATAATGCTATTTCAAAAGTAGCTTAGTGCTTTTAAATGGCAATAAAACTAAATTAATAAAATTTACAACACCGAATGTTAAATGTACTCGTAAGTGGGGTAGAGTTGAGCATTGTGAATACCACTGTTTTTCTTAGAATAACTCTAGACGCGTAACTTCAATGGGCCTTATATATCTAAACTAGCAAGTAGACATAGCTCCACAGCTTATGTAAAAATGTCTTCTGTCTTATGTCTAAATAAGAAACTTAGACTAATGTTGAAACTGCTAGATTTGTTTTATTTTAGTTAATTTTCACAGCATAATGTCTTATGGTATTTTGCGACGAGGAAATGCGACTGACTTAGAGGTGATTTTGAGGATCTATTTATAATCTTGGCTCTAGAGTGTCTCTTAGAGATAAATTTAAAGAAATTAATATCTTAACCTAGCCTCTCAATATGTATATGAAAATGTTATGTATGTACATGAGAATATAAATCACTTTAATAAAAAAGTGATGGTCATAATGTAAATATCAGGAACAAACACAAATTAATAATGCCAGTTAATCGACTTCACAGAGTCAGTAACTCTTTCATGGGGCAATGTATACGTTTTTACAACAAAATCCCAGAACATCCACAAAGCCTTTCAATCAAAAAGTTTACACTATTTGTTAAACAAAGACATTTTAAGAATGGTTATTATAATATTAAGGAACACATGGATGATGATAACCCCTGGGAATGAGGAGATCGCTGCCAAACTATTTCTACATCTTTATAATACTGCTGTAATTGTATATTATTTTTAAAATAACTGAAATCAAAACTGCTATCGCTCAGTTTCTTACTGGTTCTTCCCAGGACTGAGGCATTTATTTGCGAACCAGTGTAGCTTTATGTAAATGATCTATATTGATTAACAAATATTCGATTCTATTCTATCCAATAAAAAAATCCAAGATTATTCATTGAATGTTTAAGTTTAAAGATGTGACTCAATCTTTACACAAATGTAAAAAATATGCATTTTTATTTATTATTTCAATGTACAAAAAAATTAAATCATAACAACATTTCCGAGCTACGTCCATTAGGATTATGCAAGGGTGTGGTACAATTGCCAACTTCTACAATCCACTCGTACCATATTCGCCGTAAATTTACACAACGCCAGAATGTTGCAGTAATTATTTCTCCCTTATTCACTCTTAGAGGTGTCTGTAAAAAGATATAATCATAAAAAGTAACTTATTAAAAAAATATAAGAGATGATTGAACCAAGCTGCAGCTAGTTTGCTTGGGTTTTCCCAACTGGAGAAACAACATTTCTCATGGAACAGAGACAAAGACCATTCCATAGTCCTCAGGGGTGATGATCCATTTTCATGATGATTGATCAAGGATAGATGTAAGTTTTTATGTTGCTGTGCTAAAATACATCATATTTTTTTAAGTATTACTAAAAATACATGATAAATTTAGATTTTTATGTAATTTTAGACCGGTAAATTGGCAAGTGACAGTGACACAGCATGGATTTTCCCAATTCCTAAAACCCTCTTTCTTTTAGGAGAGGAGACCTGTGCTCAGCAGTAGGATGTTTGTAGGCTGTTACTTTTAATGGAGTACAAACATTTTCAAGGCAAAATAAGGATAAAAAGATGCATAAGTAGTGCTTTGTTACTCTATGATATGACACAATGTATTCAAAATAATTATACATTATATTTTAAGTACCCATTAGACAATTGTATTTTTCATAGACTTCAACATTTTTGTAATTATCATAATTTCAGCCTGACCATAGTACTGCTGAATTTGTGTTGTGGTAATTACCCACTTAGCAGGCTACTGAGGTGAATGCAAAATGCTGCTGTCTAACCCCCTGGGTAATTTACTCCACTAGTTGTCTCTTGCAACACTCATACAATATTATTTAACGAGTTGAACAATGTTTGAAAACATTGTCAACAACTTATTAACAGTTAACAGTTAATTTAAAGAAAGTATATTCAAACAAAAAAATACCTTTATTGGTATGAACACAGGAAACCATGATATCATTCCTGGACTATGTGTTGATGGTACTATACTAATCATTTCGCTTCCATAAAGTGTACAATCAAAATATCCTCCAAAACCATGCATCACATTGTCTTGCTTTACTACCCAAGAAACTGTTGCAGATCTTCTATTATCTGTTAAGGGTAACCCTCTGTAATCAGTAACTTCTTCACCTTCATGATCTTTTGTACCTCTAGTTGGATGTTCAAACGTAAACACAGGCTGTAATTTCAACATTTGCTTAAAGTTAGATAAGGTACAAACATATATGTATATTTGAGTTTCACTAACTTTTTATTCTATAAAAGTTAATAAATATAGGTTAACTTCACCTTAGTTTCAGCAATATCACTTTTATTTTGCATGTACACAACCCATAGTGTCTCAAGGTTCTTTTCTTTTTGGTGTGTTGAATTAGACGATGCAGCTTTTGCAGCTGCCCATAATCGCGGGGAAGATATAGGGGCAACATAGGAATTGTACTCTCTAGGTATAGATATGCCATCTGGTTTTAATAGACCAGCTGCTCCATCCAGACACTCAGGTGAAAGTTCATTATCTCCCCATGACCCTAAAATACAACAATTGCAGTAAAATGTTATCCTTAGGCGACTTCTCTACAAGTAATTAACATTACATGCTTCACACACCTAAAAGTTCTGAGACAATAATGTCAGCTTTTGGAGAAAGATTCACTTGTCTCATATCACCAGGAATAACTACGACATCCCGATCTTTCCATACTTCACGGACTTGCGCAGCTAAAACTACTACAGCGCATGGATTCTTTTCTATTGCTATTACCTACAGAATAAATCAAAAACAATTAGTATTTTACTCACTCATTTCGTCTTATAAAAAAAAAACGGATATCACATTGAAAGCGGACTCGAAAAAAACACATTAGGTAACTACCTCCACTTCTTAACTTTTCGAAACATAGGGATGCAAAGTCTGGATCATATTTGGGTTGCATCATTAGTTCCTTATTAAGAAACAAACTTTAATGTAATGGGCATTCTTGTGTTAAAGGCTTACTCTGCAGCGAGGACGATTGTGGTGTACATTTTCTAAAACACTGGGCAGGTTCTATTTATACAAGCAGGGATGAGACGTATTTACCGCCCTGGCACGGGCAAGAAATACTTGCAAGTGCGTTGAAAGTATTTCTACTGCATCGCCGCTGGAAATCCGAGTTCGCGTGTACCAGAGCTGCGGACGCCGACTGTGTGACTATTTTATTCTTTACAACTATTATCTAATTATTATCCATACAAAAAAAAATTACAGTTTTACCACACTGTTATTTACAGTTACAAAATCGTCTATTCGATAAACTCGCGTAATAAATTCTTATTATCTATAACAATAAATTACCACCGAGACAATATATAAAAAGGTTTATTTATTTATTTACATACGAAATTTTAAAGGAAACAAAAAATATATTTAAACATTAAAAAATTATCTTTAATCAATAAACTCGCAAAATAACTTTTCTAAAATATAAGGTATCGGCCAGGTAAAGTAACAAAGTCGCAGTCACAACAAAACTAACCAAAAAACAAAATCAAAAATATTTACTTCAATGTATTATACATAACTATTACTACCTACTATTTAAAATACTTTCGCAATAATGTATCTTCTTTGTATATACGTAAGGAGGAATGGCACGAATTAGTCTAAGTAAAAGACCATAAGTTACGAATTAGCTTAACTATTACGCAGTTACGTTCCATAAAGCGCGGGCCACTTCGAAAGGACGGCACGGCCACCGAGCCCAGAACTCGGAACAAGAGCCCTCGTACTCGCGGACCACGCTGCTACGCAGTAGGAATACTTCCAACGCACTTGCAATTATTTCTTGAAAGTGATTACTTTGAAGCGCAGCCCTGGTTTATAACCCTCGAGACCGAATACTGCAAAATACTTATAAGTATTTTAAAACCTGGTTTTCGGCCCTGGTTTTTTTACATACTCGTACTTGGAAGCCCTGGTATTGAATTTTGCAAGTATATCTCATCCCTGTATACAAGTAAATATGTTTCGTATGTAAAATGTCGAAATGATGTGCACAGCTTGGTAGCTGTGCACATCATTTCGACATCTTCGTATAAATTGCTGCATTTTAGTTGAACACATTTACTTGGTGTTGTTAATAGAATCAGGCGTTACTTTGCGGAAATCCATTACAATGAAGGAAGGTAAGTTACTTTGCTAAGATCCGCATGCAAAACATAAAAATGGTGTATATCACCTAGTTTTTTGAAGAGCACCCCCCCCCCCCCCCCCAGTAGCGCGCACAAGCAAACTAACACCGCCACCAGGTACCCTCCACCAACCACTACAGTATCACCACTAGATAATATACACCACTGAAGTCGAGAACACGACACGTGCTTCGCCCCAAACGAGGCATTATCAAGCGTCATAGGCCGTACTCGACTTCAGTGGTGTATATTATCTAGTGGTGGTATTGTAGTGGTTGGTGGAGGGTACCTGGTGGCGGTTCCTGGTGGCGGTGTTAGTTTGCTTGTGCGCGCTACTTAGGGGGGGCGGGCGGTGCTCTTCAAAAAACTAGGTTTATGTTTTGCATGCGGATTTTAGCAAAGTAACTTACCTTCCTTCATTAGTTGGTGTTGGTAACTCAATCTTGTTATCTAAACATAATAACTAACTACGACAAACTTTGTATTCTTAATAATACATAATAATTCTCAAATATGCTTTACCATGCTTTATTTGCATTGCTATAATAAATTAATAACAAATGCACAATTCTGTCTAATAAGAGTAAAGTACCTTAACTTTACTTCGGGTTATGTCAGCTGCATTAAATGTAGCTCTAACAAGTGGCCCTCTTCCTGCGCCTAAAACCATTACGGTAACTGGCTCTTTTTGTTCAACTGGTTTGCAGGTGTGTCCCGCTTCATCTCCCTCATTAGAGACAGAAAAGTCATTGACTTCATTCTGGAATTATAAACAAACATGATTATTTATGTGACATAACAATCCATATGGGAAAGTATCATCTAGTTCTTTCATTTATGGTTGCTATTTAAAGAGTTCTACCAAAATCATATATGGGTTAAGTCTTTTAAATCAACAAAAAAAGAGGTTACAAAACTGTTTGAAAACCCATCGCGAAAATTTGTATCATCATCATCATCATTTTAACCTATGACTACCACTGCTAAACATAGGCCTCCTCTTTAGATTGCCACAATAGTTTGTAGCTGTCCTTTTGGAGGAAATTGCCATGTTTGGCATGCGGGTTGGCAACCGCAGTTTATTTATTAAGATGTTCCAGGAAGATACTGCTGCCATCTCCTGGTTTTCATTTTCCCTCTGTCGAACTTTACCACCTACCTTAGCCACGGGATCAGATGGGGTGGTAGATTCGATTAGCTCTTAGGCCGCCACCACACAAAATTAGTAATTATAAATTATTCCTGACCTCAAAACTTAATATTGTTATTACTGATAAAACACAACATTTTAACAAATTTTACTCCATAGAAGGGACAAAAAAAGTGTGCAGAATGAGACATTTTATGAGGGTAAATATCATAAAATGTGTTTCTAAGTCATAGATAGTTAAAAAAAATATTATTAATGGTGCTTTCATCTAGCTGACATTGAATAGAAACTATCCCCCTTATCCTTAATTAAGCTTGGTGTATTGGTATCCTGTAATGACCAATGTGACGGCGACAAACATTGTATTGCATTGTATTGTACAACTTGTATTTCGGTATGCAGTTGAAAAAACATGATTGAAAGGATTTTCACCTGGGAAAAGATTTCATGTTGCCTAACTGCTATGCCTGCTATAATTCTTAAAACACTGACTAGATTTTGTCCAAACTGCTAATCGCATTTTCGTTGCAACAATTTCAATAAAAAAATATATCTATGGCTTTTTCTTTTACAGCATTACAGTAGTTTTTATAATGTTAACCTTATAAGGCTTTGTTTTTATTTATATTTAGTTAACTATATGATTTATTATTTTCTAGAATAACTTCCAAGTAATTTTACTTGATTTTCATTGGGAATTGATGGAATTGGTTTTTCTACAGGATTCCTAAGCAGGAATATGTCTAGTTAGGTACTACCATATGGCCTGTTATTCTGCCGTGAAGCAGTATTGTGCAAACCAATACTTGTCCAATACTGCTTCTATTTCGGTCTGAATGGCACTAATAACTAGTGTATTTATAGGGCATATTAGAGTTAAGAACTGATGTCTCAGAATAGCAGGGGCTGTGTGGTTGCACACAGAAAGTTTCTGGGTTACAAACATACATACAGTCACACCCTTTTGCCATATAAGGGGTAGGCTCAGACCACACACATAGCCCACTTTGCGTTCCCGTGGAAAACGGGACGAGACGGGTGGCGAACCACGAGCCCGCCATTTTGATAAAAAAAAAATCTTACTCTCCATTGTATTCCCACAAGGTCACAGACTTGCATATTATGGTATTATTCCACAGAAATAAAGTCTGTCCGTACAATATCTTAGTCACCTCTTACGACATGGTAGGAAAGAGGTAGAGGTATTTTACTCTTTTGGAAACCTTTCGGCTAAAATCTATAATATTGGGTAACACGGAAATGTTATGGACACATGTCTCATCACTTTCTGCTGTAAAAAAAGAGCACCACACTACTCATCACCTTGTGACATCTGTTATTGTTTTATATGCCTTCTAATTCACACAAATGTACAAATATTATATGCTTCATTACAAGTATATAAGTTAATTTGGAAAACACTCCAAATTCAATTTAATAAAAAAACATTTATTTAAAAAAACTGAGTAAAGAAGTTTTAATGGAGACAATCATCATATTGTTAGTATTTGTGTTCCTAATGGGAGATAACAGCTAAATGAAAAGTAAACATAAATATGATATATAATATAAAAATTTACTCACACATAGTTCATCTATCCGCTGAGCACTGTTTTTGATCTGTCGCTTTTGTCTTATATCAATCAGGGCTTGAGTGATAGCTTTTTGATATTGATCATATTTTACAGGATCTTTCTCAAATACATTATATGTATGTGTATCAAGGTTGTCTGCAAGAGGTTGCAAGGGCGTTTGAAGATAATCTTCCCACCTGGTTAATATAAGTGCTAGTATAAGTTCTACTCTACTCATAACTAAACAGCCTGAAAGCACCACCTGGTGCTGTAATTGTAAAGTTGTTTTGTTACAAATATAAAAAAGAATGCTAGTGTTTTATTAACCTACTTTGTTTTCTAATAATTCTTAAAAATTTTAAGCATGATATTATTATGACTGTATTGTTTTGTAAAATTCATTACTTAAACAAAAATTTTTTTTAAGATATTTTCTGCTGTTAGCCTAAAGGTTTATGATTTGTACTAAGAAATGGTTCACAACAATAGTTAAATACCAAATAATATTTAACTATTGTTGTGAACCATTTCTTAGTACAAGCATTTAAACTTAGTTGGAATGGTTATTGGGAATTCTCGTAATGTCAATATCATTGCAATGAAAATTAATCTTTATTTTTCTTCTCTTGCTTCTACGACACTTGACACAATCAATATCACTTGATAATGTCTCGTTTTGAGGTGACGTGTCGTGTTCTCGACTTCAGTGGTGTGAATTGCTTAGTGGTAGTGTTGTAATGCTCGAGTGTGTGCACGCTGTTGAGGGAGGGCCGGCGGTGCTCTTCAAAACTAGGTTATACACACCATTTTACATTTTGCATGCGGATCTTAGCAAATTAACTTTCTCTCCTTTACTATAATGGATTTCCACAAAGTGACGCCTGATTCTATTAACTTTATTTAATTACTTTCTAACTAGATTAACATTTTTAAGGGGAATATTTAACATTTTGTAGTCATTGATTAGATTTTTTAGAGTCTAGTGTAGTATATAAGATTAACTTTTTACCCCCCTGTATCTTTGTTGTAGGTAAAGTTAGAAGTCTGTAATTTACCTACCAATACCTATGATAGTTTACGAAATACAACAAGTTAAATTCTCCTATTTTGTCACTGACTCACCAATCATCAAATTTCCTAGGTATTTCTAGCAGAGCTAGAAACTTAAAAATTGGGATATAGTTAGTATTTAGTCTACAATGGAAGGAAAAATTAAGAAATCCTGAAATTTCAGCACCATTGTCTTTGCCTTTGGTTGGAATCATAAAGAATCTTAATTTTTCGTACAAAATCTATCACAAATTATTTTATCAGCTGCAGAAGTAAGTTTGTAAATCATTTAAGTGTTTGTATCTTTTAATAGTACATATTAGTAACACACAAATTGTTTGTTGTCGGGTGTGTTTGTGTTGTGATTGTCACCTACTACACCTAGAATTGTCAAAGAATGTTACACCAAAACCATTAAGTAAAAACAAACAGAGGTAGTGAGTGTGATTTATGAAAATTCGTACACAGCTTGCAAGTACCAATACAGGAAAAAGAAAAAAAGGGAGGACTACCTAAAAAAAAGAAGTGAGATCCCATCAATAACATTAAAGTGTAAAAATATATGCCAAGCCTCGCATTGCAACTGTTATAGCACAAAAAGTAGTGAGATCTCATGTAGGGTCAAGTCTGTTATTTTATTATCATCGATTCACCAATTCAACAATTTTGTTATAAAAAAAAGTAAAAGTAAAGTTTCAGACTATAAATGTCCCACTGCTGAGCACAGGCCTCCTCTCATTTCTGAGAGGGTTTCGGAGCTAGGAAGAATCCGCCGCGCTGCTCCAATGTGGGTTGGCCGACTTTGCATGTCTTCAAAATATTTTTTATTTCTCAGTCATGCAGGTTTCCTCACGATGTTTTCCTTCACTGCCGAGCACGTGGTAAATCAGCACTTAAAATTGCAATTAACAATTTTAGTGGTGCCGGCACCGGGGTTCGAACCCAGGTCACTTGCATACTTAGAAATTTAAAGCGAGCGCCTAGCCCCTGATAAATTAAGTACATTTCTTAATTAATATCCAATAATTTATTGGTCTCTTATTATAACATCTGTTTTTATAAAAAAAAAATTGTGACTGCAATTGTCATTGCACAGCAAAAGTAGAATAATATTACCTATGAACTTATATATTATATGTACTTACCTTATATTAGCGAAGTGTAAAGATATTACCATGCAGAGATGTGTTTGCTCTGTGCAATCACCAAGGCACATTATTTTTGTATATAAACAAAGATATGTAATAATGAGAGGCCTAAAATATTAGTTACTAATTAAGAAATTTTCTTAATTGATAAACCATTTTGTTGAATTGGCGATACAATGATAATAAAACTACAGACTTGGCTCTACATGAGATCTCACAATTTTTTACGCTATAACGGTTGTGATGCGAGGCATGGCATATATTTTTTATATTTTAATGTTTTTGATGGGATTAGTAGTTTCCCATTTGAATTTAAATAGCATATAAATAAATAATATAGCAGAAAACAATATTACCCTCTAGCATAACTGAGCATGGGATCATCAGCTTTATATGGTCTTCTTTGCCACAAGCGGTATAGATATTGCAGATAGTATTCAATGTTTGATCTTCTTGCTCCACTAACAATCACTTGTGCTTCATGTTCCACCATATTAATAACAAGTTGCTGGTGTGCTCTTGATAATACTGGATATCTGTAAATTAAGATTTGAGTTGATTACAATGAAACTCTCACTTTGATGCCCTGTATCTTGCTACTTGCTGTAAATGCTATTGTATTATATTAATGTATTATCTGCGAGAAAAAGTATTAGATTAAAATTTACTTCTTTGTGACAAAGTATGCATATTATGATTGACACACACTAATTAATGATAAAAATAATAATATGTTACAATAGTACTTTATTTTTTATGTCTGAATATATTTTATTATGATATGCATTACTTTCTGTCTCAATGTTTAATTTTCAAATAAATAGTGAACTAAATGGCATTTCTTTAGTTATATTTCCAGAAGATGCAAATTCCTGGAAGAACAAGCACAAAAATAACAGCAGCAAACAGTGAGTGACAGTAGGTGTCGACTATTATTTCTACTAGCTGTGATTGTGAAAGTGCTGTGTGTACATTAATATTCTTGTTAATCCAAAACTTAATGAAATATTTTGATAAAAATTCTGAACAAATTCAATTTAAATATTTCTTCAACAGTTTTTGTGTTAAACACGGTACATAACAAGAAAATATAACAAACTAGCTTATGTCCACAGAAATTGTTTTTAATTTTCTGCGATAAAAATTCCTATGTCCATCTCCAGGATCAAAATGATCTATGTGAAAAATTTCATCAAGATTGGTTCGGCAATCGAAGCGTGAAAAAAACAGACAGCAAGAGAAGCAAACAGACAGAGAGACATAAAGTTACATTTGCATTTAAATTAGTATGGATGATAAAAATTTTAGAATGTTAGATATATAACTTGCCCTTTTTTATTATTGTGGAAAATAGATGTTGGAACAATTATAGCTTTAACAGGTTCACCAAGCCATCTTTTCAATATTTCTTGTGATGGAAGATCTGCAGACAGTTCTAAAACAACCCCAACTCTTTTATCCCAATCTAGTCTCTCATGAAATTTAGACCACCAATGCCATGTCTCATTCCATGCCTCTTCATTGTCTTCTTCATCATCATCTTCTATGGTACGAGAGGCAGTTCTTGTACACACCATTGGTACTGAAGCCCAAATGAGAGAAGGATGATGACTGCAATAGCATAACAAAATTTCAAATATGTCATTAAATATTTAGTGTCATGAGAAGTATATTTTTTCCTTGTACATTCTATTTTGAGAGTTCCTTTATTTCTGGTATGACTCCTGACACTTTACTAAGATGTTACATCAAATATAGGAAGATAAGACCAACAAAACGCCTGCTGTTTGTTATTTTATTTTCACCACTACTATTTATTCTGCATAAATAACAATTTCAAGTACAGTAATTAGATGTCAAGATTGTCAAAATTGGTTAGAGCATTGTCTTGTTTTCATGAAGATGTTTAACTTATTACTTTTGGTTTTATTAGGTGTACAAAGGAGTAATAATCAAAAACATAAAAGATATACATTAGAAATTGGAATAACGTTTAGAAACTTTGGTTTATAGTCCATTTATTCGAACATACCTAGTTTCGTAATATGTTTGGAGAATTCTAGCCAAATTATTTGTATTTCTCGAATGTAACGATAGCATTATAGCAGGTACACCAAGACCTCGACAGTATGACAGTTCTTCATTCAAGCAATCCTCATGACGTTGACGAACTATCGGCGATGTTGAGTCGACACAAATATAGGGTGATATCTTGGCAACTATTCGACTGGTCCAATCTTGTGGCGACAATATCATATCTGATCGTGTAAATCCTCCTACTTTACTTATACCAGATATATACGGACGACGAAAACGTGGATGAACAACCGATGAAACTATAAATGAATAATTAAAATGTAGTGCCTCTGTGAGACATGCTTGTAAATCTGGTGTGGTGATATAATCCAAACCACAAGAAATATCTTGATGAGACATTTTTTAAAATGCAAAACTTGAAAATATAACTTTGAAAGTACCAGTAACCATAAACAAACTTACATGACAAACTGTTAAGCAGTGTTGCATTTGCCATAAAAAAAATACTTTTACTAGTTAATGCATAGTGTTACTTAAAAGAACTAGAAGAGCAATAAATTAAACTTATCAGGACAGCTGGACTGCCGACAGTGCCTTTCAATTAGGCAATATGGTTAATCACTTTTGAACATAACAGTGGCGTTGACTGGCACTCTAAATAACAGCAACGCAACCGGTAGCCCCAATAACACTCTGAAGGCTACTAAAGTATAGTCGGAGAGCATAGAAATTGCAGGTGTGCAAAGTTTGTCAGACGGCTTTAGAGAGATTAACTGTAATCTGTGTTACATTGTCCAAATCTTCGGGCCAACATATTGCAGCGAACTCCGTCGCTTTCCTTTCTCTCTCAATATAGCTGTCGTCCATCAAATACACTTTTCCCGACATTATTCAGAAAGCCGTTTGACTTAGCTTGTTTGAAATCGTGAAAAATATCCATTGTTCTTAGTTTCAAGAACTAGTTGATTTTATCTTAACAAAATGGTGTGATTTCGATATTACAGATTTCTCAGTAAGTAATAGATGTTGTCCAGTAAAGCCAGTGCTACATATTTTTCTTTTGAATTCTTCTATTTTTTATATTTAAAAAAGGAAGCCCCACATTAGGATTTCTCGTGTACTGTGGGTGTATTTTAAAGACATGAATTTGTCATGCACAAACACCCAGACTAGGAACAAAGATCTGTAGTCCATACACATTATTGAAGAAACCTAAGTTACTTTGCTAAGATCAGCATGCAAAATATAAAAATGGTGTATATTACCTAGTTTTTTGAAGAGCACCGCCCGCCCTCCCTCAGAAGCGTGCACAAGCAAACTAACACCGCCACCAGGTACCCTCCACCAACCACTACAATACTACCACTAGATAATATACACCATTGAAGTCGAGAACACGACACGTGTTTCGCCCCAAAACGAGGCATTATCAAGCGTCATAGACTCTACGACAGACGAGCTTGGCGGCTCGTACTCGTACAGAGGGAGGACGGGCGATGCTCTTCAAAAAACTAGGTAATATACACCATTTTATGTTTTGCATGCGGATCTTAGCAATGTAACTTACTTTCCATCATTATAATGGATTTCCGCAAAGTAACACCTGATTCTATTAACTATATACACATTTTTGTCCCACACAGGAACTGAACTTGTGGCCCATAACGCAGAAGTCAATCGCTTATCCACTGCACTATGATAATATGATGGCACTACGATAGGCCATCACTGATCAGGCTAATATCGAGCTAATGACCGATTTTTGTTTAAATTTTTATTAAATTGGATTGACAAAGACTATATTATATCTACACTACTGTACTAATACATAATTATAATTCAATAGTCTGAAGATGCGTATAGCTCTTAGTAGTCTGTGGTCGAAGGGAAACACTGAAAGTTATATATATTTTCGGTGATGTAATTGCTGTTATCTTTCTCGGCTTTTACAGCTTCATCGGACACTGTGCCCGCGGGCCAGGGGCCCGCGTGCCAGGTTTGGTTTGATCCAATCATAAATAAATAAATAAAAACTCCTACAAAAACCTCGAAGTTCGAACTGTATCGCGTCCGCTGCGTGCTTTCGCGATTTCAAAAATCTTAAATATTTAAGTCGTCTAATGACCGTCCGAAGGAGGCTGCGCGCGCCCATTCGGACTGTCGACAAAGATTAGTCTTAACATTGCGATTTCTTGCAAAGGAAAACTCAAATCAAGGCTTAAAATTCAGTCCAACACGACCGCGTGGCCTAGTGGTTGGCGTACCTGACTTCTACGCCGGGTCCTGTGTTTGCATCCCAGCCGAAGCCAACATTTGTACAAAACACAAATTGTTGGTTTTCGGGTCTGGTTGTGTTGTGCATGTGAAATGTATGTCAAGACTAGATTCTGGATAGTGTGATAAGCCTTTTAGTGTAGGTGATTATTGAATAGTGTTTATTGCGAGTGACTGATTAGCTTTAGTGATTAGTAAAATCAGTATCGGATGTTGGACGAGCAAAATCTTTAAAAATAGACAAACAAAAACGTTTCGAAAAAACGAATTACTGCATATATACAGGGGTCTATCTGCAAAGTGCTGAAGATTAAACAAACAAAAGCATCTCCAAGAAGCCGTAGGTACGAGTTGAAGTCAAGGCACGACGCGCGAGACTGGTTACTCGCCAAAAAAAGAACGTGCTCGTAATCACTTTACTTCGCTAATCACTACGCACTTGCATTAATCATTCGCACTCGCACTAATCAAAGTGCAAACCGGTGTAAACTCTTCATCATGTGCGATAGCTAAAATGACAGACGCTCGTTTAAATTAAAAGACAAATGTCTATGTCTAACTCAAATGTAAACTAAATGTCATATTTGTCATTGTCATATACACGTGTTGAGTAGAGCTTGTTATTTCTTAGTCTTTATATTACATTTTAAAAAGTGCAGGAGTTTATGAAAAATACAGCAAATCATGACGTCACAGAAAAAAATTAGTGAAAAATAAACAGATAAAGAATGAACTCTCCAGAGAATTACAGTTTTTAAAAAATATTTTTTCCTCAATATCAATACCTATACACTTAAAAGGTAGTTAATTGATAATATCTATTCATAATAGCCCAAATGCATAGAGTATTTATTTAAATATTTTTTGTATCAATTTTGTAGATGATAATATTCACGACGATTTTGAAATAACAAATGGTGTTCGGCCTGACGACAAAAAAGAGCACCCAAAACGTGCATTCGGTATAGTAGAATTGGAAGAGAAGTTACAGAAAATGAAATCACAGAATAATTTTCATTTAAAGAGTAAATTAGCAAAGAAAAGTCTAAATAGCAAACTGAACAAGAAACTCAAGAAAAAGGAAAGAACCAAAACAACCAATATTAAAGGTCCATCGGATTTCCAAAACAAGCAACAGAAAGAGAGTGACAAACCAAATGTTAATATCTCTAAACCTATTTTCAATAATGAAGGCAAATTAGTATTCTCTAAATTTGATTTTGCTAATTTTGGTAAGAAAGGTAAGAAAATCTTTAAAACAGAAATGTTAATCTATAATCTTAAAGCTCACATACCAGGTATATATTTTAAAAATAGTCATTCTCAGAAAATATGGAGTACCGTTAAAAATATATTTAGTAAGTACTGTGTTAAAATCAATGCTATCTAATAAATCAATTAGATATGTATTTTTCCTATAACTCAACTGATAATATTATTATTTCATTAATTAAATTAAATTTCATAATTAGCTTGCTTGTCCAATTCTTCTACTAATATTACTATGTAACTGTCCACTTCTCAATATGTTGCTATATCTGCCATGAAGGCATGATGTGACATAATCACCACAATTAGAAAGGGGATAAGTGATCACAGTATGAGGCATACAATACCAGTAAAATTAGTAGAGCATTAATACTCATGAAATTTTGTACATATTACAGGCAACCACTTTATACAATGTTTTTTTATTGAATTACTAAAATTTGTCCATGACTATAACTAAACTTTAAGAATTTCTTCTCTCTTAAGAAATTCTTAAAGTAGTAAAAAGTGGTATTTCAAAAGTTTTTTAGTTTTTTTTTATTTGATAAGGTGACTTGCAAAACATTCACCTGGTGGTAAGAATGCCCAGACCATTTCTGTGTCACTACACTGTGTTCGTCCCAGAGACATTAGTAGTAGCAGTAGTGCCCTTCAAATGAAACACAGTAATGTTTGCACAAAATAGATTTGAAATTTGATTATTTCACTTATATGGACCAATCAGCTCCATATTTTTATCATCAAAGATACATCTAATCTCTAATACCTAATTTATTTCCAATATTGTTACTGATTTTTAATAAGATGTACTGATTTCTATTACTTTTTCTGCTACTTCACATAAGGGCCCTTCCACAGGAGGTGGTTGTTTAATCTTATTTAAAAATACTTTAAAATTTAAAGAAAGAAAAGATATTGTGGCATGTTCTGTTGAACGTCAACTTGAGTGTGCTTATGCAGAAATAGATAGATATCTATTTATGTGTAATTATAGACCACCATCACTGTTGACTTCACATCATTTATGATTATAATGGAAGAAGTCTTGAGAAAAGTTTTTAAAAGTAAGAAAAAAGTAGTGATTTGCGGTGACTTTCATATTGATCTGTTAAGTAAAAGTCTAGACAAACAGCAATTTGTTTTAATTTAAAAAGTTTTAATTTAGTGTATTTACTGAACCAACCAAAGTTACACCATATTGTGCCTCCTGTATTGATAATATTATAGTTAACAGTTAGAATTAAAATTTGGTCAGTTGGACTCCAAAAATATTAATGACAGTATATCAATTGAATGTAGACCAGTGACCAGTGTATGCTTTAGTGAGTGGGTAACTATAGAAATTTGAAGGAGTAGAGACAATCTATATGATCTCTATGGTAAAAGATCTCTTACATCCAATGTACAATTTCATCAGTACGTTAAACAGTATACAATTTTTTTCTTGAATCTTTGAATATTGTATATATATTATTACTGGTGGGAGGATTCCTATGCAGGAGTCCGTCTAGGTAGGTACCACCCCAGCCAGTTATTCTGCCGTGAAGCAAATATTATTGTGTTTCGGTTTGAAGGGCACTGTGAGCTAGCGTAATCACTGGGCATATGAGACTTAAAAACCTATGTCTCAGGGTGATGGGCACAGTGTGGTGTCACACAGAAATTTTCTGGGTGACACAGCATTTGTTATGGGCAGACAATGCACTTACCATCAGGTGAACGTTTTGCTCGCTTTCATCACTTTATACAATAAAAAAAAAGTGAAAGCTGTTTTTTTAAGTAATAAAATTAAGTTTTCTTCTAATAAAACTGAAGCCACATGGAATGTAATTAATTTAGATACTGGCAAGCATAGTAATTAGAAAAGAAGAGTTTAAAATTAAGTGGTAATGTAGTAAAAGATAAATAAGACATAGACAAAGTTGCAACTGAGTTTTTTGAAGTTTTGTGAATTTACTATGAACTGAACTGATGAAACATAGTAAAGTTGTACTAGTTTTTAAATCGGGTAGCAGAGAAATTTCTTCAAATTACGGTCCTATTTCTGTGTTGCCAGCTTTTAGTAAAATATTTGAAAAAATCATACTAGAACAAATGGTTGTTCATTTAGTAAATATAAAATTTTAAATGACAAGCAATTCGGTTTCACAAAAGGTAGGTCAACGACTAATGCCAGTGTTAAACTATCCTCACTCCTCGTTCTACAAGCCTTGGAAGATTTTCATGTACTGCGTGGAACATACATTTTTTATATGTAAACTTAAATACTACGGCTTTCGTGAAGCCTCACTGGATCTTTTCCTACCTTACAAATAAAACTAATAAAGTTGCCATCAACAGTGTTATCTCATCAGGTTGTGCAGTAAAAATGGGTGTTTCTCAGGGACCAATCCTTAGTCCATTTCTGTTCTTGGTTTACATTAATGATCTACCAATTTGGTACAAAAAATGTCTGATATAGTTCTGTTTGCCGATGATACATCATTGTTGTTTAAAGTTAACAGAAATGACTTAACGCTGGAACAGCCTAATGAAACTCTTGACATTGTTTCCAAATGGTTTGTGGCAAACAATTTAGTTTTAAATGCTGTCACAACAAAATGTTTACACTTTAAAATATCTAAGTTGTTGCATAATATTAATTTACAGAATTCTAATCTTACGTTAGAAAATTCAACTGTATTCATTGGAATCACTATTGGTTCCAAGTTACAGTGGGGAGCACACATTGAAAAAATAGCTCCGAAATTAAGTTCTGCCATTTTGCAGCTGACTGATGAAGCTTTTTTTTTTAATTTAATAAAAGTGACGGAACGAGCAAAGCGTTCACCTGATGGTAAGTGCAAGCGTCTGCCCATAACAAATGCTATGTCACCCAGAACATAGTGACACCACAATGCGCCCGTCACCCTGAGACATCAGTTCTTAAGTCTCATATGCCCAGTGATTACGCTAGCTCACAGTGCCCTTCAAACCGCAACACAGTAATGTTTGCACACTACTGCTTCACGGCAGAATATCTTGCACTGGGGTGGTACCTACCTAGATGGATTCCTGCATAAGAATCCTACCACCAGTAAATTAGTATATTTTGCATACTTTTATGTACACAGTATTATGTCCTATGGCGTATTACTGTGGGGATCCTGCAGCTGGACTGAAAACAATATTTATCTTGCAAAAACAAGCATTTCGGGAAATCTTTAACTTGGGACCTCGCGAGTCGCTATGAGAACTATTCAGGGAGACTAATATTGTGACACTTCCGTCGTTGTTCATTTTTGAAAATATTATGTACGTATGGAAAAACATTAATTATTTAACAAAAAAATTACTGTATCCTTTAGAATGGGTTGAGGCGAGGTGACACGCTAGAGTTTGCTATGTTTAGGTTTGGCTAAAACTAAAGTCTTTTCTTAGTAGATGTATAAAGTTTTATAGTTTTTAAATTTTTTTTTATCAAGAATACATAATTAGATAAAGCATATTATAAAATAGATCATTATATAGAGGACAAAGATGTGTGGAAATAACTAATACTCTGCATTTGCAAACCCCCTGCCTACTAAATTTAAGATGTAATATTTTTTTTGTCAATGTCATTATGTAACATGGCATTGAAAAAAAGATAGACCCCAGAGTTTCTTACCGGTTCTTCTCTGAGAAGGTCATTTTTGAACCGGTGTAGATTTTGACGCTCATAAGCTTTAAACCCGCCTAAATTAAATAAAGAAATTTTGACTTTAAAATTATTTCTTAAAATTCATATCCTGATATTGTTTTAAATTATATAAATCATATGACTGTAATAATAGTGTGGTCCATTTAACAATAAATTATGCTTTTGTTTCTCTTATTACAGGTTAGTGATATTAATACTGTAGTCATAAAAGCTAGGTATTTAATTGTCATAACATAAAATCTGTAGTAAATTTAAAGTCTTTTAGGGTAATTGGAAAAGGAACCTAGATTGATGAAATCTTTATCCATATCAATTATAATGATATTTTTTTTCTTTAAAAAACGATGCCTTACTTTATAGTAGTATTTCTCCTGTATCGTGGGTGCGTTCTACAGACATATATTTCATATGCACAACACAACCAGACCCGAAAATTAAGAATTTGAGTTTTGCACAAATATTGGCTCTGGTTGGAAATCGAACTCAGGACCCGTGGGGTAGAAGTCAGGTACTAGAGCATGGGGTCATCACATTGAAATACAACATAAGTTAGATAAGGCAATTTTTTTTTCCAAAATACAACACATGATAAAAAAATGATAAACTTAATTGTTCCAGAAAAAGGTAATAAGGTCCATAAAGATCCAAAGAAAATTTTGGAAGATTTAAAGCAGCAAGAAAACAAATTTCGACAGTTAGAAGAAACTGACAGTGCTGATAAAGTAAAAGAAATAAAGGAAAAGGTTGCTTGGAAAAATGTTCTCCAAAAAGCAGAGGGACAAAAAGTCAAAGATGACCCAATTTTGTTAAAAAAATCAATAAAAAAATTGGTATGTTTTAACAGTAGCCAAAATAAAGTGACTTATAAACTGGTAGTGTCTTATTAATACACTATTTATTTGCAGGAACAAAAGAAAAAAGTTAGTAAAAAGCAATGGGACAACAGAGTTAAGAATATAGAGCAAAAGAAAGAAGAAAGGCAAAAGAAAAGGAAAGAAAATATATCTAAAAAGAAAAAAGAGAAAAAATCAAAAATTGTGAAAACAGCTATGAAAAGAGGAAGAGTTGTTATTTAGTAATTTGATAAAACTTAACATTTAATAAAGACTATTCGTTTATGTATTTTTGAGTCCATATATTGGTTGTGGGAACGCAATAGGGAACCTTTCCTACCAGCCCATTGTTACGCCCTTGTTTAAATGGTACTCGGTGGACGTTGCCACCCAGGCCTTATCGACCGTCTCCCATAAACTTTCGGAATAAGAAGCATGAGGAGGGATGAATTGCTAAGTTTTACCCTGATTAACACACGCAAGCGTAATTTTCTCCACCATCTTTGATTTACCTACACAATTAGTCTTATTTTCACTTTAGATCTGGTTCTGGTATATACTCTGGTAGTGATCTATTCTTGCCATAAATACTGTAAAAGTCGATATCACACCTTTAGTAGTAAGATAAATTGAGCATTCTTACACTTGGAAAAGGCTTATGACAGAGTGGTGAGGAATGAATTGTGGTCGATATTGTCTATATATAGGGTGAACGGCAGCTTGATGATACAATTAAGTGCTTGTATCATCAAGCTGCCGTTCACTAACTCAAGCGCTCTATAAGGATTGCAGTGCTTGTGTCAAGGTTATCGGGGCTTACACAGACTAGTTCAACATCGAAAAAGGTTTTTGACAGGGATGTGTAGCTTCGCCGTGGCCGAGTTTAACCAATTTATAGATAATTGCTTGAAAGATTTGGAAGACAGTGCGTTTGGATTAAGAATGAATAATCTGGCAATCAAATGCCTCCTATACACCGATTATCAGGTTTAGCATCATCAACTCTACAAAGATTATGGTTATATATACATCATAATGTATGGTGCTCTACAAACCAAAGGAATGAAAGTTAATGTAGATAAGACGATAGTAATGGTTTATAAAAGAGAAGAAAGTATGACGGATAGTAGAGTTTTAGTTTAAAGAGAAAGAGTAGAACAAGTGAGGGTTTGTATACTTGGGTTGTAAAATTTACGAGAGACGGAAAGTACGAGAGATGGTACTCTTCGGTCTATTGTACAATCTGGCGAAGGGTAGGTATGAGGTCTATGGTACAAAAGCTTTTTCGAAATCCGGCTTGTTCGGGAGGCTGGAAGTCGTCAAGTATACTTACGATTCGTGATGACTCTCGAAAACAGCACGTAGACGCAGCTCAGAAGCGATATCGGTCTATAGTTCTTCAAAAGGGCGTTATCGCACTTTTTGAAGAAGAGGACAACCAGACAACCACGCTTCCGGCGTAGCGCCGTCCCGGATGACGGAATTAAAGAGCTTCTGAAGGACTAACAGTACCGGTTTCCCACCCGCTTTCAGAAGCTCCGCTGTGATTCCATCCTCACCCGGCGCTTTGCCATTCTTAAGCTGTTTGAGAGCCATACTAATCTCACTCAGACTCACGTCCGGTCCATCATCGGAATAGTGTCGGACGAGATTTGCTCTTGGGTCGTTACATTAGTGTGTAACTCCAACGACGATGTATGACAGATGTCCATGAAATCTCTCGATCTCACGCAAAATCTCTGTTCCAGCTGAAATTTCACGCCTAGCCTCCATGAGATTAAGAGTGTGGTCGGACAGTTTCTAGATCTTTTTGGTGCGGTGGGTGTTGAAAATCTTTGCCCCCACCGCATGGACAGTTTTCTCGAGCCTCTCGTTCATATCGTCCACTGTAACGCAATCATCCAGGCACTGAAAGCGATTTTGCAATTCGATCTGGAAGCTTTCGAGGTTTTGGATAAGGGCACGAGATGGACGGAGCGTGGACTTCACCAGACGCGACTTCTCCAGCTTTACATTCAGGTTTAATGTGCCTTTTACCATTCGGTGATCAGAGAGGCCTCATAAAACAGCTGTCGTACAGTCGTCATGATGAAGTCGATCTCATTTTTGGTGGAACCATCCGGGCTCATCCAGGTCCACTTTTTGTGGGGCCTCTTTGGAAGGAAGGAGTTCATCATAAAGAGTCCCTCCTTCTCCTTCATAAAGTCGGCCAGCGGTTGACCCCTTCGGTTCCGTTGCCCTATTCCAAATTGCCCCACTACCAGCTCATCGTCTTTTTTCATGCTCAGCTTCGCGTTAAAGTCCCCCGTCAACACCGTGTAGTGAGTTTTGAAGGAATGTATGGCTCTTGAAATGTCCTCATACGTTACCTCCACCTCATCATCAGGATGTGCCGAGGAAGGTGCGTGCTTTATGACCTTCGGCGAATACCGTTTGGTTATTCTGAGTATAAGTCGACACATTCCCAATCTTGACAACGTTGATAATGAGACACTTGTGGACGATTAATCTGACACCTCTTTGGAAAGATAGTCGCCCTCCCGGTGGTAGAACAAGTTACCGGATTCAAGGATTACCGTGTCCTCCCCTTGTCTTCGGACTTCAGATAATCACATGATACCCCAGCGTAACTTGCTCATCTCCCCTTCTAGCTCCAAGATTTTCTCGTCGGTCCTCAGCGTGCGTGCGTAGAATATTGCCAGGTCATGTCGTCGGTGGTGGTAGCACGATCTCCTCCTTCGGAGATTCTTCGAACCCCCTGCCTCGCCGTCACCATGACCGCTACCGTAATCAGGACTAGCGGGTCTGTCGGTGTCTAGGGGCCGTTGTGTGTTTGTACCTCTTATTTTGGGGGGATTTGCCATAGTTGCCACGCTTGTCAGGCGGGTGGCTACCACACGGCTTGATCACAAAACATGTGTTGTGGAATTGTAGGTACGAGTATTATACAGTGAATTTTAATAGGATTCTTCCTTTAAAAAATTAAAGTAATGAAAAAATAATCGTATTAATTAACAATGTTTTATGGGGTTTCATACAGCTTATAGCGCTTGTTTCGAAGCTTCCTTTCTGTGGGCGTCCCATTCGCGCGTCATTATGCAATTGGATCACCAGTTTTCTCACAGACCGAAGCATCAAAGTCCTAGTCGACGGTGTATGCTCTGACCCAAAACCTGTGCATGCTTGTGTTCCACAAGGCTGCGTGCTATTACCAACTCTGTTTATTCTGAATATCAATGATATGTTGCAAATTAGAAACATTCATTGCTATGCAGACGACAGCACCGGTGATGAAGGCGCAAGTTTGGTCTCACATGGAATACTGTTCTCATCTCGGGGGGAGGGGGGGGGGAAGCTTTGCCACCTCCTTCCATCGATCAGCTCGAATCGTCGATGACCAGGTCCTTGCAAAGAGACGTTGCGTCTCTTCTTCTATACTTCTATACTTTGGGGAGTGTTCCGAGTAATTATTCAGAATTAAACCTGCCGCTGTGTTTCACCATCGTACATCGCGGCACAGCACCAAATTACAATAATATCGCCTTGATGGTTGACATTCCACTACATTGCGCTTTTCGCGGAATTTTCTTCCACGCACAACCACTCTGTGGAAATTGCTGCGGACCGATACGACGTAGGGACCTTCAAGCAAAGAGCCTTTCTCAAAGGCCGGCAACGCATCAACGATTCCCTTGGTGTTGCGGATGTTCATGGGCGGCGGTGATCACATAACATCAAGTCAGCCGCTTGCCCTTTGTCCCCTCCTCTATATTAAAAAAAAACAATTTAAAGAAAATGTTCTTTCATTATCTGAAACAGACATTTAAAAGAAATGAATAGAAAATTTTGCTTCAATTCATTTATTTTAAATCTCTGTTACAGTTAATTAAAGAACATTTTCTTTAAATTGTGTTTGGCTAAAAATACATATACATCAGTTAACAATAAATTAGTGTTTGACGGCTAAAAATACAGAAAATTTATAATAAAGAAATTATTATTTTTATTTGATTCTTATAAGTAACCAACTCTTATACTTAAACAGCATCGAAATATTACACAACACAAAAACTGCACGAAAAGGATGTTTAGGATCACGTTTCAACTACTTATGCATGCTTCATAACTCGAATGCGTTAGGTGTGCTCTATTGTCGACAATAATAATTTCTATAATATAAATTTTCTGTATTTTTAGCCGTCAAACACTATTTTTGGCTAAAATTCTGTAATTTTAGATAGCTTATACTGTAATTTTAATTTTACAATCTGGACACACTGATAGAAAATCAACATCAACCCAAACAAAATGGCCGAACACTATAAAATTTGTTGATATTCTTTATGGATGGATAGTCCCTTGTCTTGTATGTATGTACTTTAGCGAAATACATAAAAACCGTACTGAAACATATGCTAAACATTAAATATGTGTTAACTTTAGAAGTTCTTTTTTTTGTCCAATTTGTATAGATTATATTGTTTGTTTACTTCAAAACAAAGGCTCTCTCATTAACTTTAAAATATATAAATGTAAACAAAAATCGCAATCACATTCAGTTTTTTTTAGTTTAATTTTAAAATATATCAGATATATCAAATAACATTAACTATGGATTTAAATATTTAATAATAACTACGTCACTAATTTTCAGGCACCTTGTAAAATATGTCTAAACGGGAGGGAAATGATCGAAATGAAAAAAAATTGGACTCGAGCGACTACGAAAATTTGATATCTCAGCACAGTATATTTGAGTCGTCAAGATCTAAACATCAAGAGTTGCCCAGTTTTCCTGGATTTTCGAATGCCGAAACACAAACTAAACCAAGTGATATAAAAGGGCAGTCTGTACAGTCGGGTTTAGGAGCATGGCATTACAACCCTTGGTGGATGCTAGCAGGTACGTCTCGGGGTGTTCTATCTCAAGATGATTTTTCAGAAAATAGTGACCAAGCTAAAGTTAAACAAGAACCCAGTGGCGCTGGTACTCCTGACCATGATCCCCTACAAAGTGATTTGGAGCATTATCAAACAGCTACACCCCCTGCAGGATTAGATACATTTTGCGATGATTGTTCAGATCCATTTTGTGATTCTAGTGCAGCAATATGTCGTAAACTGTTTCACTGTCCACATTGCAGAAAAAGTTATCCTACAATTCTCGAATTTAATACACATTTGACAGGAGTACATCCAGCACAAAAACCTTTCAGATGTCAAATCTGTTTGGAACCTTTTCATAAGAAATCTCATTTAAGAAGACATTTAGATGCAAATCACACACGCAAGGATGTTAATAAGTGTTCTGTTTGTTCAAAATATATTAAGGATAAGAGCAATTTACGAAAACATATGCAAGTACATACCGGACGGATGCCCCAAAAACAATTTAAATGTGATCTTTGTAACAATAAACGTTACATGTCTCTTGACAGACTTAATAATCATAAAGTAGTGTGCACAGGAGAAAAAATTCTAAAATATTGTGACATGTGTACCAAAGTATTTGATAATTCAAGATCATTAAACAGTCACAAAAAGGTTCATGCCAGAGAATTGAAGTGTGAAAATTGTGGTGAACAACTTCGTTCTTTAGAACAATTTACAAATCATAAAATGATTTGTCTGGGAACGTCATCTGATATTGCTGGTATAAGTGGATCAGCTAGTACTGGCACAGCTTCTATGAGCCGATGTTGCACACAGCCTGGATTGTGTGAGCATGATAAACCAGCCTATCTTAATATACCTGGATATGCTGCGGGCAGAGTACTCGATGCAACACTTTCGTCTTTAAAAAATGAGATGAACTGATGACATATGGTGCAGCAGTTTTTAATTTACTAGAAGTAAAGTTTGACTTATTTCATTTTTTACAGATTACCAAATAGATAAATCAATGACCGTAATAATTTTCACAATTGAGAATTTCACAAGACTGATGCAAATGTCCCGCCTCACAACTTGCTTTATTATTACCATTTAAATTAAGATGTAGTAAGATAATACCGTTAGTGTAAGTTTGTAGATAATTGGACCAGTTCATACAATCATGAATAAACATGTTTTCTTAAAATATTTTTAAATGAATGTTAAATGACTTGTATGAATATGTTCAAATTGTTATCCACCTTTAATTTTATACTTAAATTTAAAAAGAATTAGTAAGGTTTTTACTAGAGTAGCTTTACTAATTACAAAACCTGATTAGATATTAAAGAAATTTCTTGTAACAATACAGATATCTAAATTATTTCTTAGTTGATGATAATGCCTTGACTGAATTAGAATATAATCATTAGTGTGCAGTATTACATCAAACCTTTTTATTTTTCTATATTTGAAAATTTTAAGATCCTATATTTTTTTATAGTTTTTGGAACATTTTTTAAGAAGCCTAAGTTTTACAAGTTGGTGGTCTGCGGAGGTTTGTGTTTACATGAGCGTATTCTATATTCCATTGCTCTACTCTATACTCCAAAGACTAAGAAAAGTTTCATATACTTATGGTGTTTATTTGTGTGCACCTTTTATTTGGAACTCCTTGTTTCATGACATTAGATCTAAGTGAACCATAAAGTGCAATGATCACTGGCCAAGCCTGAGCGTGTTGAAGATACGAGGGGTGATCCAAAAGTAATGATAATCAGTTATTTCTAGTGCACACAAAAATACAAAAAAATTTCAGTCACTTACTCAGTTAACCACTAGTTCAGGGAAAAAAAATCATATAAATAGGCCACGATTCCCGGGAGCTACATTCATTTGAATACGGACTGTCAAGGAGTGAACATCAAAATGGAAAAACACGAAATCAGAGCTGTCATTAAATACCTCTGCTTGAAAAAAATGTCTACCAAAGACATACACAGCGACTTGGTGGAAACATTAGGGGACTCTTCTCCTCCATATTCCACAGTTGCACGCTGGGCTAAGGAGTTTAAGTTGGGAAGAACATCGACGGAAGACGAACACCGCGAAGGACGCCCATCGACGTCCCTCACTGAAGAAAATGTGAAAAAAGTTGAAGAAGTTGTATTGGAAGATCGAAGAGTGACTATCAGGCATGTAGCTGAGGTCACAGGGATCTCATATGGCAGCATTCAAAGAATCCTTGCGAACGAATTGCATATGAGAAAGGTCTCCGCGCGTTGGGTACCGAAAATGTTAAACGACGAGCAAAAGAAGAAACGAGTCGACATGTCAAGAGCAAATCTCGAAAAGTTCCAGGCAGACAAGGATAATTTTTTGTCACGTTTTGTGACCATGGACGAGACCTGGATCCACCATTTTGATCCTGAAACAAAACAACAATCGATGACATGGAAACGATCCGATGAACCGACGCCGAAGAAATTCAAAGTGTCAAGCTCAGCAGGGAAGGTTATGGCGTCTGTTTTTTGGGACGCTGAAGGAATAATCATGGTGGACTACTTGGAAAAGGGGGCCACTATTACAGGCTCCTACTATGCAGAACAAATAAGAAGATTGCGGGAGGCTATTAAGGAGAAAAGGCGAGGCAAACTGCGGGCTGGAGTGCTGTTCCATCAAGACAACGCACCGGTTCACAAAGCTGCAATTGCCATGGCTGCCATTCAGGAAGCGGGCTTTGAGCTGGTGGAACACCCCCCCTATTCACCTATTGATTTTTTTTACTTGTGTGTAAACAAAATATTTATTCTTGAAGTGTTATACACTGAAGTTATTACTATCTGTAAGATTGCTGTGAGATCCTATTACATTCATCATAGAGGTGTGTTTGTCTTGTTTATTAATTTAAAATTAAGATATAATTTTTTTATATATATGTCACAGCATTGTGGATGAATGCTAAAATGGCTATGAAGGCAGATTGTAATAGGCTCTTAGTATATTTTACGAATTATATTTATAGATAAATCCATTATCACAAGTATATGCATGTTTCCAATTTGATGAGGCTATGTATATATGATGGTATAAGGTACATATTATTTTTTTACCATATCTCAAATTCTATCATCATGGTCATTTTTTAATTCTTTTTACTAATTTAATTTAATTTAATTGTTATTAAAAAGACTTCTGTTTGGAGGCTGTATATTGGTAATATATTGTTGCTATTTACAATTGTTTTCAACACTTTATTAACATGTTTATTTTTTCTTTTAGTTTTAACTATGTAAGCTTTACATTTTATATAAGTTTATAGACTGGATATATATATACATCTTTGAGACTTTGAATTAGTTATGTAATGTCCAAAAATATGTATCGTTTTTATTGTCACAAGATTTTTTGACATACTACAGGTTACTGATGCAATTTCGAGAAATTGTTTGTTTAAATTGTAATGGGTTTAAAATTAATTCTATACCTAGAATTCTACTTCCATTGTTTTACACCAGTAAGCAGTCACTTTTTTATAATCTTACCTTAATAGTGTCAATTAAAATGAAGACAATAAATCCTGTATTAGTTGTTGCATATTACTTGGTCTTGGTCTGCATTTCTAATGTTGTTGTTTTACTATTTGCGTCTCATGACTGAGCTGTAATAATACAATTTTTATGACTTGTTCTTTGTCATTATCTTGATTATCTTATCTTAATTATTGATCACACAGTGAGTATGAGGAAAGTAGTATTCTGCTACACACATAGATAACATATATAGTGATAATTATTATTGTCATACCTAAATATGTTATCTATTTGTATAATGGTTTGAATTTCCTTTTCATACTTTTATTGGGTCTTATCACAGTAGCATTTATTTTAACCCATTTTTAAACAACCAATTAATTTTCATAAAATTACTCGTGCTTTATTTTTACTCTATTTCACGTTATTCTTTGTTTTATTTGATGGTATTAATTGCATAATTAGTTTTTTATTTTGACAGCTAACTTTGTGTTCTAGGAATGAGAAATGATATTGGCCATAAAACGCCCACCACTTTAAGCAACATAGTTAACGGACATATTATGATAAGATACTTAAGATTTAATTCTGTACCAGATGGTATCGCCTGATATTTAGTAATATGTTTTTTAGGTATGAGGCTGCGATTATAATATGGGACATGTCTATACTGTTGATTTTTTTAAACAAGTTAATTGTGTATATAAAAAATTTACGATGATTTCTTTCACCTCCAAACACGTGCTAATTCAGTACGTAAAAATATAATTAACAATTTTAATGGTGCTGACATAGTGAATATAACCTTTGATATTTAAAACGATCGCCCGGCAATTACGTTATTCCAGTGCCTACCTAGTACCTAGCACCATAAAATAAAACAAAATTTATTTTCCAAAACTACTAGAGGATGTTTCGTTCTTTAATTTGGAGGTAAAAACATTGGAAACATCGAGACTTGTCTTTGGCACTTCTCAACAGCTTAAAGAAAATACATACAAGCATACTCTGGTTTCTAAATTCAAGTTGTAAATAACTTAGTTTTGTAATTGAATCAGTTAAAATTGCTAAGGTGGATCATCTGCTGTAATTCTCGCGGTCTCATGGCTAACAGCATTCTTCTGTCAAACATCAATTTTTTCGGCTTTAATCAGAAATTTATCTTTTGAAGTTCAGCAAAAGTTTTTTGTAGTTGATTAGGTATAAAAAACTGGTTCTTAATGTAAATTTATGAAACCGCCTAAAACTTGTAAACATCCGCCGCAGATGAAGTATTAATAATTGCATAAGGAAATTGCTAATTTTTAGTATATAAAGATTATTTTTTATTATTTAGGAATGTATAACTTTTTATATTATGAGGCTAATAACATTTTTTTATGTTGTTACGGTAATGAACTGGTAATTATCCTATTCCTATTTGTAAAGGAGTCATGTGCATCTTGTAACATAAAAGTAAAAAAAAAACCTTACACAAGTGATATCTACATTTTCCTCATTTGTTACAGACATTGAGATAGAATGTACAAATATATTTCAACTAAAATGTTATTAAATAATAATCTGGTAATAATTACTAATATTCCTGCACATTTAATAAAAAAAAGGTTTTATTACAGGTTCATTATCATATCAACTTAGAATAAAATAAGCGCAATGCAATAGTGTACATAAACAGCAAATTTAGCGATTAGTACAAAATAATGAAAACTATTATTTTATCATTATCATTGGTTTACATTTTTAAATTGATATTAATTTCTTAAATTTTAGTTTTGTAAGTATTTAGTATGGTGTTTGATTTTTAATGCACCTAGAATAAGGAAAAATGTGTTCATATGAATTTAGTTATTAACATAGAATAATATATCTATACTAGCACAGTAGACTGTAAAACAGTGCAATTTCACTATCGTTCGGAAGCTACATATTTTCCACGTATACGCCATTGCATATGTAATATCCATTCAAGCCAAATGAACAAATTTGTCATAAATGTCAAAGACTTGCTTGTGTTCTAATTGTGTACTTTGGGAGTGATTGCGAAAGCAAGTTGCTGCCTTTGTTATCAATAACATATTTTGTTTATTACGATTGTAGTAATTATCGAACGAAAATATTATTATATTAAAATAGCTGTACGCAGACGGTCACGAATAAATAATATTTCTTTTTCAGTTCCTGGGTCTACCTTCATTACTGATGTTTTTCATTGTATTCTTTAACCTCGTGATATTAATTTTTATTTAACGACACATAGTACCCACTAGATAAACCCCTTTAGATATCACATACAAGACAACTGATGAGAATTAAGACTCGAAACTAGACTTGTGTAACCATAAGTCTTTTTTCTTATCGTAATTTCGTATGCGACCAATTATCCGTAAACCGGGTTTGTAATTTTCTTGTCTAGATTTCAGTTAATGGTTCATAATCGTAAATGATGCGAAAAAAATTCAGTGCCCGTTGATGTCTTTTTTGAAGTCTCTGACAAAAGCACATTTCGTAGTTGCATACGCTCCAATCGGTATCGATATTTTACGAAATTATTATGTAAACTTCTACATCTTTATAAAGTAACAGCCTATAAATGACCCATTGCTGAGCACAGGCCTCCCCTAATTTCAGAGAGGGTTTTGGTAGCCGCGATATTTTACATTACATTTATTACATTTCCTCACGATGTTTTCCTTCATCACTGAGCACGTGGTAAATCAGCACTTAAAATTATAGAGATATATAGCGATATATAGATGGAGATCGTTTACTGAATATTTGTTTGTCTATCTTAAACCAAGCAATTAATCCGATTTTTGTATATATAAGTGACGGCTCAACCGTCACAGTGAGTCCAAGCGCGCGGAAATTTTCGGAGACCTGGAGCAGCAGTCCCGGCCCTTCCCAGCCGCAAACACTGAGCACATCGCAACAGTTGAGAGGCACCTCCGGGACTACCTCACCAGAACATCCGATGAAGAAGAGGCAAAGATGATCATCTTCTTCCCGGCACAGACCTGGCGCATTATCAGGACTATGAGACCAATGAAGGCCCCGGGACTCGACGGAGTCACAAACGATGCCCTAAGATATTTACCACCCAGGACCATTGCAGCCATCAATAGGATCTGCAATGGCGTAATAAGAACCGCTCACTACCCCGTCGAGTGGAAGACTGGAGAAGAGATCATGCTGCCATAACCTGGAAAGAACATCTTCCAGCTGGGGAGTTACCGCCCAATCACAGTATCTGTATATAAGAGCTCGAAGGCGCGGAGGGAGAGCAGTGTCCTGCCCGCCGTAGGGAAGCGCAGGCACCGAGATCGTCGTCGCGGCTGAGGCTGGTCGCCCAAGGTGCGAAGGCTAGCCATCCGCCCCCTCCCACTCATAAAACCTCATATATCGATGGTCCATATTGGAAAGTTTAACCTGGTTAGGTTTGTATGTACGAAGCATATCTGAAATCAAAACACAATGATATCTAACGACATACATAGCCGTTACAACTGAAAGTTTACAATTGAATCAAAATATACTGTTCAGTGACATTCAAGAATAATTTGAGACACGCTTTGCCGTCCTGAAAAACTATATTTTCGTCCCTAATTATTTTGATGTGGTTCCTACTAACCCCACAGTCGCTTCTTTTTCTTTGATTCTGGCAATTAGCTACCAAATCGAGCCATTTTTTACTTCGTTTTTATCGATAGTAAGAGCATAGTTTACTTTTACTGAAGATTTGTTAGAATGATGAATGGTTATGGAGATGAAGATTTGCTGTACTGATAGAGACAAAACTAAAAGGACAATTTTGGTCTTGAATTGAATTTTTAATTACTGTACACTTTCACGAGCGCTTGCTGCATAATGAACTATCAATATTAAACATCAAAACTCAAAATATACACAGAAATCACAAAATTTATCTAAAATACTACAGTCACTTTTAGAGCTGGCGCCAAAAGTCCCTCAGTAACTTCTTCTTCTTTTTTGTTTCTGGCAATTAGCTATCAAATCAAGTCATTTTTGCCAATGTCAAATAATAATTTAATTCTATCACGGACTTCATTTCGATCGACAGTAAAATGATAGTTGACTTTTAAAAATAATGTATCGGTTTATAAGATATTTCACTGGTGATTATTGGGTAGACGTGACAGGCGACAGTTAAAGTCGCACCGGTTACATCACTATTTTCAATTGACATCAATCATTTTTTCTCCTCAGCTTTAATGTTTAGGTTTACAATATCAGTTTCTTTGGTATATCAGTTTTAGTACAATTTTAGACAAAACATATTAAATTAAAACAATTATAGTTATGGAATGGTTAAGTTCCACTGTCTTAAGAACGCTGTGGAGACCGACCGTAAATGTAGTAAGGTTGTAAATTTGCTTCAAATACTGTTCACTTACCTTGTTAAATATAACCCAATTTTGTAATTGTTATGTTTTTCTTTATAGAACGAGATATCACGCGGACAAAAGTAGACTCGTACGTAGGTATGGGTATGAGGAAAAACTTTGGTGTGGGGGTTTACTTACCACGCACGAATGGAAAAGCCTTACCAATACCAGAGTACAGGTTAGACATGGACTTAAATATTTTGAATATTATATTTGTCAAAAAAAAATTAGAAACATTTTTCCATCTTAAACTATCAAAACTGAAACAAAAAATTTCCAGATATACTTGTCTATATTTTCTAATAATACTTATAAATGTGAAAAGTGCACATAAATATGGAATATATAATATTCTATATTATGGAATATATAATATTCCATATTTATGTGTAGTTTTCATTATTAAAATAAAGCATATTGTTAATCCATTGCAAGCATTATTTCCTAAATTTTATAGAAAATTACTTAATCATGATTTCCTTTTTTATAGTCAGTATATTTTTATTATTGTAGATAAATGATGTATTTAAAAGTGTAGGTCATTTTGTTGTCAATGTCACTGTTTACCATCATTATCCTTAGCCTTTTCAAGTCCACTGGTTGATTATGACTTTCCAAGAATGTGCCAAAAGTCTGAAATTTAAATATTGCTCATACTCAATATCCAGGACAGTAGGGTTGGTGAGTGCAGTGCCTATAACCTCACACAGGTGATTGTCATTGCCTCATTCTTTATATAGCAGGGTGCAATTTATTATTAATAACAAAATTCATCTCCATTAACTAAGAATTTTGAATGAAACCTACAACCAAAATTTCACTTTTTTATATTTTCAGACCTAAAAATGTATGGACTGAACGCAGAGCATTATTTGGTCAGAATGATTATATTGATATTTTAGGACCTGGCAATCTTCACCCAGTTAAAACTCTTTACACTGTTCCTTCATGGATAAGAGGAGTTAGTGGTCATGAATATCATGTAAGTGTGAAATTTTTATGTCAGTTTATATAGGCTTATATGTCTTAGTAATCTAAGAAGATGGAGGCCTGCAAAGGTTATTATTCTGTTGTTATAATCTGTTCACCTTGTCAAGTAATTGTCATTGTAAGAAAAAATTTTTTTTTTTTCAGATTCTTCTTAGAAAGAAAAAAATGTTTGCTAAAACTGGCTCACCGAAGATAAGGCCAACCAAGTGGAAGGATCTAGAAAAACGACTCTCATTTCTATATAGAAAACTCAATAGAAAGACAAAAACGGGACCCTCTCCTGATTAATTTTTTTTTGGTTATATGAATTATTAATAGAAAATATGTAGATTATGTTAAACAATAAAGGGTTACACACAAGTTATTACTTTTTTCCTTGTGTTCAAAGAGCTATTAATTGCATTTTTTGTAAAAATTGCAATGATGTGTAAAAATTGATAGAGGAATGTAAGAAAAAACACTTGTAAACATCTCAATCCAAATAAATTAATATAGACATGCTATAGAGCCGTGGTAGCTCAGGGGCTAGGCGCTCGCTTTAAATTTCATAGTACGCGAGTGACCTGGGTTCGATTCCCGGTGCCGGCACCACTAAAATTGTTAATTGCAATTTTAAGTGCTGATTTACCACGTGCTCGGCGGTGAAGGAAAACATTGTGAGGACCTGCATGTCTGAGGAATAAAAAATATTTCGAAGATATGTGAAGTCCGCCAACCCGCATTGGAGCAGCGTGGCGGATTCTTCCTAGCTCCAAAACCCTCTCAGAAATGAGAGGAGGCCTGTGCTCAGTAGTGGGACATTTATAGGCTGAAATTTTGCTTTGCTTTTTGCTTTTATAGTATTATAGGGTTGGGTTTTACCGCCAGACACCTGAATTTTATTATACTCTAAGTATAAGGTATATGGTTTAGGTCGAACTTTTAATTAGTTATGACAAAAACTATATATACAGAATATGCATAAAATGAAGCATTACTCTGTCAATTTTATGTACTGTGTTGGTTAGTAATCTTAAAACATGTTAAAATTGGGTAAAACGAAACGTAATGCTTTACCGTAATTTTGTTATCCTTCATTCCGATTTCCGAGCTTCTCGTAAATCGTACAAATTGATAAATCTAAACTTGGGAACCGAGAATTAAATAAAGGTAATGAAGGCTCTGCGTTTGACAGTAAATAATTCCTATTTTTATAGTTGTTGCTTTAAAAAATATAGGTTCGAAGTCGAATGCCGCCGCAGAACCGATAGAGAGCACCCCACTTCTGTTCAGTCTTGTGGTCCCTACCCCTAGAGTGTATATAAAAAATCCGTAGCCAGAAACTTGCAAAGGAGAACTTGAAAGGAAAGAGCGCGCGATGCCGCAGCGGAGGGAGCCGCTGGAGTAGTCAGTGTCGGGATGAGAGGTCAGCAGAAGATCCAGTCGGGAAGGCGTATGATCCTCCACGTTTGGAACCCGCGTTGGCGAAGTAACCAGTTTTGTCAGATCATATGCCAAGGCAAAGTCATGGACAGATCTCCCCGCATGATCGGTGGTACGAGACCCTAGCCATTCGGCGTGTGGGGAGTTAAAGTCGCCAAGTAACAGAATCTCTTCGGATGGGATCTGTTGTAGCACGGAATCTGCAGCTATCTGGATGTGGTCGATGAGTCGGTCAGTTTCGGTGTTACCGCTATGGGACCTATAGAGGCACCCATAGACGCGAGGATGGTCGTCGCTATCTATGCGCAGCCAAAGGTTGGACAGGTCCGTACCTTCAAGACTGCCGAGGCGTCGAGAACACATATCCTCTCTGACGTATACACAAATCCCGGCCCATGGCACAAAGGAGTGTTTCAGTTTGTACCCCGGGTAGGAGAGATAAGAGGTATCCGCCGGAGAGGATATCTGTGTCTCTGTTAGGAAAAGCAAGACCGGTTTCGCTGTCCCTAGATGGTACTGGATGGCGCTAAGATTGGAATGAAGTCCCCTGATATTGCAGAAGTCCACGGCAAGCGTGGTAAGGGGTGCCGTAGTCTTGTTGCTTCGTTTGCCCCGAGCAGAGTGCGAATAGAGCGGAGTTTTGCCCCCCTAGAATACGCAGGGCAGCCTGAGCACCCACGCTCAGATAACGAAGGCAAGCTTGAGCGTGGATGCTCAGTGAGGGATTCTCCAGAACCGACGGAACTGGTTAACCTATTCTACTTCTACTTCACGCCGGTATTCTGTGTGGTCGTGGTACTTCCCCGGTGGAGCGGGCCCATTCATGCAACAGCGTAAGCTGTTGCGTGGCTCTAGCACTATAATATTTAGTATCTTAAAAACAGTCAAATTGCTTTACTATTACTACTTTATAAGATTATTCATTCATTTCTTAGTGTAATAAATTTCTTGCGGGCGAAGTCGCTGGTATTCGCTAGTATAACAATATATATATATTATATACATATATAGAACTATACGCCCTGTGGTAGCGGTGTAATAGAATCTCCCACCCCTACAATACTACAACTACAGTACTACAGTCAAGGGCGGATCCAGCTTTGGCGCCAGGAGGGGGTCACATAGTCGTGATCAAGTCAAGAACTTATAATTTAATTTTGATAACAATAGATACAAGTAAAAAGTAGGTATTTTATTAATGTACGTAAGTACTGTACTTAAAAATATTTATTATTTATTGTACACTTGAAAAACTTAACACATAATAACTTGTACATATACACGTACATATTGCCATCTTCTTTTGAAGACTTCCAGAGAAGCACTATCACGCACGGAATGAGGCAGCCTATTTATATTCCATAACCGTGGTGAATGATTTGTCATAACAGCTAGAGGTATGTCGAGGGGTATGACGCAAAACTCCGCAAAAGTGAAGACGTGGTACGACAAGGGTTTCCAACAAACAAAATAGAAATAGACAAAATACATATATTTAAATAACAAAATCAATTTTACTTTTACGTCTTCTCCCGCGACGCGTTATTACGTCATTTACGTCAATGGGTACGTTTTTATGAACGTGGAGAAGTGCCAGTCCGGTTAGGCGATCTTCAACCATTGAAGATCTTAGCCACGATTTAATGCTGCGTAACGTAGAGAAAGAACTTTCTGCTGTCGCTACACTGACAGTTAGTGTAGCCATAATACATAAAAAATTTCTTATATTACGATACATATCGATGTCACAATTTAAAATAAGATCAGAAATCGACTGCGGTATGTCCTGGCTCCGCTGCCACGCCTGCCACTTCACCATCACAACCGATATTCATTCACAATGACAGAAACTGGAGTGTTATCTAGTAATAATGTATAGTCGGTAGCTAGTTGTTTCACAGTTTCAATGTCTTCATTATTATATTCGCTTTTTGGCATGAAAACGCTTAGCTGAAAGAAATTAAGTACATCAGGAGACAGGCGGTTCTTGAGATCACTTATTATTGAATCTAAAAGAGGGATGTATATACTCGTAGCTCTGCGGAAATACTCTTCAGCAGATTGAGCAGGTTGGTTATTGGCCCTACGCATTTGTTTTGATACTATTCTGGGGCATTTAATTTCTACATCTAGCTGCTCAGCTACTTCTTTAGCCTCTTAAAAAAGCTGTCGGTAGATTACGTCCACATTTTCTCTTTTATTTTGTAAAACACTTAGAGTATCATTAATAGCGTCCGTAGCTTTTTTTAAATCAATTGAGTTCTATTGCAGGATTCTGCTTAAAGATACAGTAGTACCTGAAAAATAAAAAGTAAGTGACTATGACTGTAGTGCATAAACTAAGAATTTATAACTTAATACTCGTATAAACGGTATGTACTCGTAGTATAAAATATTAACAAAACAACAACATTATTTTAAAGTAGGTTTAGTATACTCGTATAAGTTCATTTGCCAAACAATAAGAAATAAAATAATTAAGGGAAGTACCCACCTAATACATCACTTAAACAGATGGAGGATATAATGAAGTCAGAACTGCGCAATGTTTGCAGCAAGCAATGCGCATCATTGGCAGTTTTATTGTCTTGCCAAGCAGAAATCTTCTCCAGAGCGCTACAAATTTTGACTAAGTTGTCTCCTTGAAATTGAAGATGCCCATCATGCCTCTCTACCCAACGTGTCTAACAAATACCTTGCATCCTTACTCCGAGTTCTATTTTAAAAATTTCATGCCTCTTAGCGGATGCATTGGCAAATGCCACAGCTTTTCTCATTGTGCCAGATGTATTGCGACAGGAAACAAAATTGTAAAATATTTAGCTTCCCGCACATTCTATAAAATGTTTTCCTGGATGATATTTGTGTTTTTTGTTTGTGACAAAATATATAAATAAAATCATTATGTTCAATTAGTGGTCCACCTAAGTCATGGAACCAGCTCAGGGGGGGGGGGGGGGTCATGACCCCCATGACCACCCCCCTGGATCCGCCGTTGACTACAGTATAGTGGTGTGCGCGTTCAGTGACTAACCAAACCTAGACATAAACTATCATATTCATAATAAAAACATGTGTCACCTTGTTAACCGTCGATCTCCACGTATATTATTGGAAAATAATTGGAATAGCTCGTTCGCCATACAAATAAAGAGACAGATATATCCTTTTGTAGAACGATAACCTCGACCTTTTGTTGATCTAACTGCGACAGGGCCAGCGTAATCTACACCACTTTGACAAAATGGCCTACTTGCTGTTGCTCGTGCAGCAGGTAATTGACCTATGGTTGGATTGTTAGCTCGAGAAATATATTGCAAACAAGTCACACATTTATGTATGGTCGATTTATCCTCACGGACGACTGCATGATGAGGTAAATACACTGCATTAACATTGTCTCTTTGCTCTTCTGGGACGATTTCCATATGATGAAGATCAATGTACTCGTCGATTACTGCTGCGTAATTTTTCTTTAAGTCAGCATTCTTTGCCAATTTTTTCTCTAAAAGATGAATTCGTCTCAGAGCAATATCTTTAGAGTTACCATACTGGCACTTCGGATCTTTGTCACGGAGCTTCACAATATATCTACCCGAACCATCCCGAGTAGTGGTGTTAGCAAAGATAGTTTCACATCTTTGCTCTTCTTCCGTGAAAATTGTTTTATTGGTACTAACAGACGGCTCTGATTCTAATTCCCAAAATCGTTTTAATAGTTCATTCTCATCTATTTGCAAATGGAATGAGTAGATAATGTTACTTTGGCATGATTTGACATTGTTCATGGAACTTAAATTAATTTGACCAGATAAGATCCACCCCAGCTTGGTATTCTGTGCTATAGGTGATCCGGGGGGATCCTTGATTACACCATCTTCTAAAATCTGAGCAAATAACTCAGCACCAAGTAACAAATCTATTTTATTGGGAACTCCAAACTTTGGATCCGCTAATTTGAGTTTACCATTTACCAATTTCAGGCCACATGTTGACTACTACTTTCTTTAATGGCAGGAGAGTTGTGAGTGATTTGAGGACATGTACCTTTGCTTCTACAAAAAATGTGGGGTCGTGGCGTGAACGTAACCGAATGAACACCTGAAACCTTGAATTAAGCGAAGTACTCGTACCATCATTCCCTCCTATACCTCAAATCACAAGTTTTGTTGGAACCTTCTGCAGTCCAAGTGCTTGAACAGCTGACTCCGTAATAAACGAAGCTTGTGATCCTTGATCCAACAAACATCGTAATGTCATCTCAATACCCTTATGTGATTCAGCTTGCACTAACGCTGTTGCCAACAATATTTGACTATGGTCAGCTGAAAAACATGTGACTATAGACTCTGGCTTTGACACCCTTTGATTTTCTTGAGCAGCAGTTGTTGAATTAACCGCAACCTTTATACCAACTGCCCCTGCTTTCTCCTTGGGATTTGTGGAATTAATTTGGAAATGAAGCAGTGAATGATGCTTTCTCTTACAAACCTTACATCGCGAAGACTGCCTGCATACAAAAACAGAATGACCTTTCTCTAAACAATTAAAGCATAACCTGTTGGTTTGCACAAAGTCACGTCGTGATTCTACTGTTTCTTTCGAAAAAAGTTTGCAATTGCACAATTTATGATTGCCCTTACAAATGAACAACAAAGATTAATTTCATTGGAAGTAGTGTTATTTACATAGTACACTGTTGCCTTACCTTGTTTTGGTTTAGGTTTGACATCTAAAAATTCCAAAGATCTAAACATATGTTCTAAAAAATCTTTAAAATTAGACAAGTTAGGCAATTCTGAACTTAATTCATTAGACTTAGCTTCCCAATGTTTTCGGGACTCAGGATCAAGTTTTTGGCTCATTATATAAATAATAATTATGTCCCAAGTGACATCTATACTCAAATTTTATAAACCATTTAAGCACTCTGTAATAGTATCTAGTAGTTCCTTAATGGCACTTGATGACTCAATTTTAAAGGCTTTAAAATTAAGTAAACGTTTTAATATATGATTTGAAAGATATTTTTTATTACCATATCGAGTTTTTAACTGAGTCCAGCAGACTAAATAATTGCTTGCTGTTATAGGGATGTGACGTACAATTTGTTCAGCTTCTTCCGATAGATGACCCTTAAGATAATGCAATTTTTGAATATCATCAAGAGTTTCACAGTTATCTACTAAGCACACAAACAAATCTTTAAATGTTGTCCACTCGGAATAATCACCGCTAAATACAGGTATAGTTATTTTAGGTAATTTAGCGCCAGAAGAATATGAAACTTTAGATGACGTTTTATCCTCGGCAGAAGTTGTATTATAACTTTTATCAGAGCATTCAAATAACTTCTGTTTTAAAATTGACTTAAAATCTATGTAACATTCTTCGGTTTTATCGTAAACTTTTCTTTTATAATATTCAGACTAAAAACAATTTCCTTCAAAATGTTTAATGTTATTGTGCGTTTCGCAGAATGATTGCCACTGAACTTCTAAATTTTCTAAGCGACTCTCTAAATAGAAGACAGTAATACGCTCATTTGGCGATTTTTTAAAATTAGCAAATCCTTTCTCAGTTAAAGAACTAGTTTCTGTTTGCAAACATTCATATGCCATTATATCCATCATGCAAATGAAGTTGAAATTTCCTATAAGTTGTTGAAAAGTCCTTATATAACACTGAATGACTTTTTCTAAGTGTCAGTAAATTTTCTTAAAAATTTTCTAAGTCTTTGAACAAATTATACCCCTATGTAAAATCGGGCATAGGTTCCCCGTCACTTCACTTTTTGGGAAACTATTCTAAGTCTAAAACTACTTATATAACAATCTTAATAAAATCTAATAAATTTTACAAGTTCATATGCAATATATTATACAGATTAAACACAGTTAAATTGCAAAGTAGGTATTTTTAATAAGTAAAGAGTACTCACAGTAGATTCACGAACACTTCACTAATAATCTCTCGTATCACCTTAGTCGTTGACGCATCGTATCCGAGTCGTTGCGTGTAATTGGTCCCCGTCCGCTGGCAACTGCTTCAATTCTGTCACCGTGCATGAATAGCATAGCGTGGTTGCACAGCGTAGACCAAGACCTTCACTCTCCAAAGGCTTTGCGCGTGAACAACTTGTATGGCGTCTCGCACACCTTGTTACCAACAACACCGCGAAGCACTTCTTCGTATGAATTGGTTACACAAACTTACGCTCGCGAACCACTAGTACCATCGGCGACAATCGGCCACCGTGTCGGTACAACGCTAATTGGATACGCACACAACCTTCACTGATGCGGAAATATCTGGCTCGAACGACCATGTACAGATCCCAAAAAGAGCCACTAAGAGATAGGGTTCATGAAATGAAACTCAACTATCAATTAGCAGTAGGAGTCAAAAAGCATGTATATTAAATTCAATAATCCTTATGAAACTATTATAAACATATCTCAACATCGCAATGTAGATAAACAACACAAAGTCATAGCGACATCTAGTAACTTTGAAGCACACTACATAAATAATGAATGTGACAGATGTCATACACAAACCTAGACATAAATTATCATATTCATAATAAAAACATGTGTCACCTTGTTTACCGTCGATCTCCACGTATATTATTGGAAAATAATTGGTTTGTAAAGTTTAGGAGCCGTAGTAGCTCCGGGGCGCTTGCCTTCAACTTTATAGTAAGCTAGTGACCGGTGGCGTCAAAAAAAATAGTTATTTCAAGTGCTGATCACTTGGTAACGAGCTCAGTGGCGAAGGAAAACATCGTGAAGAAACTTGCATATCTGAGGAATAAAAATATTTCGAAGACATGTGAAGTCTTAAACCCGCACTGCAGCAGCGTGGCGGACTTTTCCCGGCTCCAAAACCCTCTCAGAAATAAAAGGAGGACTGTAGTCAAAAGTGCGACAATTATAGGCTGTAACTTTAATCGGTTACGAACTTAATCACTATAGTTAATTATCGAGTATAATAGAGAATAAAGTATAAAAGAAGTATAAAAGAAGAGGAATAAAGTATTCGAGTTCACAAAATTTGGTGGAAAGCAAAGGTTGCGAGGAGCATTATAGCGGCGCCGTGATTGGCTATTTCAAGGTCGCACTTTAAATGCCCAAGTGTTGTGGTGAGACAGAATAGGTAGGTCGACCTTAATTAAATAAATTATCAACAGTAATTATCGATAAATTACTCAAATACTAATCGAGCAATAATTGCAACTGTAATGTGCTGAAACAACTTATGAATTACTTAAAGTGTTCCGTTATTTGTATTATATAATAACGGATGAATTGCACGGTTTCAGAGAGATACAAACACATCAACGACGTTTTAGTGTTAAACTTTTTTTTGTTTTTATTCTAAGTGAAGAGGAATTCTTCGCAACAAGTTCCATAAATCCATTGTTTTCTCTCAGGGCGTCGAGGGAATCTTAAACAATTTCTTTTTAATTTTAATACCAATTTTTTTGCGAGTAAATAAATAAAGGATTTATTTTATTAATATTTGGTAATTTATTTTTTTATTATTACGTAAAGTGTCGGTACCGACTCGAGCATATGCAACCTCAACATAGACGTTAAACACGTGCTGACTTTTGGCGCCAACTCGAAAAGTGGCAGTAGCGTTTTTATTTAATTTTGTTATTTCTGTGTATATTTAGAGCTTTGATGTTTAATATTGATAGTTTATTATGCAGCAAGTGCTCCTGATGTGTACAGTGATTGGAAAATTCAATTCAAGACCAAAATTGTGCTTTTCGTTTTGTCTTCATCAGTCCAGCAAATCTTCAGTAAAACTCAACTATCATTTTACTGTCGATCGAAATTTTAAAGTGTTGCTGTTTGAAGATTGTATACTTGGATATGTTACTTGATACTGGAAAATAGTTTATAACTGTTTCCATTAATAAATAAATAATAATAACACGTGCTCTTGTCAGAAAGAGATAACATAATATAATCCAAAATGAGAGACGAAAACTTCGAAAAAAGACATCAACGGCCACTGAAATTTTGTCGCATTGTTTACGATAAAGAACAATTATAACCTGAACTCTGGTGATCTGATCTGGTGGAAATAACAAACCTGATTTACTTATTGATGAAAAGTAATGTCATCCTTTATGTAATTTGATGTTCTAGACGACTTACCATACCATTTAATGGAAGTAGCCATATTAACAACGTAGCTATTCTGGAGACTTGTTTCTTAGCGTTATTTCGTATCCGAAAATGCATAGCGTGCAGATCGTCAGTTGGCTAGTGTGCGGTATCTATAGGGGGTAATTTATAATGTATACCTTTAAGGGCCGTTGTAGCTCAGAGGCTAGGCGCTCGCTTTAAAATTTATAGTACGCGAGTGACATGGGTTCGATTCCCAACACTAAAATTGTTAATTGCAATTTTAAGTGGTGATTTACGACGTACTCGGCGGTAAAGCAAACATCGTGAGGAAACCTGCATGAGTGAGCAATAATATATATTTCGAGGACAAGTCCGCCACCCCGCATTGGAATAGCGTGGCGGACTATTCCCGGCTCCATACCCTCTCAGAAATGACCTGTGATTAGCAGTGGGAAATTTATAGGCAGTTCTTTACTTTTTACATTATGTAATTTTTTAATTTATAACGAACTGTATAGTTTAGTTTAACGTCGTGAAAGTCGTTAATAGGCGAAACTCATCCGTTTTAGTAGTAAACTGCGTCACATCTTCTATGTCGTAATACTTTAAAAATATATACCAAAGTCTTGTGTTCCTGCGGAATCGAGAAGTGGTTCTTACTATTAGCCGTATGAGAAGTTCTACGACGTTCAGCGAACAATAAAATAAGGCTTCTAAGGCTACTAAGCATAGATAGAATCTGAAAAGAGGATATACTCAGCAGAACGAAAGTTACCGATAAAGCTTAAAGTCTTGTACTAGCAAGTGCAATAACCCCCTAAATGTGACGTGAATGATGGATGACCTGTCAATTTTTGCGAGATGTCGATGGAATACAGGTAGCTGAGAACCGTGTTTTTCGAAAGTCAATGGGGGAAGCCTATGATTAGAAAAGGAAATACTATAGGCTGTTACAGGAATGACAATGATAATTGTATTATTAATGTACCATAATTCTACCTTCAGCAGGCGTTTTGCCGTTTTAAGATGTTTGAGAGCTACTGATGGTAGGATTCCTATGCAGGAATCCATCTAGGTAGGTACCACCCCTGGGCCAGTTATTCTGCCGTGAAGCAGTAATGTGCAAACATTACTGTGTTCCAGTTTGAAGGGCACTGTGAGCTAGCCTAATCACTGGGCATATGAGTCTTAAGAACTGATGTCTCAGGGTGACGGGCGCAGTGTAGTGTCACACAGAAATGTTCTGGGTGACATAACATTTTTTATGGATAGACGTTGCACTTTACATTCGTGAACGTTTTGCTCGTTTCGTCACTCTATCCAATAAAAAAAAAATCCTAACACATGTTGCACTTAAACTGATTTTCGGCTTATCTCCGCATTAATATATTAACTATAGTCTTAGTTCCTATAAAAGGTCCTACCTACACTAGTTTTGATGACGATGTACGGAACTGCGGCACTGTTTATAAAATCTCAAAATTTTATTAAAATCTCTAATCCAGCGGTAATGACGGCACTTTTATCGGTGTACAACTATGTCAGTTGCCCCTTTCCGACAGATTCCATGGAACACTAAAAAAGTTTGCCTTCGCTTTATTGCCTCTTTAATATAGGAAAGTGTCGACGAATGGGCTCTAGTCAAGAAAAATAAGTTTTTCTTATACATAGCTTTAAACTCTTACTAATGACTAGCACGCCAAAGACTTTTAATATTTACTATACAGAAATGTGGCACGTTATAAAAATATACACATTTCGGTATTTAACAAACATTCCATTAAGACTAACCTACTTATGTTAATTAAATTATTCGTACAATGTTATAATGGATAATAAATTCCCCAATCTTCTTTTATTAAATCTGCCGCTTTCTCCGCAATCATCACCACAGGCGCTAGTGTGTGCGAAGCTGGAATGCGTGGCATTATCGACGCATCAGCTACGCGAAGACCTTGCACGCCGCGAACCAATAGTCGAGGAGATACTACAGATGTTGGATCCCCTGCTGCTCCCATTTTGCATGTGCCGACCTATGTGGTGTAGAAAACAATTTTTATTTAAATGAATCCTTTTATCTATTACTAATAAGTCGCAACATGACATATGTTCATTATCACTTGCAAACTTTTCATTCCCATTGTCTTGGCTACGAGGTTAGAAGTAATTAGTACATTTATTAAATATTAACTTATACTTTAAGAATCATGTAAGTATATTAGCGGAAAGTTTGTTTTTAACAGGCTAGCTTTAAGGTTTCTGTTAAAAGTTAGTGGAAGTCTTGCGAACATTAATGTCTTAGTTTTGAACACACTTTTCGACTATAAGTATAAATCATATATAAAAGCAAATCACAAAATGGTTTTAGTAGTGTAATTGGAGTCACGTAAACAAAAATCCAACCGTAGACCTGTTGAAGTATGAAGCAGAATTAAGCTTTACTTGTATTGTGACACCTTTATTAATTCGGACGTATGAATGGCGTAGTTAAAAATCTCCAATTTTGATAATATCAATTTGATAATGAAAATTTAGATAAGGTTGCCTACAGATCTTACCTGATGATCTAGAGTGATAGAAGTTTGCATTATAGCACATTCCCAGTAATCATCTGAATCGAATATAAAACTTTCACATCCAGGAAACGGGGTGTCATGTAATCTTGTAGCAAAGCGCTGAAATGCCTTTGTAGCTATAACTTCTTGAACCTGTTTAAATAGTATTCCATTTAATAAGGAGAGCCTCTCATTTTGTTTATTAGCTAGTAAATATACTGGTTCACATAATGACGTCGGGTTAAAAATAGTTATAAATTAAACGCGATAAAATCCGTAAAAAGTAGTTTTATTGAAATAGTAAATATACGTTTTTTTATTTAATAAAGTGGCGAGACGAGTAAAACGTTCACGTAATAGTAAGTGCTATGTCTGCCCATAACGAAAACTATATCACCGAGAACATTTCTATGTGACTGCATTGAGCCCGTCATCCTCAGAAATCGGTTCTTGAGTCTCATATGTCCAGTGAATACACTACGAGTAGCTCTCAGTGCCCTTCAGACCGAAACCCAGTAATGTTTGCCCACTACTGCGTCACGGGAGAATAACTGGCCTGGAGTGGTACCTACCTAGTCTGCACAGGAATACTAACACCAGTAAATATAAGTATATTATAATAATACCACCAGTATATATAATTATACCACCAGATATAGATAATAATAATAACAGTAATTTACTATTACTAGTTGTATTTTGAAAACGTATAAGTTAGTTTTAATGGGGTTTGTAAATTTATATAAAACGATTTAAAACTTTCTAAATTCATAACTTATATAACTTTTTGTATGAAGTCTCCTTCTTTATTGCTTAGATATAAGATTTATTGATTGCTAAAATATAACAATATCTGTTTTATCTTATTTAAGAGATAGGGATTGTTAATTTTATCTTAATATACTTCGTCTGAGAGACACAGCTAATACAGTTGTATTAAATACAATAAAAATGTCAAAGACTTACCAAACGCACACCTTCTTTTAATGCAAGAATATCATTAGGATTATCGAAATAATTCGGATGTATCTTGGGATGGTCTGAGAAGTTAGAGCTTCGTAGCATTAATCGTCCCACACTACGTGGTCGGATCAGCACTGGGTTAAAAGCAAACGTACGTTGTCTTACTTCGAGTGGCAGCGAGCCATATACCTTCCAGTACCATTTGTCTGTGACACCTGTGTTTTAATAATCAAGTTATTAGTTGAACAAGTTATTTGTCGTAGTGTAATTGTAAAGAAACAGTATACTAAATTAAAAATGAGAATTCCAACTGCGAAAGAAACGGAATGTGGTATTAACATAAATTGATAGATGTAGAAAAACCAAAGAAAGTCAATAATGCGTTTTTTATTTTGGGCCGACGCCGCACTGGTAAGGCGACAACAACAACTTTGACAATTTTACAAAACAATACAAAACTTACCAAGTAATGATCGTAATATGCCTAATAGATCGCCGGCAAGCGATCCTGCGCCCATCACCAGCTCTATATCAGGTCGTCCTTCTGCGAGATCAGTCGCCACTGATGTACGAGTAAATGCTAGGCCAATGGCGCCTCCAGGTAGAGTCAAAGGACCTCTTCCCGCCAAGTATGAAACTGCTGATATTGGAGATGCAGCTGTTAGCTAAAATGATTTAATGATGATCTACAATTACTTTAAATATGCTATCATTCATAAAGAACATATATTATACACTAGTTGTGCGCCGCATGCCATCATTCATAAAATTGATGGATTCATTAAATGGGGGTTCCTGTGCAGGAACCCATTAATTTTATAGCCTAAAACCTTGTTGTAGTAGTAACATAAAGTACATAGTAAGACGTAAAAAAAGAACTATGAATTTTCTCAGCCACTTATAAAGTTGCTAAGATTAATATTTAAATTGCATGAACTAAAATAATAATGACCAAAAGTCATAGCCCCTAATTTCTACAGTTTTTCAAATTTTACTCTACCTGTCGATTGAAGTTAAAATCGATTTAGCTCTTACGGAGATTAACCGAGATTAAGAATAACAGAGTTATTTTTAAAACGCTTGTTTGAGTTTTAGTATCCTGTAAATTACCTTATTAGATCAAGAGAAAGTCTATTGCGAAATCTCAGACACACTTAAATTTTATTCATGTGTATAGATATACTCGTAGATTTATTCGATGAATTATTTTTATTTTTAATCTATCAATAATATGTGAAATATGAAATTTCCACTTTTTATATTAGGGATCTAAATTACAGTAATTTGTGATTATTAAAACCAAGAATTTTCAATGAATAAAATATTGAAAAGCTTACGTCATTTACGCATAGTTTAGAATCGTTAACTATGAACGCATTTCCTGAGAACGTGACGTGATCTTGAAGATTGTAGCCCACAGGAAGATTGACTATTGTGTTAATGCTCATTTCGGCGAGGTGGGTCTCCGGTCCTATTCCTGATAACATTAATAACTGTGCCGAACCGATAGTACCTGCTGCTAGAATGACTTCTCTTCGAGCTATCACTTTTCGCCTGTAAACATTCACATACAAAATCAATACGTTTTTTTTTATATAATAAATTTAATCATTAAAATTCAGGCAAACATTTTGCATATGGAGCAGCTTTTCTAAAAGCATATTTATAAAACATATAAATATTATATACTAGCGACCCGCCCCGGCTTCGCACGGGTGTAATTTACTAATGAAGAAACTACCATCCAAATTTCTGACTTTTCCGGTGGATTTTCCAAAAATGTTATTTCAGCCAAATCGGTCGAGCCGTTTTCAAGTGATGGTTTTTGACACATGCGGCAATTGATTATTATTTATATAGATATAAAGAAAATATTTATGATGAAAATATTATTTTTTAAGAAAAGGAAAACATTGTAACTATGTTTGTATCTATCTTCACACGTACTGAAGCTTCTTAAAATTTTTAAATAGTTAACTTCTGTCGTTCTTGGTTAATGTTTAGATTTTTTTTGTTAAATATAATAATGAAATAGATATTGATATATATTATTTTATATTAAAATTAATTTTGTAAATAACAAAAAATGCATAATTTAACTTTATTACCTTTTATTTCCTTTCACGAATTCAACTCCGTATGCTTTGTTGGCATTAGAGTCGATCAATATTTTAATTACAGTAGAATACTTTGATATTTTCAAATTTTTTCTGAACCTTATAGGTTCTAAAAACGCTTTCGATGTGCTACATCGTCTGCCTTTTCTTATGGTAGCCTGAGGCTTAGAGAATCCTATAACTTTTTCTCCGTTAGGATCATTCCACTCGTAACCGAGTTCTTCTCCAGCTTTTTTGAACGCAGTCTCAAGTGGAGACGAAAACGACGCGTGATCAATGTCTAAATAGCCGCCAGTACCGTGAAACGAGGAATTTTTCAACTCAGTAATTCTTATATTTTCAGACTTTTTGAAATAAGGGAGAATTTCCGGATAACTCCAACCTTTGCTGCCCATGCGTGCCCAATCATTATAATCTTCAGGATGACCCCTTTGATATATTAGAAAATTTAATACGCTGCTTCCGCCAAGTACCTTGCCTCGGGGCATGAAACAGACTTTTCCTCTGAGATCTCTACAGGCTTTGTGTTCTGGCTCCGAATCGTATCCCCAGTTCATAGGGGTGAGGGAAAGGAAAGGAGCAAATATTGGAATGTCAGAAAAAAAGTTTTCGTTTCCTCCGGCTTCTAGAAGCAATATTTTCCAATCGTGTACTTCAGTCAGCCTATTTGCTAGAACACATCCTGCAGAGCCTGCCCCGACTATAATAAAGTCAAACTTTTCAAAATCTTTTGGATCGTAGTCAGAAACGAACCCTTCTTTGGGATTATGTGGTAGCGGGCGAAATAAATCCGTCCAGAAATCGAAAAGCTTTGTGGCCTCGAGAGCGTTTGAGACATATGAAGTTGTTAAAAGTATTAAGAATAACCATCGCATGATGTTAATTTAACTTTCACACCTGAAACAAATAGTATATTACAGAAATAAAATTTAAACCTAATGTTAATACTAATTTTTTTTTTTAATAAAAAAACGTAGCCCCACAGTAGGATTTCTCCTGTGTCGTGGGTACGTTTTACAGACATAAATTCCACATGCACAAACCACCCAGACCCGGAACAACTATCTGTAGGCCATACAAATATTTGTCCCGTGCGGGAATCGAACCCGCGACCCGCTGCGCAGAAGCCAAGGGCTTAGCCACTGCGCCAACCGAGCCGACAAATTTATCGGTTTAATTAGACAATTTGGGAGTGGTGTCCATCTGGCTGAATTTCGACCACGAAGCTAACAACTGCGTAGGAGATCTTATAGTGCTACAAGTGGACGCGCAATCACAGAGGCACTTACTCGTCCCAAGCCAACCGCGCCCGATAAAACGCTCATGCGGTAAGATCGGAGGTAGGCTAGGAAGACGTGTCACAAACACGGTGACACAACACAGCCAGACCCGAAAACCAACAATTAATAATTAATATTTTAGGGTTTGGAACCCAGGACTCGTGGCGTAGCAGATACTTTGAGCACTAGGCCACGCGGTCTTCATACATTGTCGGATATAGGTTACTTGGAAGTAACTTGTGTTTACAGGCTGATGATACACGAAAAGTTTTTTTTAAATCATATGTAACTTTATGTTGGATTATTTATTAAAGTTCGTTATAAAGTATACTAATATATTATTTTCCTTCGTTGATTTGAAACAAAAGGAAGACATTGAAATCGATTTCTATACATATAGTTGTATGTCGATTAGTTAGCAGCTATATTTTAGCACAGCCGGTATGCCATAGCTATAAGGTTTATTTATAACGAAGCTATTTCAAGGCCGTTCGTTGTCACAATGGTACTAAGGCAATCTGTATTGTACGCATACAAATGACCATTTGTGCGTCGGTCTCACAGGAGGCTTAATCACTCGATCACATCACATTGTGTAGATTCACTCTAAGTCTGACGTAATTGTATTATTTTGTCTGTTTAATAAGGCTAAGACGGGTAAGAAATGGAATAAAATTACAGCGTTTTAAATGCCGGATTGTTTTTGGTTATATGTCACTAGATGACGTATGACTAGTATGTTATGTACCTACTATATGTTATAATATTACTTTTATGTTTTTAAAACAAAGATGAGCACATGAACAATGTGCTAGATGTAATTTAATATAATAAGATATCCATGGCAGCGACCATCACCTAATAGCTGAAGGCCTCCTAAATCACTATAATGACATACAGAATATAATGAAACACGTGAGTACTAAAATTTATCACGATCAAGTTTGTTGCACAAATTTAAAAAAATGTGTTTGAAAAAGCAAATTGAAGATATGAATTTATTGATCCTTTCAAATAAAAGTGCAATTGTTATAACCATAACACAAATGTATTGATTTTTTTAATTGGTGAAAATGAAGAGACAAGCAAAACAGAAGCTGTGTCACCCAGAACATATGTGTGGCACTACATTGTGCTCGTTACCCTGAGACATCAGTTCTTAAGTGGTTAGTTATAGTTATTAAACTATCTTTACCCTACACGACAGAATAACTGGCCTAGGCTAGCTAGCTGGTTATGGGTGAATTTATCCTCCCACTTATACTCCGATTACAAACAAATATGTTTACATAAAATTGTAAAAAAATTCTAAAACAATAAATACGTTTCGTGTCCATAAATTTTGAACCAATTTTTGTTTTCTTATACATACATACTTATCATAATTGCTCATCCCTGATCGTAATGCTATATACATACGATATTCTAGATATCTCATTTATTCGTTAGGACTTTTTGGATGTGTGTAATATACATATATCCTGATATATGCTGTGTTACCGTCACAGTAGCTTGGCATAACCATGATGACAATTAACATCTACTTGTAAATTTGTATATTTTGTTTCAAGTAAACGTTAGTCCTTGTCTCCACAATTAGAACAAAAGGAAAAGCAATTGATAGAAAAAAATACCTACACAATATTTTTACATTTACTCACCGTAAACGTGTTTCAATTACATATAGTACGTTAATGTCATTGACTTAAGTTTTTAAAACAAAAACACGATTTATGAGAAAGAATTTAATTGAAAATATAACTGTTTATACTCGAAATAATTCAAGATTTTTTAGACATTAAGTATTTTTTTGACAATGCAGTTCCGTTACAAATTGTTGCTATATTTCCATTTAAAATTTTGAAACTGAATATAGTACATTAACGAGAACTATTTCGATTCTCATGACACTGCCTTGGGCTTGGCATTTGTTACAGAAATTTGTCAGTTGAATAACGGCGCAGTAGAGAGTACTTTCAAAACAAAAATGTTAATCAATGAGCGAAGGTTACGTTGTGAAATTAATGATTTAAAAACCGGTAGACACCAATATTGCCGTTGCATATAATCAGGCAATAAACTTTATGTTCACTATATGAGTTAAATGCATACCTTAACTGTATGAAAAACACAAATAGAGTTAATCACAGATAAAGTCCTGGTTTTACTTTTTTTTTTCAGGGTGTCAAATGAGCACACAGGTTACATTGCTACAGAGAATGTTTTCGCAATGAAAAAGTTGTCAATCTTGGGAACAGTTGTGGAATACTTCGTGGCCAGAAATTGTGTGAATTTTACTTTTCCGGCCTTAATTATGTTATGCGAATGTAGCAGCGTCACTGAATCTGAATTCGTAAACCGTAAATCATCGTCATCGTCATAATCAACTCCTTAAATGTCTACTATTGAATAAAAGCCTCTTCCTAGATGGGAGGATTTGCCGTCATTGCCCCGCATGGCAGGCGGTTTTGAACTTATAAAACCAGAAACCTCCCTCCTTAGACGCTGGTCGGGATAACTTCAATTTGGTCATATTTATCGATGTGATTGATGTGTTGAAATAAATCTATGTCTTTGCGAAATTCGTAGAACAAAAAAAGGATTTAGAACGGAAGAAATTACTCTGAGTTGCGAGTGTGTTCTAATAAAATTGTGCGAATAAATAATAATATTGTGAAAAAATTAAAACTCTTTATAAATAAAAATTAAACGCTGTTCGTTAGGAAGCACATCCCTCAAGAACAGATCAACGATTTGTTTATTTTTTTCAATATTCGTAATAGGTCGAATTAGGTTTCTATAGGAACGACGACCGCGTGGCCTAGTGGTCAGAGTACCTGACTTTTAGGCCGCGGGTCCTGGGTTCGAATCCCAGCCGGAGCCAACATTTGTGCTAAAACATAAATTGTTGGTTTTCGGGTCTGGTTGTGTTGTGATTGTCTCCGTGTTTCTGACACTGCATCCTAGCCTACCTCTGATCTTATCGCATCAGCGTTACATCGGGCGCGGGTAGGTTGGGACGAGTGTGTGCCTCTGTGTTTGCGCATACACTTGTGGCACTATAATGGCTCTCGACAGTAGTCGGCAGTTGTCGCCGCGGTCCAAATCGGCTAGGAGAACATCATTATAGGAGGAATTTTTGTATGAAGTCAAGACAATAACGAACGATTCGAATGATTGATATGCGTGATTCTTTTTTGTTTTGGTTCTGGAAAAGATTTCATAAAATTAAATTGGGACATTTACGAAGGAAGGCCGGAAAATTCGAACAAACCGACGAAAGGAACGACGTATTTGGTGGATTATTTTCTTGTTTTGTGCGTTATGCTCCCAGTATGGAAATAACTCAAGTAAATATTTTCAGTTGAAAAAATATCTTGAACATCTGGAGAAAAAATGGAAAAACGCCATCCAGCCTAAATTAAAATACACAGGTCAGGAAAATGTCTGTCGAGTAAGCTAGTAATTTAATATTTCTAAAGCGAATAAAAGTTTTGAATAATATGGTTATTTATTAAAGCCAAAAACACCAATGAGGCAGTAGTGCAATGCGCGCTCCAACAATGCCGCTTTGTTTAGCAATACTAGAATTGGTTCATAGTTACAAAATTCTTACTAGCTTTTGATTTTAAAATGTTATCTTATCTGTTGAAAAGATTACACAGACTAAAAGTTTTTTTTTAATTTCGAATTTTCTGATATTATTTGACGTAATAAATAAGTACCAGGAGATAAGGTTTCTTGTTAGAGATAGAAAATAGACGTACTTAGTAGAAGAGTTACTTTGCGGGAATCCATTATTTGTAATGGGACACAAATAACGTTAATTTGCTAAGATCTGCATGTAAAATAAAATTCAAATGGCATACAAATATGACCTTAATCTTCTAAATTAGTTATTTGATTAAATAACACATTACTGATAAAACAAGATTAAATATTTCCAAAACTGCGTGATAGATTGACGTAAAAATAGTTATAGCGGTTATGTGTTCATACACGCAGCTTTCATTTGTTTCGTAAAATATACTTTAATAAATATTTTTAAAGGGTTCAGCAATATAAAAAATCTGTATAACAAAAGTCAATATTGCTATAAAACGACGGACAGAAAGACTCTGTCTTTAAATTCACATAATCTTCCAAAAAGACGTTGACCTTGACTCGATGAACTATAATAGTTGCAAAGATAACTTTCATTAAAAAATATATTTAGTGCGGCATAAAGGTCAGCAAACATAATTATTATGTTGTGGATAGGGTTTGTATCCAACATTTGGGTTACTACAACATTTTTGATTATCAGATTTGGTTTTATAATAACCGTTACATGTAGCCGCAGCCAATTGTTTTTATAAGGCTGAACAGAGAATTTAATTTGAGCGAATAAATTATTGGCAAGCAAATAAAAAAAAAATTAGTAGAATTTATATTAGTACAATTTTGTCCATGGCGACAACTTTTGGAGGATATAATCTACGTAGGATATGTTATAAGTAAGTAATAGCGTCAACATAAAGGCGGCCCGCATCCAATGTAGAGTAATGCAATAAGATCTATAGGATCAGAGTCAGTCTCAGCAGCGTCAGAAAAACCGAACACGACAATATATGTACAATCAAATATGAACATAATTTGAGTGTGAACATAATTTGAGTGTTGCACCAATATTGTAGGCCAATATGCTAATATGTCTTGGATAACATTTTGCTGGTAGGTAGGGTTCCTGTGTAGGATAGGTGTGGTAACACACACAAATGTTAAATTTTAAATTTATTTTACTTTTCCCGGCTATGTTACTTTTTAGATTTAGCTATGAAAGGGCTGGATATACTCGATACATTATGTAGGCTACAAGCAATTGGCTAAATTACCCAACACCTATAGAGCCGTGGTAGCTTTGGGGCAAGGCACTAACCTTAAAAGTAGACTTACGTAGTACCTGAGGAACCTCAATTCCATCCCAGGTGCACGTACCGCTAAAATCAGTTAATGGCAATTTTAAGACGGCGAAGGAAAATCTGTATGACTGATAAAATACGATACGGGGTCATGCGGGCTCGCTAAACCACGAGATCTCGCACTCTCGTGTCGCGAATTGGAGGATTGCCGGAGGAGTGGCGGTTTCTCGACGTCTCACCCTGCCATCAACGGTGTGGTGGGCTCTAACAGCTGCGGCCAAAGTATGGTGGGCGGTTGACCTATAGACCTGATCCGCCCCTCTGGTCTGAGAATGCTGGTGCTTTCAAGTGCTCGCTTTCCTAGCCCCTATGGCCTCCGAGTATTAGACTCAGGGGGCTCCATTGCGCACGCAAAGATGGAGGCCGTGTAAGAAAGTTTGCTTTTGTATTGTGTAGTGCTTTTTTTTACTAACTCTAAGTCCTTCAACTAATTTTAACACTACGAAGGAAGGCTGCTATTGATGATTATTTCGAGTTTTTATTTGAAAGTTGGTGACTTTATTTTAACTCGCAATTACATTCAAAGCCCTTGTAAATTTATCCGTAAAGATTACAAGCAACTACTCAAAGCAAAATTCGTGTACGTTTAAATTATTCAAGCAAAGTAGTATATAGGTATGTTAAGTACCTTATATTTAGACGTATACGTATACGTATATTTAGACCGTGAGGAAATATACAAGCGTCAACGAGTTATTTCAAAACGTTACTGGCGTTTGTATCTACATGTCTAATAAGTCCGGTTATTAGTGTATAATATTCGATATGATATATCGAATGTGACTGCGATTTAAATATAATACAATATATATTTAAATATAATGTAAGAACGAGCCAATGCCGCAAGAAATATGGTAATGACCCGGTTTTATCCTCCTGTAATGTGGAAATTATAAGTTACTTTAATTTCTAGATAATTTTATTGTGTGAGAATTAGCCTCTAGTGGAAAAAAGTAATATTTAATTTATTTTCATAAAAGCTACGTTTCGTAAAGGTCATCAAAATTTATAGTCATGCATTTCTTAATGCACTTCTTAACGTGCTATATGTTGTATGCATGTAAATTTAGGGACAGTGTTAATAATTTTGTACATTTTTTGCGGTATAAAAATTAAAACGCCTATTTTCATTTGATGTGAGTAATAAATTGAGGGCCGTGCTTTAATAAATATTTTAACCCAAAGTTCGCCCTTGTAATAGATTAACCTTAATTTCGAAGCTAAATTACCGAAGAAAAACATTTAAACAGTACCTTTTAGTTTTTATTAAAATAAACTATTTTTATAACCACGAATTTATCATAGGATATAATTAAAAATATCTCGAACTCGTGTTTTGGTGTTGCGTTTTCTTTAATATCAATCATAGGTGTAAATAAAGACAATTTTAAAATAAGTATAAGATTATTAACACATTTTCTGGTTAACAAGCAGAATATTTTATTTCTGCGGGATATAATACTGTATAGTATGACTGCAAAAACGAAGGCACTCATTGTCTTCACTTTCCTGCACCCGATTTGACTATTAAGTGATAAGATCGGAGTAAGAGTCAGAAGTTGTGTTGATGAGATGTGACTGTCACGATAAACCAGACTCGACAGATCCGACCAGTAATTTTTTTGTTGCACAAATATCTGCCGCATTATTGAACCCTGGACTTAGCATTCAGGTATAACGACTACTCAGCCACGCAATCGTCGAAACAACTGTATATAAAATTAATGAAAATAGGTGTATAATAAAATACATACAATTATTTATAAGACTTACCACTTTTTAATTTGCCTACTGGTATTTAGTAGGCTTGGCGAATTATTTATATAGGTTGTTATTGGTTAAAAGTAAAATATATAATAAAATTCTTACTACTTAACACTGTAAAATAGGTCCCAATAACACTAACATATTATAAATCAGAACTATCAACCACACGGAATTTATGTCTGTAAAACGCATCCACGACACAGGAGAAATCCTACTGTTGGGCTTCGTTTTTTTTAAAAAAAAAATTCCAAAAAAAAATTCTTAATAAAACAGCATAAACAAACTGGCTGGCGATAAAACACAAATAATTTTATAGAACAATTTCTAAATTTTAAATAAAATAATTATGTTATTATTTTGATTAGACACAGATGTTTCAATAAACGCATGATGCGCGCACTGCGGTGTAAATAGTATTGGTCGCGTGCCTGCGTTAAACTACGCAGAGTTGGCCATCACTGGTCTCGTTTGATCGGCCTTGTAACTTGGACATATTTTAGATACTTTTGCGTAATTTTTTGTTACAGGGAAAACAATAGAGACGTATTCTAATTTTTAATAAATTTTATTGTAGTTTCTTGTAACTGTTCACAATAGTCTTTATTCTTAACTAATTAATGTCTATTGACGAGCCGTGCCGTGTGGTGGCGGCGTAAGAGAATCTACCACCCCATCTCGTCCTGTGGCTGTCGTAAAAGTTGACAGAGGTAAAATGTAAACCAGGAGACGGGCAGCAGCATCTTCCTGCAAAAACACTATGTTTAGCAGTGGACTTGTGACGGGCTGAATTGATGATAATGATGATAATGACGCTCTCAGATGCTTTTTAAGATTCTGCTGCCATACAAGGCAATTATAATTTGGTCCTGAGTGTCCTAATGTGTCACAGCATCATCACAGTTAATTTTTTATGTACTACTTGTATATGTAAGATTTTTTAGATTGTCCATATAGAGTGGAGTAATAATAGATATATGTTTTTAAATAACTGATGTTCCTTGAAGCACTTTTAGCAATTAAATTAACATTTAAAAATATCAAGCCCTCAAGTAGTCTGCAATGTGCGACCCCGTTTCGATGTTTTTTTTTATTGCATAAAGTGATGAAACGAACAAAACGTTCACCTGATGGTAAGTGTAACGTCCGCCCATAACAAAAGCTGTGTCACCAAGAAAATTTCTGTGTGACACCACAATGTGCCCATCACCGTGAGACATAAGTTATTAAGTCTCATATGCCCAGTGATTATGCTAGTTCACAGTGCCCTTCAAACCGAAACACAGTAATGTTTGCACACTACTGCTTCACGGCAGAATAACTGGCCCCGGGGTGGTACTTACCTAGACGGATTACACCAGTAAAAAAAAATAAAAAATAAACAACTGTAATAAAAACTGATGATCCTAAAGTTGACCTAAGGAACTCTTCAACTTAGCTAGATAGCTCCGTCATGGTTGGGCTGGTACGATTTGTTTTGAAAACTATTATAGCCCAAGCAACATCTGAAGTCCTCTGCTGGACATAGGTCTCAAAAATAAAAGATTCCAACAAAAACATAATTTTCATTTAAAACTTATTTGAAAAAACGATGTCTTATTCTTATTTTTACCTATTTTTAACAACAAAGTAAAACTAAATTTATCAGAACTGTTTAAAAATGACAGCTAGGTATATAAAATTTAAATTTAGGCGTATTTTTATTTTAAACTAGCTGATGTCCGCGACGTCGTCCGCGTGGATATAAGTTTTTTTTATAAACCGTGGGAATTATTTGAATTTGCGGGATATATCTGTCTCCAGGATTGGAAAATTCGTCACACAATTCAAAATTACATAATGAAAACTGAATGAAAATTGGTGAAAACTCATAAGTCCAGTAAGTAAGAAAAAAGCTGATACGTTGCACAGCTAGCTCAATGGCATGCAATGAAAGGGCCGCACAGTTGAATTAGACAGACAGATGTCATAGGATAATAAAAGAAGACGAAGAAGAAAAAGTATTTATTGTCACAGAACTGTCATGCATACAAAATAATAAACCATGTATTCTGTACCAAACCATGTACTCGTATACAACGCTATACAACGCCATCTATACATATAATAACCATGTGTACAGATGACGTTGTATACGGAAAATGTATGAGAAAATGAATTTCCTTCATATTTTTACTGGTGAAATTTTCGATGTTTTAATAGTTATTCTGCTATTCGGGGCGCATACAAATTCCAACTAATCAAACATCATCAAAATCGGTTCAGCCGTTCTTGAGTTATAAATGGTGTAACTTACGTAACTTTGTTTTATATATATAGATTTAGAACATACGAACCATTTGTTTCTAATTAGTTGTCCAGGCTTCCAAATAGTACTAGTGGTTTTTTTTTATAATGCATTGATTGATCATTAAAATATTAATGTAGAACTTTCGAACATTCTGTGTATATTTAGAGTTCTGACGTTTAATATTGATACTCGTAGCTTATTTTATGCAGCAAGTGCTCGTAAAAGTGTACATACAGTGATTGAAAAATTCAATTCAACACTGAAACCGTGATTTTCGCTTTGTTTCCATTAGTCCAAAAATACTTCAGTTCAAGTGAACTATAATTATACTATCGATGCTTTTACAAATTTTGAATACTATTACAAAATTAACAATTAAAATGTTTGTTTGATTAATTTTCTTATAAATATCAAGAAATATTTTTTTGATCGCAAAAATTTATTCTTTTTTTTCAATAATAAGTAATAGTTTTAATAGTTAAATAATTACATACGGAAAATTATTGTTTTCAAAGGTCGCCGGACTCAGTAGTCAGTGTACTTGCATACTAAAACGCGGGACCTGAGTTCGGTCGAACTAATCCGAGCGGGAGCTAAATATTTATTTCACACATTATTATGCCTACATTAAGCAGGCGACGGTTTTTTGCCTACCCCTTATATTGAAAAAAGCGTGAATGTATGTATGTATTATGTGTTTTAAGGTTTGGCTGACTGTCTTTTTTTGTTATATTATTGCTCGAACATTCTAAAGGCTTAGAATTACAGAATATGGCTGTGTTCACGCAAAAATGTACGATATTATAATATATCCTGTGTAGGAAATATTTTGGTGTACTACCATAAGATAAAGCATAACTACCGTTTTGGTAAGTAAGCGTTATACGCAGTGTTTTTCTTTTTTTGCTCAGGGTTGTCTTGCAGCATGCCACATGACTAAAAGTCCGCCCATTATGAACCTTAAGTGGAGGTGAATACAATAAAGAATATTTAAACAATGAAGATGGTACTGCAAAATATTTTAACTTTTTTTCTTGGATTACACAGTCATTCTACAAGGTTAAAGCCGATATCTCTTATTGGGCATGCGAATCTGCACGTGCGTGAACAGATGTTACTTGCAATTTACATAATAGGTTATTGTAAAATGTAATTACTTAATGATTTCTTATATTTACGCGAACACTACACATTTAAATGAAACTAATTTTACGGATTTTATCGCGTTTTCATTATTTATTGCATTATGAAAATTTTCCCATTAAGTTGTACCTTATTTTCTTCATAATAATTGTTAGAATAATAATTTAACATTTTTATAAATTTTTTATAAATTTAACTGTTAGAATAATTGTTAGAATAATAATTGAACATAAGCCTTCCTCATTGATTTCAACACCCACCTGAATTCATTGACTTTCAACCTATTTGCACAGGTTTACCCTCGCTCTAGTGAAGATCCGTCCTACATTGCGTTTTCCGGTACAAAGTTGCCATTCGAGAACCTTTTGCTCCGCGTGATTATCAGTTCCATGAGCTGAGCTGCATGAACGAGTAGGAGCATTGCCACTTCAGCACACCGACCTTCATGGTTATGTTGGTAATGGTAGTACTGTCGCAAATATTATGTCTTTTAGACATTTTTTACTTGCAAATTGCGCGCAATAGTCAATAATCACACCGCGTACACACGATTCACCCGTGTTCCAGGGCGGTTCTCACCGCCCAGAGTTACCGACACACAAGTCGACAGTCCAAATGGACGCGCGCAGCCTCCCTCGGACGGTCATTAGACGACTTAAAGTATTTAAGATTTTCGAAATCGCGAAAGCACGCAGCGAACGCGACACAGTCCGAACTTCGAGGTTTTTGTAGGAGTTTTTATTTATTTATTTATGTTTGGGTCAAACCAAACCTGGCACGCGGGCCCCTGGCCCGCGAGCACAGTATCCGATGAAGCTGTAAAAGCCGAGAAGGCTAACAGCAATTACATCACCGAAAATATAATACTTCCGTATTATATGTAGCTATATATTAATATTGTATCCAATAATTAAGAAACATCTTGTTGATTATATCTTACATTGTCAGCGGGTGCAATGTCGGAGGCACAGGACTGTCACATTACGTACAGAACCGAATCTCAGTAATATTTGCACAATTATTAGTTTAGTCTGAGATTCGATGTTATGTTGTATACTTTTGTATACTACGTATGCTGATATTCGATATATTAATACGTGAAGAGACAAGTTTCTACCCTTTTTAAAGCATATTGTACGAACGGAGGATTGTGAGATTTGGCATAGGTAAAGTTTATATAGAGAAGAAGTACAGAAAGCTTTTAGTTACAAATACCTTAAATTCAATTAAAAATGTTGATGCATTACGGTCGATTTATGACCATTGGACGACAAGTAGCAAATATTTGTGACGAACCCTATTCTGTAGTAACAATTGAGTTAATATAAAATCTAATACAGTGTCTCCAAGCCTCAGACTATAACGAAAAGTAAATATATACTCGTAAATATGTACAGGTTGCTTATTTTTCAAGCACCTTACTCGAGGATGCGTACTATTTGCGAAATCTAGACGGGTTCATTGCTTTGTGTAAGTCAAGTGACCATATTGCGTTAAAAAAACCCTTTGTATTGGTTGCAAAACGTATTAAATTTAATGTGCGACAAAATATTTTATTAACGACATATTATTTATATGTTAAGCTCATAATGAATGAAGTTTAATTATTTGAGCCCCCGCAGTATCAAGTGTGTTTATTATTAAGTAATTTTATAATTTGCCGTGTGGTGGCGGCTTAAGAGAATCTACCACCCCATCTCATCCCGTGGGTGTCGTAAAAATCGACACAGGGAAAATTAAAACCGGGAGATGGGCAGCAGCATGTTCCTGGAACATCTCAATAAATAAACTGCGTTTGCCAACCCGCCTGCCAAGCGTGGCAACTATGGCTAAATTCCCCCCTAAAAGAGAGCTAAATACTTTTGTGGTATTCTATGGGGGAGGCCTATGTTCAGCAGTGGACTAGTGATAGGCTTACATGATGATGATGATGATGAGTTTTATAATGTTCTTTAACTGAACATGAAACAACGGCTGTTTAAACATATGAAAACCATGCAGTGTACGTTGGTCTACCATAAAAGCATTTCGCATCATTTATCATTACATAATCGTTACAGCTCATCGCGAATACACTGCTGTCTAGTCCGGCAGTGCCGGCAAGTTTTTGCGCGACCGTCCAGCGGGGCGACAGTGCGGTGGCGGGGACTCTAGATGTAAGAGGGGGTGGGTAGTGCAATGCGGCGCGTGTAATTACTCTACACTAAATGTGTAGCCTACACGTTACCTTGCCTCCAACGTCTATCGCGCGCAGGACGGTCGCGCATTGACTCGTTTGACTATATATATTGCCTTTTCTTATAAGTTTACATAAAGCACGTCTTCAGCCACTTACATTCATTGATTCTGCACACTAGACACTATGCACTACACACTACGTTTTTCGGCATGAGGCAGTCAGCTGAAAATATCTTCTCCAATTGTTATCGGTCCTGTATCCTAATTAATCAGTAATTAATTATGTTATTTTTTGGACATAATTATTAGAATTAAGATAAATATTTGATGTGTTATAACTGAACTCTATATATAATACTCCTATATAAATAAGGATACTTCATGATTATCACTTTGGTTTTACTAAAAGGCTTTCCATAGCTGATGCAGGAACATGTTTATTTAAACACATTTACCCCTAGTTACCCTTAGTGCCTTCGTGAATTTTCAAAACACGAAGTAAGTTGTCGTAATGTGAGAATTAATATTAGTGTGGTTCATAAGAGCAAGTTCTCTCGTTCAATTCAGTAATAGTAGCCAAATAATTTAGGTGAATAAAGTAAATATACAGATGTTTTATAATAAAAATGGGTGTAGCGTAGGCTTCTATTCTCAACTCGTTTTTGTTTCTAATTTTAAATTTTTTACCACTGAATTATTAACTTCAATGAAGTCCAATAAAGTTACTGTGTTTGTTTTTATTTTTGAACGCTTTTAATAACAGCAGTCATGACATTCTACTGACTACTCTTTCCTATTTTATGATGATCTTAACCGAAGTGCTGGATTGCTTTTCAACTTATCTTCGAGGGCGTCAGCAAATGGTTTGCATTAATGTGTTTTATCAATTGGAACGATATACATGCTGGTGTTCCTCAAGGTTGTATTCTACCTCCTTTGTTATTTTCAGTATTTATTAATCTCCTTACCCAGAACCTTCAGTACTCGTATTATCGGTATACCGATGACTAGCAATTGTACGAACAAGTGAGTGCCGATCTTATTTCTACAGCGATTGACATGATTAATAGGGATCTTGACGACATGAGTTGCTGGTCTGACAGATTTGATATAACAGTTAATCCATCTAAGTGTCAAGCCGTAACAGTATGTAGCCATCGGATGATCAGGAGATTAGATACAATAACTTTACCTTCAGTCATGTTTTATGGTACCGTTCCACAAACGTGGTATCAATATGTAAGCCAAGATCCTTAACAGTGGTTTACATATTGATGCCACTTTAAGCTGGCAAACCCGTACCACGAATTCGCCAATGAGCCAGAAAGTCACCGGTAACCTACGAGCACTTCCTGAAAAAACAAAACATGTCATGTGTGCTATTTCGACCTGAATGCAGATATTCTCAACAAATATAATCGTCTTCTGAATAACTGAACTCGATTAATTTTCAATCATCCAAAAATGATCTTATATCTACTTATCGGTCCCAATAAAAAGTAGCTACCCATTCGTCAGCGCCAAAGTTTGCGTGCACTAGACCTTTATCCTACTTAATTCTTAACTTCTTATTTCTTTGCTCTAATCACGACAGAAACCTTCGTTCATCCAATAACCTTCCAATTCAGTGCCCCTCTCCTAGATCTTCCCTAGACGATTCGTTTTGCACTTCCCTAGTCAATTTGTTTTATTTTCCTTTCCTGTACAATCTGTTCTTCTTTGAAAAACTCTCCCTCTCGAAATCAAGGCACATTCGTTACTCATTCAAAATGAAAGTTTGTGAGCTCTATCGAAACACGAAATTTGCAGTACAAAGCAAAACGAACGGTTATCGCAATTTATAATATGAGGTCACATGATTTGCAAAGGGAACTGCTTTAAGAAATGTACATTTAAACATTTACATTTTTGAAGACCATTTGTATCTAATTAAGCGTCAGCTAATCAGTATTCCCGATGATTAGTGACAGACATATTTTGAAATTGAGAAATAGTGCCAAACTGGAAAATCAAATATATTTAAGCTTGTTAAATATTATTATATAGGTTGGTACACGCTTTTGAATAAAATTTCCAGAAAGAGGCACGTAAAACGTAACACTTCTCTTTTATCTTTAAAATATTTGTTTTTTTACGTTACTTTCTATTAAGCTAAATGGATGAAATAATCATTTAAATTATAGTAAGCTTCAAAAGCGCAAACATTTTTTAAAATGATACTAGGTGGATTGAAAAGTACTCGGCCTAACACAGATCCATTCAATTCTAAAAATCAAATCTACCCACATTATTTAGTTCAGTTCAGACTAGTTCATTGTGTGAAGTTCGAAACGTGTGCGATAATTAGTTGTGATTTTATAAATTTATTAACAAAGTAATCGGTCATAATTTCCGCGAATGCAGCAAATCGAGCAGCGTGCCGTCATTAAGTACCTCCATAAGAAGGGGCTATCATCAAAAGCCATCCATGATGACATGGTCAGCACATTAGGCGATTGTGCTCTGTCATATTCATCCGTCAAAAAATGGATAGCAGAATTTAAACGTGGTAGAGAGAGTGTGAAAGATGAACCCCGCTCTGGAAGGCCTTCGACGTCAACTACTGACGAAAATATTAAAAAGTACTTGATTTAATAATGGGAGACCGCAGATTAAAAATTAGAGAGATAGCCGAGATTATAGGCATCTCTTATGAACGAACTCAAAACATCATTGTCAACGAGTTGGGTTTCCACAATGTGTCTGCGAGGTGGGTTCCGCGACTGCTTTCAGTTGAACAAAAAAGGATGCGATTGACTATTTCACGCGACTGTTTGGAGTTATTTGAAGCCGATGCAGATGATTTTTTGAATCGTTTTGTTACTATGGACGAAACATGGGTTCATTACTGTACACCGGAAACAAAACAACAATCAAAACAGTGGAGAAGACCTGGTTCACCACCCCCTAAAAAGGCTAAGTCGATTTTGTCGGCAAATAAGGTGATGGCTTCAGTATTCTGGGACTCGAAAGGTGTGATTATGATTGATTATCTTGAAAGGGGTCAGACTATAAACTCTGATTACTACTGCACCTTACTACGTCGTTTACGAGAGGAAATAAAAGAAAAACGTCGAGGAATGCTCAGAAGAAAAGCCCTGTTTCATCAAGATAACGCCCGTGTTCACACGTCAGTACAGTCAATGGCTGGAATTCACAACTGTGGTTTTGAACTGTTACCGCATCCGCCGTATTCAACTGATCTGGCACCATCAGACTTCTTTCTGTTCCCTAACCTAAAAAAGCAGTTGGGAGGTCAAAGATTTTCGACAAACGACGAGGTCAAAGCAGCTGTAGACGCATATTTTGACTCTAAGGAAGAATCATTTTTTTTAAGGGTCTAAATGCTTGGAAGGGGAGGTGGCAAAAGTGTATTGAACTTGATGGTGATTATGTAGAAAAATAAAAATATAACTGATTTAGTATGTGTTTATTTTCTTGGTTAGGCCGAGTACTTTTTAATCCACCCTCGTATAAAAGAATAAAAAAATCTTTTTCTGTTATATTTAGAACACTTTCTGGAATTTTATTCACATGCGTGTACCAAACTATTAAAAAATGTTTACCAAGCTTTATATGTAATCTTATATATAAGCTTTATATGTCATTTTCGAATTTCTCAATTTAAAATTATGTCTGTTACTAACCATCGGTGAAACTGGTGACACTGCTGTTTTCTTTAAAATATTTATGTATGTATGTGTCATATTTGTATTATGGTAAATATTTTAGTATGTCATTCTCACCCGCTGATTGCATCAGCGTCGCGTGACGGTTCGTTCGCTTTAATATGGCCGAGGTGGTCATAAGCTGTCACATACGTTATATTTAAGTTTCATTAATTCTTGGATTTTTTATTTCATTTCATAAAGGCTGTGTCGTTCTACTGTGGAGTCTGTAATATACTCTGAGCATAGGGTTCTCCTTAGCTCGCTGAGTGACTAAATTTCCATATTGAACTTGAACATAAGAGATGTTCTTCTTTTTGTACATGTTCATATATAGATCTAAAACGTTTTCTGCACTGGTATAAATATGTATTTATATGTATTTATATATATATATATATACATATATATATATATATATATATATATATATATATATATATTTATGGCACATATTAATACATATTTATAAAATAAGTAATCATAAGAGCAATAGTCTAGGTAGGTCCACCCCAGGGCCAGTTATTCTGCCGTGAAGGAGTAGTGTGCAAACATTACTGTGTTTCGGTTTGAAGGGCACTGTGAGCTAGCGTAATCACTGGGTATATGAGACTTAAGAACTGATGTCTCAGGGTGATGGGCACAGTAAGGTGTCACACAGAAATGTTCTGGGTGACACTGCATTTGCAGGTGAACATTTTGCTCCTTTCATCACTTTATATAATAAAAAAAAAATACTAGTCCTTGCAAAGTAAGAAAAATGAGCAGTGTAGAACAGGATAAAACATTTTTGAACCCATTGGGGTCCCTTAAGGATTTATAAGCATTTTACGTCCCTTTAAAACTTTTAAAATATAGAAATTTATTTAGAACTAGATGTGCCCCGCGGTTTCACCCGCGTAAAAAACCGACCCGGATCGATGATATACATATAACACTTCTCTATTAAAATCGGATTTTGGGCTTTGAATTTTTTTTGCGCGGAAACCTAATCATTTTTCTAATGTTACCCGCTATAATATCAGCTATCTGTCAGTGAAAGTCCCGTTTGAATCGGTCCAGCTGATTCGGAGATTTGCCGGAACAAACAGACAGACAGAAAGAGAGAAAGACAGACAAAAATTTTAAAAATTGTTTTTTTCTTATAAATACCCTATATACGTTCATACGCATTATGTAAAAAGCTGTTATGATGTTATTAAAAACGGACACTTCAATTTTATTTATGTGTATAGATATGTCGGTATGAATGGCGCAGTGGCTAAGGTATGGGCTTCAGCGCTATCAATCGCGGGTTTGATTCCTGCACGGAACAGTTATTTGTATGGCCTACTGATGCCTGTTACAGGTCTGGGTAATTGTGCATATGGAATTTATTTCTGTAAAACGCACTCACGATACTGGAGAAATCTTAATGCAGGTAATCGTTTTTAGGGATTTTTTTTGCCTAGCTAAAAATCTATAGTGTGACTTATATATGATTAAACCACCTAATATAATTTAGCGAAGTTGTTCAAGATAAGGTTAGCTTAGAAAAGATGTAGAAAAGTGATGGTGATCTAGAAACTTTCTAGATCCTTCCTATCCTAGATTTTCGGGGAAAGTCCCTTAGCATAGAAGACACGTGAACGGATTGAAATTTAAAACCGACGGCCCTTATGACGGATGTTACTGTATTAACTGTTACCTTATTGAACTAATTACTGTCAAGAAATTAATGTTAAAGTAAAAGCATACTGAAATTTAGCGTTGATCGTGATCTCTTCTAGTACGAGTATATTTCAATTATTGACATCTCGTGGTTAATCATTTCATCACCGCAGAATAGTTACGGCGCTGTAAGTATTGTGCCTTTAACACACATTGGCTTAGATTGGTAGAAATTAGTGATTGAACCTGATTTTTTGTGGTCCACGCCATCGCGGTGAGAAATACAAAAACAGGAATACAATAGCGGAAATTAAGAAAACTATAAAATGTATAAAGAGTAAAATATTCGTTGTTTAAGTCATTTCAGAATTTTCAGAAGAAGGCACATCTTCGGTAATCTAGAAACCTTATCAATCAATTATAAAATAATTTCGATTGCCAGAAAAATTCGATTTCGAATCTTATACGCATGCACGTTATATAATTACAAATTCATTGTTCTAATGCTCTGATAAAGGTTCGGATGCATGATACTAAATGGCTGAGAACTTAAAACCAAAATCTAGTTTGTTTTAAAAAAAATGTTTGTTGAACCAACAAATAATCAATTAGAACTAAGTTATGTAATTGAAGGAAAACATCGTGAGGAAACCTGCATGTCCGAGGAATAGAAATATTTCGAGGACATGTGAAGTCCGCCAACCCGCATTGGAGCAGCGTGGCGGACTATTCCCGGCTCCAAAACCCTCTCAGAAATGAGAGGAGGCCTGTGCTCAGCAGTGGGACATTTATAGGCTGTTACTTTACTTTTTTTTTTTCTCTCAAGACGAGCTCGTACTTAAGATGCTACAGGCAATTTATTTAATTAACTTGCTTTTTTTAGTACAACTATACACGAAACATTATTAGGTCAGGGAAAACGAAAGCCGTAAATTCTGGTTTTCATGTCTAAATTGAAAACAATAAAACAAAGACGAAACGAAATAGTAGTTCATAATTTTTCATACGTTTTAATTTATTACTATTTCAGTACAAAATTCAGTATAATAAAAATTTATATAGTTATCCAAAAATTAAACTTATTTTTTTTTGGATAAAGTGACGAAACGAGCAAAACGTTCACCTGATGGTACTCGTAAATGCAACGTCTGCCTAGAACAAATGCAGTGTCACCCAGAATATTTCTGTGTGGCAACACACTGCCCCCGTCACCCAGAGACATCAGATCTTAAGTCTCATATGTCCAGCATTTAACTAGCTCTCAGTGCCTATCAAACCGAAACACAGTAATGATGCCAGAGAAATATGTAAATATGTATGTATAAAACATGAATTTGTTTTACAAAAAACGTGTGTGTCCGGTAAAATGTGTCGAATTGACACGCTAGAGATTCCCTATGTTTAGGTTGGCTATAACTAGATAATCTTTTCTTAGTAGTTATACTACTTTATTATGAAATTCCCGAAAGTGTGACACAAAAACGGACATATATTTCAAAAAAGTTGTCAAGAAGACATTATTAGATAAAGCGTATTATAAAATAGATCATTAAATAGAGGACAAGAGAACATGTGTAGAAATAACTCATACTCTGCCCTTTTTATGTATTTATTTACCTAGAGCATTGACAGTATTTGAATGAGATTGCATTGTCGGTCTTCGTATATTTACTTTTTGTATATACTGAATATTCCCCGCTGTTGCCTATATCTGTACCTCAGAGGTAAAGAGTATCAAGCGCCAAAATCCAATTTTTACGGGACGGGCACAAATTCATTGAGAGCGTGCGACATAAGTTTTGAATGTAAAATATTATAGCGATCTTTTGAAGTTATAATATAAGCGTTTCTTTCATGTGTCACTTGGCGTTGTTACAGATGGCGTTGTATACGGAACATCTATGAAAAAATTAATTTTATTCATAATTATGTTTTCGTGATTTATTTTTCGATGTTTTAATAGTTATTCTGCTATTTGGTTTGCAGATAAATCTAACATCATAAAAATCGATGAAGCCGTTCTTGGGTTATAAATGGTGTAACTAACACGACTTTGTTATATAAATGTAGATATATACTCAATTAAATTGGACATTGTCATTTAAACCTCTCATTAGTTCACTGCTGAACATAGGCCTTCCCAATAGATAGCCACCAAAGTTTATAGCTCTAGTTTGGTTGGAGATTTTGTCACCCATGGAATGAGATGGGGTGGTAGATTCTGTTAAGCCGCCACCGTACAGCGAATCATCCACCATATTCCGATTTAATTGAGCTTACGAATACACGCACAAGCACTTTATGGAATCTGCTGCCGCCAGCGGTGTTTCCGGACCGATATGACCTAGGAACCTTCAAGAAAAGAGCCTATTCCTTTCTCAAAGGCCGGCAACGCATCTGCTATTCATCTGGTATTGTAGATGTTCATGGGCGGCGGTGATCACTTACCATCAGGTGAGCCGCTTGCTCGTTTGCCCCCTATTCCATAAAAAAAAAAACATATAATCACGCCTTTTTCCATATAAGGCAGAAGCTACACATGTAGCTCACTTTTCCCGCGGGAAACGGGACGTTACGGGTACAAGTCAAAAAACATCTGACTCCCCGTTGCATTCCAACGAGCAGTATAGTGACAGCATTGCGTATTATGTTGTTAATCTGCACAAATAAAGGCTGTCCGTACAATACCTTAGTCGCCTCATACGAGTACGATATCTTGGTAGGAAAGAGGCAGGTGGTATTCTACTCTGCCGGACACCGGTTTGAGCATATGAATGTCTTCGAAATAGAATTAGTATCTAAACTATTAAGTATGTTATGTGCTTGGATTTTAAAATAATATTCTCATACTATTAAATAATCTCACATCTCCAGGATGCAAGCTATCTCTATGCCAAATATTGTAAATATCGGTTCAGTGTTTGAACCGTGAAAATGTAACAAACAGATAGAGGGACACAGAGAGTTACTTTCGCATTTATAATATTAGTATGGAGTATAATTTCTTATTTACTTTATTTTTATTTTTATGTACACTATGTTATTAACATTAAATCTAATGATAAATAATTAATGTACAACGAGCTTAACTCTAAAAGAGTTTTCTTCCAGCAAACCTTGGAGTGAAGAGGATAGCTAATGTGTGCGGGTAAAAGTGTACGAAACGTGTACTTTTTTTTTCTTTTTTGTCTGTAGGTCAGACAACAAAAGAAAAAAAAAGTCTTTGTACTTAACAATAAATATAAATAACTTATAATTTATAACATATACATACCCTTAAAAAATACAATATAATAACTTCGGAACCTTGCCTAAAGGGACTCCTTTTAATAATATAAAAATATGTTTTATATTACTAAAAGAAGTTATTCCCCCTTTGAATAGCTAGACTAATTATTTGTCCGAGGAAGCTGCCAGCTCTTCGGTCTCCTGTGATGTCGACTAACCTTTTTGCTATTTCCTTAAAAAGTCTTATAGACCTAGGACCCCACCGACCAAGGGTCTCGACACCGAATGGTACAAAATCATATTCGGAGCCCGGACCCCTGTATTTGCATGCTTTATTAGCTTCGCAAGCCGCACCAGCTAACTTACATATTAAATATACATACAAACATGCTAAACAAGTATACAAACATATTTTAATAAATATTAAAATGATTGAAAAATTCTAACGCTATACAGTGAGAAAGTGGTTAAAAACACTTTTTTTAAAAATTCCTAACGAATGACTTGCACGCATTTCATGTGAAAGTGTATTCCACAATTTGGCTGCATACACAGTGAACGAACTACCATAACTTATTGTACTATGTTGAGGAATCTTCAATAGGAGCGAATTATTGATCGACAGGACTTACTTCTGCGAATAAGCTCGAAACGTTCACGAAGATAAAAAGAATAGGAAGGATTATGTAGTATATTGTACAGCATACAAAGAACATGCAAATCCCATCGGAGACGTATTGAAAGCCATTGTTTACACACAACTTTTTTGTTACAAATAAAATGTAATTCCTTTAAATATGAATTATTAGGTATTAAATGATGTAGTCTTAGAAAAATTGGGATTTCGTTCGTTAGTACTCCTATAGATTACTACGTTAATTGAAACGCGATTAATTGCTTTCAATTATTGCCTCTACTTTAAGCCGATTGCAGGAACAAGATAATTTATTTTGGAAACTTCTCAATTTACATCGCTATCAAATCGGGAACTTTGAATTTAATTTCGGTTCAAATTTCAAATAAAGATTGTTGCAATGAATATATGTTTTATATTTTATGATCTTGTGGGGCTAGGCTTAATGTTCGCTTTTTAATAGATGCATTTGCTTGTTACCCATTATGGGTAAGTTAAATTATTATACACCTAACGGCTTCGTAGTAAAGTAACAGCCTATAATTGTTGCCACTGCTGAGCACAGGCCTCCTCTCATTTATGAGAGGGAAGAGTCCGAAACGCTGCTCCAACGCGGGTTGGCAGACTTCACATGTCCTTGAAATATTTTTTATTCCTCAGACAAGCAGGTTACTTCACGATGTTTTTCGTCACTGGTGTCGTCGTCGTCGTTGCAGCCCTAATACTAGTCCACTGCTGAACATAAGTCTCCCCCATAGATTGCCACAAAAGTTAGTAGCTTTCATTTTAGGGGATTTTGCAATAGTTTATTTATTTTACAGTTATTTTCTCGGATGTTCCAGGAAGATGCTGCTGCCCATCTCCTGGTTTTCATTTTCCCTTCACTGATGCGCACGTAATAATTAAACTTCTAAATTGCAGAACAATTTTAGAGGTGCCGGCACCGGGGAAGTTTAAGGAAGGCTACTGTGAAGTTTAAGGCGGCCGGCCACTGAGCTACCACGGCTGTGTAGATTTATGTGTAACGGTCAAAATTGTCAAATTCACAACTGAGAATTATATATGATTAATATATATATTATAGGATTAATAAGTACAAGTATATCTATTTTTATTTGTAAGTTTGTAGAAGATTTGATTATTTGTAGGAGTAACTATCTAAAATATGTCGGACCTAAATTACCCGGACCGGTGCGGGCTGCAGCAGTAGCATCTACGGTGAGAGGTGTCTGATACTGCGATCGCCGATCAGCCTACCAATCATGGCTATTATGAAAAATTCTCCGAAGTTGGGAGAAGCCTAGGGCCTGCTTAGATCATGACGAAGAGCAAAATGAGCAGACTGTCCATGCTAAGTGTAATATATGCAAGACCCAATAGCTATGTGGTTAAGATTGCGAAAGGGGACGTCGCTGGTTTGAGCTAGCCATTCGACTATTGTTGTGAACACAATTTCCTTGCACAAGTAGTTACTTTAAATATCTTAAGATATAGTTGACAAAGGCTAATTTAATGTTTTATTTGCTCTCAGTCTCTTTAATTTCGGTTTAAGGGTTATGCGTATTACGTGCCACTTCATTTACTCCTGTAAACAGGAGGGCGGGGTCACGGTAATGGGAGGCAGGGTCTCAGTAATGGGTTTTGATAATTGGTAAAAAATATTTGTATTACACTGTATAACTACACACACTTTTAACTATAATCTAAATTCAATTCATCAGCTTCTCTTTGTAATGTAGGAAAGAAAGTTAATTTGCAAAGATCCGCATGCAAAATATAAAATGGTGTATATTACCTAGTTTTGAAGAGCACCACCCACCATCGTCATCATCAGAGGATGGAACGTCTGCGTCCTCCAAAATCCGAAACAGAGTGCAAATCTCCCGACACCGGCTTCACCCTTGGGGAGAAGTTGACAAAAAACCGAAAAAAAAAAATCCGTTTCTCCCGTACCCGATACCATCGCCAAAGTAAAGCCTGAACTCTGATGTCTTAAAACAATGCTCCACTGCCTCACGGCAAACACTCGTCGCCTCACTGCAAAAATCCGTCGCCTCATGGTAAACACCCGCCGCCTCAAAGCAAGCCCCTCCCGCATCACAGCAAGTCCTCGCTGACTCATAGCGAATTCCCGCTGCCTCACAGCAAACTCCCGCTGCCTCACAGCAAGCCCCCGTTTCGCAGCACCCTGCTGCCTCATCGTCAAAACATTTGCCGCCTATCTTTATTCAGGCTAAAGAAAAATGGTCGCAAGTCTCATCGGTCTTATCAAATAAGATCCCGTACAACGCGATCTCCACTACAGACGGCATCAAGCTCCAGCTTGAGACGTCAGAAGCCTACGGCAAGGTGACAAGCTTTTTCCAATCCAACGGTATGTTCTTCCACACCTACTCTCTGGCCGAAGAGCGCCAACTTCAGGTGGTTCTGAAGAACCTCCCAAAAAAATCCCAGTCGAGGAGGTCAAAGCTGACTTGTTTGCACAGAATCTCCCAATTTCAGCAATATACCGGATGTACAGCGGGTACAATAAGGCGCCCTACAACATGGTACTCGTCGGCCCCGAGCTCCCCCCTCCTTGTGTTCTTTGTAACACAGACATCCACAAGGCCAACTACTTCGGCTGCCCCAAGGCGCCGAAATCCAAACGACCCGCGATCAGACAAGCACCCGCGCCCAGAACCGTTTTTAATACAAACCCCCCGCCCTACGTATCGAAGAAACTCTCTACCCCCGCGTCCATCATAAACTTCGGATTTGCCGAACATACCGACCACCCCCGTCGACCGAGTCGCGAGTAACCCGTGGACGATAGCGACTTAGGTCTAGTCTGTCGTCTTCAACGGTGACGATGTTTCCGCCCTCGCAAAGGCACACAGGGATACCAATAGAAAGCCCGCAGACAGGAGAGCAGCAGTTATGTGGTATCAACACGTAGTCTCAGCTATAGTCAACTTTCAAGCATAAAAAGCTGGTTTAAAAACGTCCTCCCGATAGAAGTAACTGATCGAGCCGTAGAACGTACGCCCACACACGGGTACTTACGCCCACAGGGTAACAGTCCAAGCCGAGGTCCACTCTCGGGGCCCTTGCGCTGGTTACCCATTATAAAGGTCTCGGCTAAGCGCCCTCAACGCTCGCCCATCTTTCAATCCGGCGAAGTTGTGAAAGTCTTCGGGCCACAGTGGCCATCAGTCCACGAGCAAGCTAACACCGCCACTGGGAACCGCAGCCAAGCTTTGTTATTTTTTACTGTATATTTATATATTCGTAGTATATAAATGCTATTTTAATATTAAAATGACACAAAGCACGACACAAGAGCATAAATACCTTAGCAAAGTACATAATCAAAGTCAACTTTAGTAAAACTAGAATTTTGTCTATAGATATTTTGATTGAAATGGGATGAACGGATGCCAACCTTGCAGACGCGCACGCAACAACTCCCTAAAGTTTCATCGCAATGACCTGAATCGTATAGAAACGCATACAAGACATAAAAGAGACATTTATTTTTATATATAGACTAGCTGTGCCTCGAAGATTCACCCGCGTAAAAAAGCCGACCCTTATCCATGATATACATATATACTTCCTTATTAGAATCAGATTTTGGGGTTTTATTTTTTTTTGTGCGAAACCCTAGTTAATTTTTTAAAATTAAAGTAGCCTAAGTTACCGTCTATAATATCAGTTATCTATCAGTATATAATTTCGGTGATGTAATTGCTGTTAGCCTTTTTTGGCTTTTACAGCTTCATCGGATACTGTGCTCACGGGCCAGGGGCCCGCATGCCAGGTCGGGCCCGCGTGCCAGGTTATCTATCAGTGAAAGTCCCGTCAAAATCGGTCCAGCCGTTTCGGAGATTAGCCAAAACAAATAGACAAACACACAAAAATATTTTAAAAAAAATTATAAGTTTATATTTTCATAAGCATTAAGTAAAAAGCTGTTATTTTGTTATAACATACAGACATTTCAATTTTAATTATTTGTATAAGTAGATAAAAATTTAAAAACGTAAGTTCCAGCTACGAATTTGCGTATGATGCCACGTCGTAATAAGTTATAGCTCGTCAAATACGACGGCTGTCTACAGTCAGCCTTCGACTGGCATCACTCAATATCACTTGATAATGCCTCGTTTTGAGGTGAAACACGTCTCGACTTCAGTGTTGTAGTGGTAGTGTTGTAGTGGTGCCCTTCACTATTTGGCGGAGGTTCCCGGTTGCGGTGTTACTTTGCTCATACACGCTATGGTTTGTCTTCAAAACTAGATGATATACCTACACCATTTTATATTTGCATGCAGATCTTAGCCAATTAACTTTCTTTCCTTTATTATAATGGATTTAGGCAAAGTAACGCCTGATGACATAATAACGAAGCTTATATGGCTCATGTTTTTTTAGATAATTTTATAAAAAAGAGCAACGTTTGCCTACCGGCAATTGTACGAATAGGCGAAGCCTCAAGTTATAGATTACACGATTTGTTTTTGCCCGAAATTATTAACATTTCCAATCCGGTCCGGATCCTATGATGATGATGAAGTATTGAAAGCAGTATGTTTATGAGTTATTAGTAAATCAGTTAAATCATTGTTAATATATTATTAATCTTTTTGTGTTCAATAATTTATGTATCTTGTCTAACTGTATGTTCGAAAATGTTCACCTGATGAAAAGTGCAACTTCTGTCCATAACAAATGCTGCGTCATCCAGAACATATCCGTATGACACCACACTGCGGGGACGGGCCTTTGAGATATCAGTTCTTAAGTATAATATACTCAGTAATTAACTAGCTCTCAATGTCCTTCACACCGGAACACAGGAATGTTTGCATACTCACTGCTTCACTGCAGAGTAACTGGCCCTGCGGTGGTAACTACGGATACGTACGGATACCTATACGGATCCCTGCATAAGAATCCTACCACCAGTGAAACTTACTAACTAAAACAATAAGAAGAACATTTTTTTTTATTGGTTGAAGTGACGAAACGAGCAAAGCGTTCACCTGATGGTAAGTGCAACGTATGCTCATAACAAATGCTGTGTCATCCAGAACATTTCTGTGTGAGGCCACACTGCGCTCGTCACCCAGAGACGTATTCCCACTGATAATCGCAGAATTTTCTAGTTTTAATACGATAGGAGAACAAAAAATATTTGTTATTTAACGCCGAACTGTCAAGACGATGAGCAAGTAATTGGGTCACAAGATTTATCGCGCGATGATGCGAAATTACGAGAGGAGCTAAAGCAGACGACGGAAAGAACATGGAACACGATAAGAAACAGTGGTATATGAAATATTTTGATGCTTAGTAGACGATTGTCTCGATAATTTAGGACGTATTTTATGTTTTTGGTATTAAATGATTTTATTTTATTAATATAAAATAATAGTGAATATTATCTATTAGAAAATAAAAGTTCATTATTAAGTATGAAACAACGTTTTAATTTTTAGATTATGTATGAAGAATATTATTCTTTAACTTATTTTTCATCAGCCTTAGCAAGTCTACTGCTGGACATAAATATTTTACTACGAGTATAAAGCGCCAACAAATCTGCTTCCCATTACTAGACTCGGCAAATCCTAAGGTTTTTTTATTCAAGGTTTTTCAGAGAAACGAAAATACATAGAATCTGTGTTTTTTTTGTGCTGAGCGAAACGAGAGCAGTCTATATCGTTATATAAATAACTAACTTTGATAATTCTTAAAAGTTCTGCGCAGATTTAAATTCATTTATTCAATACGTAAGCCACGGGGGCAAATTTTTAAGTACATTTAATATGTTAACTAATACGTCAATTCTTGCGTTAATATAACTCGAAAGACTGGAAAGTCAAGTATTTCCGCACATTCATATAAATAGAGTTAGTTTAGAGTGTTTACCTAAACTCGAACAACTAAATTGACTTAACCGTCAAGAGCGCATACAACAATATAATAACATTCAGTTACCATGTACTACTTAAGAAATAAGATTTGAAAGTAGTTCACTTCATCTAGATCTGTAACCCATAACTTCTGAAATGCACTACGATTCCATTAAACAAGGTCCGGGCACCGTTAGACAGCAAGCAAATGCGCTGATTACTAAGCCATAAACAAGCCAGGAGATGACCGAAAATTACATTATACAATAAGTTCTGAAGAATTCTGAAGCCACATCTCTCTATCTTTTAGAATTTTGATTTTATTTAAAATTCTAGTACCGTATTGATGTATTATGTATATAGGATCCGTAGTATTTTGTAATATGATTTTTGACAAATATCATATCAATTGGTGGTAGACTATTTTAATATCCTTTAATGTTTATATCGGCTGAACTAACTTATGACAGGAGGAACAGGTTTTGGTTATTTTGGAGTCACCAATGTTTGTAATGCTTTTTTTAAGTTTTGTAATGTTTATATCTATTACAATCTCGGCTATTTCTAGTTCAGAGAGTAGATTTAAAAGCTGATGTTGCAGGGGCGGGCGGTGCTCTTTAAAAAACTGGGTAATATACATACACCATTTTAAATTTTGCATGCGGATTTAGCAAATTAACTTTCTTTCCTTATTATAATGGATTTCCGCAAAATAACGCCTGATTCTTTTAACTATAGAATGGTTTAAAACAAATATGGTGCATATATAATTGTGCATTTGGCCAAGACATTCATCTGTTGATGAGAAGTAAGATTCGAGAGGACTCATGTTACTTTCAGAAAAACCTCCCCACATTCGGTGCATTACGAATAATACGTTGACAATCTTCATCTAAAATACTAATAATGTTTTAACTGGTGCTAAGCCGGTGGTATCCGTCTATGTGCAGCCTCAGTGCCTTGTTATTCTGCCGTGAAGAGTAATGTGGAAACGTTACTGTGTTTCAGTTTGAAGGGTACTAATAAGTGGTGTAATTTCTGGGCATATAAGACATACCAACTGAAGTCTTAGGGTGACGAGCGCAGAAATGTTCTGGGTGTCACAGCATTTGTTATAGGCAGTCGGTGCACTTATCATGAGGTGAACGATTTGCTCATCTCGTCACTTTCTTCTATAAAAAAGTCACCAGCCTGATTTCTGCTACGGCGACATCTTCCTATTAACAACCAGAAGCTAGGATATTATGATGTTTATGGCTTTGTCACCGATTTTAAAGCAGGAAATGAGGAAGATGTCATCTATGCGGGATATATTATGGTATCATATTATAGTACATAGTATTCGTAAATCAACAAAAGCAGACCCGACTTCCACGCCGCAGGTCCTGGGTTTGAATCCAACCGGTGCCGACATGTGGATAGTTATAGTACGTTTAAACTCGAAATATACATATGTAATGTATGTAATAATATACGTGTAATTCAAATAATAGCTACAGGTAAGATTCGAACTCAGGATCCATTACTCAGCAAGCAGAAATTGACTACTGAGCTCCGCGATTGGTCATCGCTTATAACATTAATAGGAATTGAAAGCGTGATGAATTCTATTATACCACAACTATCAAGGCTAATTAATAATTGGCAGGAAAAACCTTTCAAGAATAATTCTTTAATAGAATACTCTCTGAAATCAGCAAAAACGCAAACAACAAACAAAGTCAAACAAATACAGACAAAGTTAACAAAGAGCACTTTTGACTTAGTTCAAAAATGTTTCTACAATCAAAGAGTATATAAGTAGCTACAATGTTAAAAACAGGAAATTAAAGAGATACTATCTAAATGACATGGTACTTTGTACACCAAATTTCAACCTATGAAAATTTCTTATTATATTTGGAATAACTGAAATGTTTTAATTAATTATAGGATATTCTAAAACTTAAAATCTTTGAACATTCAATAATTATTTATGTACCAAACACTGCCTTCGTAGATTTCGGTGGCGGCGTTTCTCTGTTACTAGCTAGCCTTTACTACAATAAGTAAGTTATTATTTATTTGTGCTTTACTACAATAAGTAAGTTATTATGTTTTTTATTAAAAAATAATTATTTATTGACGTAAATAATTATTTTTTAATAAAAAACATTGTTATATCAATAAATATAAAAAAATATTATACGAAATGTCAGGAATAAAAACACTAAACCTAAAATATTTTAAATGAATATGCTCCATTTAATGGCTAATTGACACAATTTTAATGGAATTAAAGAATTTATGTCTAAATGTATGATTTAATTTTATTAAATATAGTAAACTTGATATTTTCTTGATTTATAATTGAGTGACCTTTATTTCTGTGAAATTAAATTCTGTGAAGTGAAATTTGATATTATTTTAATATAGTAATATAGTTATAAATACGAAAGTAACTCTCTCTGTCTATCTGCCTGTTACCTTTCATGATTCCACTGTTGAGCTGATTTTGACGAAATTCAAAACAGAGGTAACTTGTATCCTGGAGACAGGCATACGATTTTAGAACATTTTACTCGAAAAATCTAAGACTCGCCACGATATTTTTAAGCTTCAGTTAGTTATGCGTAATAGAATACTAACCTGTTACAGCTGGAGTCAAAATTGGGTTAAGTAAAGGGACAGGCTATTTGTGGCGCTAGAATTAAAAGTCAAAAAGTCGGTAATGTTACATTTTATTTAACTAGCAATTACATATTTATTGTATTTATTAATAAGAAGAGCAGAACCCGGATTGCAAGACATTTAAGGCGATTTACCAGAAATTTACTATTCTGAATTTAGCCGGTATACTATTGAGCATATGATGTAGACATATAAAGGCGAAACATGTGATACCATTTATACTTATAAGACTGCTAATGTACGGTACATAAGTGGTCTTATAAGTTCACGTAAATAAATAAATAAATTTTGCAAATGTCTACAGTAAACACAGGCAGTACGCACCATACGCGTGTATCTATGTTTATATAATTTTTTGAAAAAGTACTATATTTATCTATATTTTCATTTTCTAGACACATTTTATTTAAATGGAATTACCTACGAAATATTTTTATACAATTGAACACATGGTAGTTCAGTATTTAAAATTGCAGAACAATTTTAGAGGTGCCGGCACCGGGGATCGAACTCCGGTCAGTCGCATACTATGAAATTAAATATACATTTAAGACGCTGAGCTACCACGACACTTCTTACATTGCATCTAATATATCTTTTTTTCTCAATGTTCTACTACAATGTACTAGTTAAGATGGTTATTATCCTTTCTGGTAATAGCAACCTTAACCAGATTATATATCCATGTTTTAAATTATATCACAAAAGGAAACTCCGAGTATTCATATTCATACTCCTTTCGATAACAGGTTGAGTGACTCAGAGCTTCCTCATACGGCCAAGTGTTAAACCACGCCAAGGTTTCGTAGGTTATCACTAGCATCACGTCATTAACTGACTTTTATTACTGAATTGAGTTACGTTTGACGGGAAAATGTGACTCAATTTCCAGAACGCTGATAGGCCGAGTTAGATTCGCCAATTCAGCTCCCTATCAAAGTTGAAATTACCTAGTTGGACAGTTTATGCTACGTAAACAAACCCAACCGGTATTGTTCTGACATGAACATAACATTATGCGTCTTGTCCTCGTTTATATTTAAACATTTCTGCTGGATATTTACTAATGCAATTTTGCGTAGTGCTATAGTTCTTCAGGCATAATGCCTACGTTACTAAACGTTTTAGTTACGTTTAGTACGTAATCAAAACCAGAAGATAGGAAGCTGCATCTTCCTTGAACATCTGAATAAATGTATTGCGGTTGTCAACGCGCCTGCCAAGCGTGGCAACTATGGTAAAATTCCCCTAAAATTAGAGCTATTGTGGCAATCTATGGGGGAGGCCTATGTTCAGCAGCAGTAGAGTAGTGATAGGCTGAAGTTAATATATATGTCATGTTAGTGAAACTAAATGAAAATTCTTTATTTTTGACGTAAGAAATATAAATTTCTTTTTTCAAACTTTATTTTAAAATCTACCACCGTTTCGTAACGCGGTTCCTCTTAAGGAGAATAAACAGTCGAAAAAAACTCCATAAGTATCCTCTTTTTTGTAAATCTTTTATATGTCTTAACCAAAACACATTATTAATTTGCAAATAACAGTGTCAAAGAAAACTAAAGTACACTTCATGTTGTAATTTGAGACACGATTCAATAATAAATATGTGACACCACAAATGGTGGTGACGCATGTGGCAGCCATCGCCTTCCTCACCCATTTTCAAAACGACGCAGCCGCAAGCACAGACATTAAAGCGAACAAGACATACTCAAGTCTAGCAAACAAAATTTACCTTACTAATATTATTGCCCTTTACTTTACAGAGCGCACTTATAATTTTCCACGAGACCTTTTAATTTTTTTTATTTTTAAAAACACTCACCAACATAAATATACAATGTTTCTTAGCTGATTACAAAATAACGGTCACGTCATTTGTTACGTTATTTGATGTCAAACTGGATGGATACTTTCCTATTCTATTGAAATAATCATTCAAATTATTATAAGCTTCGGAGCACCGACATTTTTTAATATAAGTTTAAAATTTAGTTTCCGTTAGATTCACTATATCTTCCGTAATTTTATTATAAATACGTGATTTTTTTTACTTTATTCAATCTCAATTATTGATTATCTAGTGTATTACTATTTCTTAATTTTGTCACCATTTTTCGTAAATAATGTTTTAAATTTACATGCTAACGTTTTCGTACATGTACTGGCATATAAATGTTAATAATTACAATGTTAAAAATGATTTCTCTGCTCTTTTCCGCAAAGTTTGTATTGTAGATTGTAGCATTGGCAGCCGCATGTTCACATACCAAAATACCATAAGACAGGAAATCGTGCGGTAGCGGCCTTAGAATTCTGCTAGCCCTGTTCTTCCCTTGGGTGTCGTAGAAACCGACAGAGGGAAATGCCATAAAGGATCCCTGGCTACCGATAGATGGCGGAATAACCATCTCAATATTGTCGGACCTAAAATATCCAGACCGGTGACGGAACGCTGCGTTACAGGTACGAGATGTCTGTTACTGTGATCGCCCACCTGTTTGCCCAGCGTGGCGATTGTGGGCACATCCTCTCAATGAATGGCAGAATATCACGGCCCTCATTATTACGTTCATTAGATCGTTCCCATTATATCGTTCTCGGTCACCCTATTATTCGTGACCAAGGTGGTGGTTATGGTTACGATGAGGCGGGGGGTTCTGAGAATCCCCGGGTGAAGACAGGCTGCTGCAAAACATACTGCTAAACATGGCGACGTACAATGGACAAGCTGCAAAGAATATGATGAGACTTTGTAGGGTTAAGTGAAGTCCGCAGAAAGGGGGAGGACACTCTGATTCTACAATCGGTTTATCTCCTCTACTTTCGGGAGAGAGACAGCTTTTCCCACGGCGGAGGTTTTCTCGTCAGAACAAGAACGCTGTCACTGCGCAGCATTCTCGAAATCTCCAGTATGATGACCAGAGTAGCATATCTTGCGCTTAAGCTGAGAGATATACTCTTAAGATTGTACAAGTTTATGCACCAACCTCGACATACTCTGACAAGGAAGTAAAGGCTATGAACGAAGATATAGCCAGAGCCTTACACAATACAACAAAGCCCACTACAATGTTGTCATGTTTCACGTCAAACATACATGCTTTAAATCGATAATGGGGCCGCACGAATTTGGAAGTATGTATCACAAGGGGCAAACTGTTGGTAAAATTCCTCGAACAGGAGGGGCTCTTTTTGAGGAACTCATATTTTTAGAAAAAGCCCCACAGGAAGTGGACCTGGCGAAGCCCCGGCAACGTGACAAAAATGAGATTGACTACATTATCATGGACAAAAGGCACATATTCAGAGATGTCTCAGTGATCATCAGGTTTAACACTGGAAGCACTCAGAGAGCCATGGAAAGAGCTATGCTCGGGGTTTCTCTGGTGGATAAGATTCAAAATGAAGAAATACACCGGAGAACTAAAGTCACCGACATAGCCTTTCAAGTTTGCAGACTGAAGTGACAATGGGCTGGGCACATCAGTCGCAGAAGTGACACCTGTTAGAGTAGGCGAATACTGGAGTGGAGACCGCGTTTAGGCAAACACAGTGTGGGGCGTTCCCTGGCCAGATGGTGCGACGATTTGCGCAAGATGGCTGGCAGCAACTGGATGCGTGAAGCCGTAGATCAGGCTAAATGACGCCTATTAAGAGGCCTATGTCCAGCAGGGAACTGCCGCAGGCTGATGATGAAGACATTATGCAGTAAAATAACTAAAGCAAACTTGTCTTGTTGTGGCTATATCCGTAATTTGTCGGATTTTTCTAACAGCATACGCACCCGAACTGAGTTTATTAGCTAAGGTTTGTATGTGGACCCCACTGAAGCTTCCAATCTAATGTTATCCCAAAATACGGTACTGTCAAAAAAATCTTATTTATTATTTTATACCGTTTTTATGGTTAAGCGATCAACATGGAACTCTTATAGTTTCGCTATGTCTGTCTGTTCGTCCGTCCGCGACTTAGCTCAGAGACTCTAAGTACTAGAAAGCAGTAATTTGGCACGTGTTTAAAAATTAATCAGGTCGAGGAAGTGGTAAAATAAATAGTTGAAAAATATTTTTAGGGCGTATATAGTATATATGTATATAATATATACGTATATAAGCGTTAACCTATGCGTTAAGTGGGGAAGAATTTTCTTTTCCCGTCTATCTAATGGCACGGTGTGTCGTTGGATAGGTCTTTCAACAATATTGCGGGTGTATCAAAACCCTTTTTCATTCAGGAATCCATTTCCGAAATATTAAGGTACTTATCGTAGCACTTTAAGTGCTACTTTTTGTTAGAGTATGTAACTGTCCCCACCAATATAATCCCAACCGAAACTTGATTACGAAAACTTCACACAAGACAAATATCTAGTTAACCTCTTGCTTTATACCAAAAAAAAATATGAGTTACAAAAAACAATAAAATATTAGAATTTCAAATAAGGTCTTTAAAAGGTCAGATTAGTCCACACATTTGGATGTCTTATTGGTTGGACGCGGGAGGTAGATGCCGATTGCATACAGATTTGTTAAACGCCCGCTCTCTGCTGCACGCTTAGCGTGTTCTTTCAACACGGATAAACGCATGGTCCTCGCTTCGTAACTTCAAGGACACCGGATACTTGTTTTAAAAACGATCTACTCGTATCTACGAGAAGATTGGGTAACTAAATTAAACGGTCTTGAGAAATGGTGACAGCAGTGGTTTTATTACAAAAATAAACAACAGCCCATCAACAGCCAATGTCGCGTTGCCGAGTCCTCTTCTCATTTCTGACAGGGCCTTGAAGCTGGGAAGAGTCTGCAGTGCTACTCCGGTTGGCGAAAAATATTTTTATTTCTCAGATATACAGGTTTCCTCACGATGTTTTCCTTTTTACCGAACTATTTTACTTATCACACCTTATGTAATGAAAAATGAGTTCTTTACATAATCGGAAACAATAAACGCAATTGCTTAACCTAAATGATATGCCAGCACAATGCCTAAGAAGAATCTTACTCACTTAATAGTGACTGTATGGTGGTCTTGTGTAATTTACTATAGCGTCCTGAGATCAAGTTTATCGATAATAGCTGGCGTTTAATGTCTTCTCAAGCTAGATGTGGTCTCTAGCGCAGTATGAGTATACTAATCATCTTTTATGATTCCTAGATACGGTTTATCTAGGCGGTTTTAAAGGTCTTCGAGCACACTTAAAACACAAGCATTCCAGAACAATGCGTGTTATTGGGCTATAGTGACCTGTGTCATAAACATAATCCCAGTGTGATCGTTAATTACCATATTTGAAATAATATTATAAGATTAATGTAATTAATAATTAAACTATATTTTATGCCGTTAACATATAGAGCATATAGTGCGAGCACTTAATGCTGTACAATGACGATGCTACAAATTCGAAGTTTAATGATGACTAATTACAGTCCCCTCATGGATACGACTCTCCTTCTGAGACCCTTTAATTTGCAATTACTTGAGCAGGATTCGAAAGTATTGAATTATTGCGTATATGGAATGGAATATGCACATGATTTCTAAAATTTTAAAAGAAAGGGCTGTACAAATACGAACAAACTAATAAAAATAACGAGAGTTACTGGTACACTGGTTAACTACTACGATCGAGCAAGAAAAAAAAAGGAAAATTGCTGATAAAAAAACGAAAAAAAGCTAGAAGAAATTTAAAGTTTGAGTTGGGTGTATTATATTTACAGAAGCATCTACAGTAGGCCGCAGGCTACTAGACTTAGAGTCAAAAACACTGTTGGAAAATTACTAATAACACAGTATTGCGACCTTTTTGCGTAAAGGTAGATTCTAAAGAGGTTGTCAGGGTTTTGACAACCATTTATGTAAAAATTAGTGTCCAACAAATAAATTCTTGTACAAAAAAAAAATCGAAGAACTTTGCAATATGATGTACCATTCCCCATCTTCATGACAAAAACATCTGTGGCATTAAAGTCTACACAAGTCCATTGCTTAAGCACGGTGTATGGATATAAATATTGTAAAATAATCAAAATAAAAAAAGCTAATGGAACACCACCACCACAACTTCCAACGCCATGATAACGTTAAATTTAAGTATCGTTGCAAACAATCTGTATACGAGTAAATAATTGCCCCGTGGTGACGGTTTTCTCCAGCCATCCATTGATTTAAAAGGAAGCCGAGTCATAAGTTTAGTAAGTCGATATACGAGTATTAAGCCTATTATTATATGTAGCTGTGTGGAAATCGTTACTTATTTTGGATACCATTGGCTAAACATTTTTTTTTAATTTTCTGTGGCCTAGTATGTACACATACACACTAGTCTACTCTTTACAGAAAAGATAAATTTCCAATAAAAGAAAAGGAAAGAAACACAAAATAAAATGTCCCACCGGTGAACACACAAATCGTGGGAAAATCCGACATGCAGGTTTCCTCACGATGTGTCCACTGTGTCCAAGTAAAAGCGTGTAACAATATATGAAATAGTAATGAAATGTATTCAAATTTAAAAACGACTAAATATAAAAAAAACGTGAAATAAAAAAAACATAAGTCTCCAGAAATATTCCATTTTTTTGTTTATAGGCCATAAATATAAATGCTTTATGCATTGCAGCGTAGCGTGGACAGATAAAATAAATAAATGTAAGGGAAAGGCAATACAATATAAGTTCAAATAAAAAAGAGCACGGACCATGATTCTGTAGAGTGTAATGAAAATAATAATAAAAACACTATATTGTTGCTGCACAAAACATATTTTAATCATTTTATGTTACGCTCTGATAAACGTTTGTTTTTTTAAACAGTACAAAAACAATTGTAACTGTGACAGGAGTATAAAATTCATTCGTTATTTAATGTTGGGTCTAGCAGAAGAAACATGAAAGTAAGATTAATGTTGTGGAAATGAGAAGTTTCGGAAATATAGCTGGAGTGACTTTGATGGATAAAGTGAGGTGACGATTATCGGTACAAACTTGTGTCTGAGTTCGTTGAGTCGAGGTCTTGACAAACACGCAAAGTTTTTTAAAGGCGAAATTTGCCTCTAAAAAAACTTGGCGTGCTCAGTAGAGCGGGTCAATACTTGTGCCGGTCCACTGATTGCAACTTTACAAGGCGTAAGTTCGACCTCACATGGAGTACTGTTCTCATCTCTGGGCAGGGGCACCCCAGTGCCGCTCCTTCAACTTGACCGTACTCAACGAAGATCGGCTTGAATCGTCGACGACCGGGTTCCAATGGCCTTGCGAAGAGATTTTACATTTGCATTTTTGCATTTTTTACAGGATCTACCACGGGGAGTGTTCCGAGGAATTGTTCGGATTAATTCCAGCCGCTGATTTTCACAATTGCACAGTTGACACAGTGTGTTTATTGTGGAATTTTGTGCTACTCATGATCACTTTTTGGAATCTGCTCCATTCGGCGGTTTCTCTCGACTAATAGAATTTAGGGACCTTCCAGAAAAGAGCCAATTTCTTTCGCAAAGGCCGGCAACGCATCTGTTATTCCTCTGGTATTGCAGATGTTCATTGACGGCGGTGATTACTGACCATCAGGTGTATCGCTGGCTTATTTGCCCCTCTTCTATTAGAAAGCAGTCATTTGTTACATATATATTTCACGAAGATATTAAAAAAAATTACAGTATTAAAGTTGGGGTACTGGCAACTTTTATCCGATGCATTTTTATGTACTTCAAGATTGTATTCTACTCTATTGATTTAAGTTAAATAAATAATAATATAAAGTTTATATGATTTACATTAGTAACTGGTAATAACTAAATTTACCAGTACCAAAGTTTTTGATTCTGTAATTTCGTTTTTCTGATATACATAGACGAAAATGCAGATTCCATTTAAGTCACAGAATAGTATCGGAATATTTGTTAGTGTCGAATATTCAAGTTATTGCGTTGAGGGTTTTGTATCGCACGCAAAATACGAGTTTTGAAATGAAGCTGGGGAAACCAGACCGCTATACAATTCAAAAGGATCCCTATTGTGACAGGGCTTTGTGAATACAAAATTGAAATCAAATATAAAGGATACTCAGAATGGCAAACCCCATAGCTAGCTTATGATTGCTGAGTTATTGAATATATTCTTTTGTTGTGATCAAAAATGTTTCTTTTAAATAAAAACATATTTAGCCGATAGCTAACTCGAAAGTTATCGCGTATACAGTATAAAATGTTTTTCTATCTTTTTATGTAGGGGAAAGAGGAGTGTTTTTTTTTAATTATTAAAGTTTTTAAATTAAAATGTTAAAAAAAGTGAAATATCATATCGAATGTTCCATTACGATAAGTTCAAATCTGTGGGAAAGTAGCAAGAAGGATATTCAATTATTTTATAAAGATTTTTGTGGATATCGTAATTGGCTTTCACAACGTTTATCTGTTTGATTCAAGTTCCTGTTACATATGTTTAATTAGTGAAAGATAATAAAGGTTTTTCGTATACGGACGCAATTTTACAATCGTGGCCCTTTTTAGTGGGTTGACCTTTGCCTGACATCAGGTACGAAAAATTTGAATTTTTCGTTGGGACGCATTTTTGTTAAACTTGTAAGCATTTAGTGTCGACATGAGCCGCGCGGCGCAAGAGGCGCTGCAAGCGCCCACGTATACCTCCCGTAATCACGCCGCGTCCCTTAAACGTATAATTTAAACTATTGGAACGATTGGTCTGCGTCCAAGGATTTTGTGCCTACCGATACTTTTCACAACGCTTAATTAATTTGGTTCATCGGCCATTTTGTTGGTGGGAAATACAGTTAACAACCGCGCTTATTTTATTACATTGTTAGTTACATACATACTAGTATATAATGATACGCTACTAAAAGCATGTTAATAAAAAAATTTCTTAAAATGCTTGTTGTATTGAAGTTGGATTTAGTTGGAGTAAGTATTTCGAAACTCGTTTTTTATGTTCTCAACATCCGTTGTTAGTGGGTGTCTATATCAGGAAAGGAATATGCGTACCAAATTTCAAGTCAATCGACCTTGTAATTTCGGAGATATCGTTATGTGTTAAATATCAAAAATATTTTTTTCGAACACAAGTCACAATGTTACCGTTAGTTTTGTGAACCAACAAACTAATACGATAACGACCATGGCACTTCAACCTAGTTTTTAGTCTAGTAGTATTGGTGAAAAGTATGCTTTTTTCCGCTATTTTTAATCACCTTTTTTGTGCTGCTCAATTTTATGTTATAATGGATGTTGATTAACAATGGGAACTACAGGATATTGACCTCGTTTAAGTTGGGAGCATTTGCACGAATCGCCACGGCTACTAGTCCCCATGAATACTTTCGTTTCAATAATTCTTAGATTTTTCCGCCATTACCTTTTATTTTACTATATACATATTATGCTATGAGGTAGTAGAGTTCCTGATATTGAGCATAATATTTAAAATGATTTTTTTTAAACTACTAAAGCTTGTTAATCTGTTATATTTGACGAGATGTAGGCGCCTATCAGATATTATGGAAATAGTGTAATGTGGTCGGTTCTTTGAATGATGAAACCCGTAGGTGAAGACGTAGTACCTCAGTTTGTATGAACGTTTGCGTCAATCTTTTTAATGAAGGTACATTTCCTTCGTCTACGAAACAAACAAAATAAAAATATAACGTTATAGTATGAACCAATTTATAGAAAAAACCAACCAAGAGACAACAGTTACAGTTTCGTCTTTCTCAGGACTCGCATGTATGTGTTTTGCTAGTTAGTTGTAATGGATTGTTGCAATGATATAGCCCCGCAGCTCTAATACAGATTCTCGAAAGTAAAGCTTTCCTCATAATGTTTTGCTTCAGTGCCGGCATTTAAAATTATTGTTAACAGTTTTACGATCACCGAATCTCTTTTCTCCTATAATATTGACGTGTTTGTCAGACAACTGCGTATTCATTGCATAATTTCCTGCTTCATTGCAGGTCATGGCATCAGCCGAAGCCATAATTGGTTAAATATTTTTTTTGTGTCCGTATCTGTATATATTGTAATAGACACCGCATCTTTGATTATGCTTCTGATTGTATTACCGATCTAAACGCGTTAGCATTAAATTAGGTACAGGAAGGTGAAGGCGATTGAGTACCTCTGAGTTCTGCGCTGAAAATTAAAGCGCTGTAAGATATCTTTCGTGGTGAAAATAGTCCATTTTAGTTGTAAATCATAATCTTGATTCAGAAGACGAAAGATGGAGTTTTACTGGTGGTAGGATTCCAATGCAGGAATCCGTGTAGGTAGGTACCACTCCAGGACTAGTTATTTTGACATGAAGCAGTAGTGTGTAAGCATTACTGTGTTTTGGTCTGACAGCTTATTAGAGATAGAGATAGATATTCAGATATTCAGAGTAACACAGCATCTGTTATGGACAGACGCTGCACTTAACATCAGGTGAACGTTTTGTTCATCTCGTCACTTTATCAAATAAAACTCGAAGACAACTTAGAGCATTGTTTTCTCAACTATAGCCTGTATAGATAAAACATACTGGCACACTGGTATAATTCTTAAAGCCTCTTAGGCGGGGAACATTATCAAGTTTATTGAGCAAATGCTATGAAGATAAGCGCAGTAAAGGATGACCTCGGTTACTCATCACATTAGCCTATCACTAGTATACTATATCCCTATAGATTGCCACAAAAGTTTGTAGCTCTCCTTTTGGGGGGATTTTGCCATAGTTGTTGCACTTGGCAGGGGCTTGGCAACCGCAGTTTATTTATTCAGATGTACCAGGAAGATGCCCATCTCCCGGTTTAAATTTTCCCTCTGACGACTTTTACGACAACCACAGGATGAGATGGGGTGGTAGATTCTCTATTTTGCGTGCTATTTTGTAATTAATGGGGAAAGGCCTATTTAGAAGTTTAGAAGTAGTTTTTACAATATTCTGCAATAATGATGATGATTATAGATATCATGTTTAAAGTAAAATCGTATATATCTCACAAAAAAAAACATCTGTTTATTTATATACTTAATTTTATTTCGAATATACAACTTAATATAATGATCATTATTAGGCTATATTAATAAAATGGTTACTCTATAATTATATTTAACAGAACCAGTACTTTAAGTAATTTGCCTACGTTCACCAATATTTTAGTATGCTGACTGAATTCACACTAATAGTAATAATAGATAATTACGCGCTACATTGTGGCATATGACTTGTATTTTGTAGCTATCAATGATTCTGGAAGACTTAGCAATGAAGGGAAAATTATCTTACACTACATAAACGATAAATTATGTAAAGAAAAGTGATTAATTTTTTACAAATTCTATTACTTTTTTTGGCTTGCTAACATTATTAAGAGTACATAAAATAGTTTCGATAGTAATTTGATCAAGTTTTAGAGTGCTTAAGATTAAAGTTTAAATTAAAAGGACCTAATCTCGAATCTTGTGTCTGTATGTATAACCCTATATGTGAATATACGCATTCAATACGACAATCGGCACAACTAACTATAACTTTTTTGGAATCAAGTCGAAGGTACTATTACTACTTTGTTTTTTAAGTATACATTTTACATTTGGTCGTTAAATTTAGTCTAAATTTTGCTAAGGGTAGGCGAACATTATGCGTCTATCAATATTATATAGTTATAGTTGTGTAAGATTTTATATTTATGTGGTGCCTGATGCTCTCATCTGTGCATATTTACAACTCTACCAGATATTAATACTAAATCTACCAGAGCGGTCAATTTACCGCTTTTGAGACTTTAATCAAAATTGTTAAAAGTAGGATTTTAATCCATAACATATTTTGTTTAAATTGACATCAGAATGGAACTTTATATAATGACTTTTGATGTTTAATTGCCATATATATATATATATGCTGAAATAAAAAAGGATCTAAACAGGTTTTAAATTTATTATCGCAAAAATAAATGATAATAGACAAATATTTTGTCAACTGTTTAATGCATATTATGATTGTTGCGTAAATTTATATTGTATACACATGGTAGTTAGAACCTATTTCATTATTTCTTTTATGCAGATTTGTATAAATTATAAATAAAACCTAAAATAAGCTCTCACATGCCAGGTATAGAAATAATAATGAATACACGTTTCGATTCACCCACACACTTTTGTTCGTCAGACTTACCAAGTACGTAATGTAAATGGCAGTACTTAATTTGCAGTACTTTACACACTCAAAATCTAAGTGGAATGTCCAAAAAGAGCTGCATGCGCTTGCCAATATCGACAACGGAGCGATCGTCAAGTTCTTGCTAGCTATCGGATGATGGTTCTTCAGCGTCGTCTTCGTCGAGCGGCTGGCTGGTGAGCGCAGCCCATAGTGGTGAGCGCGCGCCCAGCTGCGCCGAGTCGCGCCGCTAGCTGTCGCGAGCACAAGCCGCCGCTGCAGCTGCCGCCGTGCCCACCGCGCCTATCGCACTGAACAATATTGTCCCTACCTCTCGGTCCGGTGTAATATCCACCTGCAAAATTATATTATTTACACTTTATTGTTCCCTTAAAGGATACAATGGGCGGACTTAATGCCAGTTGGCATTCTCTGCCAGTCAACCAAGGCGTAGCGAAACACTGGGCAGGGAGGGAAAACTTAAAAAAAACTAAAAATTAATTTTAAAGACTTCTGATAAATTATAAAATAAAATACAATATAAAATACTCAAAATACAATAAATAATACATATCAATATATAATTATGATAAATAAACAAAATACATAACTATGTACATACATATAAACTAACATACTAACACATACATATACATAAATATACGTGGTGGTTCGACATAAATTTGAAAAAAAAAAAAAACAGTCCACAAACAATTTTAAATTAAATCCTTAAAATAATGCTCCCGTACTAACCTCTTAAAACTGATCTTATTTTGGGCTTTTTTAATGTCATCGGGCAAGGAGTTCCAGAGCAGGTACTATGCCCCCTTATTTTTTTAGCAGGCTAGTTTTCAATAAAAACTACTTTACCATTATAAATTTTAGAATTAGAAATCGGCTGGTTTTTATCAGTTATATACATAAATATTGCCATAAAATGTGACTGACAGCTACATATGCCTTTGTCCTCATTTGAAATGGCTCATTTTGGACTTTTAACCTTTCGTATAATAGTAGACACAGAACTAAAGATGCGGACGAAATCCTTAGCTTAACATAAATCTAGAATTTAATACAGCTTAATATATTTACCACCAGAATGTCCGAAAAAATCTATGGAAACCAAACAAAGCGCGAAGCGAGCGTTAAAAGTCTGAATTGCTCGCGTAAAAGCTTCATCGCAACTTGTAAAAAGTTTGAAAATGGAAGTACATAGCTGCTTAATAGTATTGGTTTAAAATACAAAATAATAATGCAAAATTTTATTTGTATATTTCATAATTTTGTTTCCATATTTCCCTATATGTACAGAAAATTTTATTTAGGTATTATTTCACAGAAGACTATCATCACCTAATCTTATTTCATTTAATAAGTTCTTTCATTTGTTTTGAGGTATTTGAAAATAACTTTGTTTATCATCCATAAATTGAAAAGAATAAACTTAATATCATGTTTTATCGCAACCAAACGCAAACTTTACTTTTTTTTTACTTTATGGTATAAATGGAATTAAAAACAATATTTTTAATTCCATTTATACCATAAAGTAAAAAAAAAGTAAAGTTTCAGCCTATAAATGTCCCACTGCTGAGCACAGGCCTTCACTCATTTCTGAGAGGGTTTTGGAGCTAGGAAGAATCCGCCACGCTGCTCCAATGCGGGTTGGCGGACTGCACATGTCTTCGAATTTTTTTTTATTTCTCAGACATGCCGGTTTCCTCACAATATTTTACTTCACCGCCGAGCACGTGGTAAATCAGCACTTAAAATTGCAATTAACAATTTCGGAGGTGCCGGCACCGGGAATCGAACCCAGGTCACTCGCGTACCATGAAATTTGAAGCGAGCGCCTAGCCCCTGAGCTACCACGGCTCTATATTTATACCATAATAAAGTCATAAATAAATCAAGGGGTACAAAAAGTTACACAACTACAATAATTAGTAGTGGCATTAGGAAATCTGTTATCGCATTACATCTCGTGCGTGTTGTAAAAGTCGACCAAAGGAAATGATAGGAAAAAATGGCCTGCGACTGATGGTGGAACCATTTCATACGTGCCAGACATTAATAATCCAGACCTCACGACAGTTTCTAGTACTGCGTACGCCAATCCACCTGCTAAGCGTAGCTAAAATCTTCAGATCAAATCCTCACAAATTGACAAAGTCCTTCTGTCCAGCAGTGGACTGTCCATGTGTTAATGGAGGAATAGAAGGAATTCTGACTGAAATATACCAAATATTGGAAAGGATGAAATAAAACATTTCAATTTATTAATCCTAAAAAAGATTATTCTTAAATAAACTGTGTAAATTCTTTCTATGCACTGCCTAAAAAGTATTTCATTGAAAAACGTAGTTTAAATGAAAAAAAAAAACAAATAAGTGCTACTTAGGCACTATAATTAGTTTAATTTCTATAATTAGTTACTTGGGAGAGCGTAGTTTGTTCAGGATCGGAGCGTTCTTCCAGCACAGTATCGAGTTCGAGGGTAGGCAGCGGCCGTGGTGACCGTACTAGACTCACAGCGCGCGTTCTACTCTTTAGCGGCGATAGTCGCACTACTGACAGCTCACCCCGATCTAACTCACAGTTACGGCGTCTTGCTCGTTCTCTAGAAAAATATAAGACTTATGAAATATTTTCTTTCAAATATCATGATAACAAGCATATTGTATACTGTCATTGAGAAATACAAATAATTATACAACTATAATATAGCAGTTGTTGAAAATAGTTAAGAGAAGACAATAAATTTTAAAACCAAGATATTACTATATAGATATGTCTTTAACATGAGGTTTTAAAATTTTTAAGAAACTTATTCATAGTATAATTGAAATTTGTGTATGGAAAAATTATGATGACATGTTTCAGCCAGTCTTAAATTACTAGTTAGAAAAGTAGCCGTGTTAACTGGTAAAAAAACTTAAGCACTTAAGAAATTACTTTGATGTCTGAGATGTCTACAGCTTTTAGTACACATTATGTAGATCAACTGAATTTCGATGACGTCCCTTTTCTAAAGATATTCAATTACTTTTTAATTTTTTATTGAAAGAAAGTGACGAGACGAGCAAATTAAACCTGACGGTAAGTCTAGTAAAGTCTGCCTTTAAATACCTAGATGATTTCTGTGTGGCACCATATTGCGTTCGTCACCCTGAGACATCAGTTCTTAAGTTACATATTACGAGGGTGGATTGAAAAGTACTCGGCCTAACCAAGAAAATAAACACATACTAAATCAGTTATATTTTTATTTTTCTACATAATCACCATCAAGTTCAATACACTTTTGCCACCTCCCCTTCCAAGCATTTAGACCGTTAAAAAAATGATTCTTCCTTAGAGTCAAAATATGCGTCTACAGCTGCTTTGACCTCGTCGTTTGTCGAAAATCTTTGACCTCCCAAGTGCTTTTTTAGGTTAGGGAACAGAAAGAAGTCTGATGGTGCCAGATCAGGTGAATACGGCGGATGCGGTAACAGTTCAAAGCCACAGTTGTGAATTCCAGCCATTGACTGTACTGACGTGTGAACACAGGCGTTATCTTGATGAAACAGGACTTTTCTTCTGAGCATTCCTCGACGTTTTTCTTTTATTTCCTCTCGTAAACGACGTAGTAAGGTGCAGTAGTAATCAGAGTTTATAGTCTGACCCCTTTCAAGATAATCAATCATAATCACCTTTCGAGTCCCAGAATACTGAAGCCATCACCTTATTTGCCGACAAAATCGACTTAGTCTTTTTAGGGGGTGGTGAACCAGGTCTTCTCCACTGTTTTGATTGTTGTTTTGTTTCCGGTGTACAGTAATGAACCCATGTTTCGTCCATAGTAACAAAACGATTCAAAAAATCATCTGCATCGGCTTCAAATAACTCCAAACAGTCGCGTGAAATAGTCAATCGCGTCCTTTTTTGTTCAACTGAAAGCAGTCGCGGAACCCACCTCGCAGACACCTTGTGGAAACCCAACTCGTTGACAATGATGTTTTGAGTTCATTCATAAGAGATGCCTATAATCTCGGCTATCTCTCTAATTTTTAATCTGCGGTCTCCCATTATTAAATCAAGTACTTTTTTAATATTTTCGTCAGTAGTTGACGTCGAAGGCCTTCCAGAGCGGGGTTCATCTTTCACACTCTCTCTACCACGCTTAAATTCTGCTATCCATTTTTTGACGGATGAATATGACAGAGCACAATCGCCTAATGTACTGACCATGTCATCATGGATGGCTTTTGATGATAGCCCCTTCTTATGGAGGTACTTAATGACGGCACGCTGCTCGATTTGCTCCATTCGCGGAAATTATGACCGATTACTTTGTTAATAAATTTATAAAATCACAACTAATTATCGCATTTTAGACCAAAACACAATAATGTTTGCACACTACCGCTTTACAGCATAATAACGGGCCCGGGGTGGTACCTACCTAGACGGATTCCTGCATATGAATCATACTAGCAGTAAATTTACTAATTATTTTACTTTTATATTGGTTTGAAAATTTGCGGAAGATAAATAAATGTACAGTAAAAGTATATATCCAGATGAATTTAACATTTTTGTAAACATTGTGCGTGCCTGTTGATGTTACTCAATTTTTATTTCACAATTGTCATCACGTACATATCAAAATTTCATGCTTGTGCCCAAATTAGAGCTTGAGACGAATGACCCAGCGGTTGAAAATCAATACAGCGGCATTATTTTTTCACGTTTGTTGATTATTAAACGTCACTCAGGAAAGGAATGCACCGTAAACGTCGCATATAAAACAAGTTATGTGTACATGTAGATTTTAATACAGAGGAAAAGGATTAGAAATTATTCCTACTTTTTCAATTATAAGATTAAACGTAAAAAAAAAACTCACCTTGCCAGTTTCGCCCTTCGCCTAAGACAGCAAATAACTGTTAATGCCAGCAATGGAAATCCAAATATACAGGAAACGATTGGGACTACTATTGATTCGGGCGTAACTGAAACAAAGGAAGTACTTTATAGATGGTTTCTATTATTTATTGCTTGGTAAAACTAGTGAACATATTCATGACTCTAATAATCAACCGTTATACATAGCTTTTGTATATTGTATATTTATTACAAAATACTTTTTTAAATTAATTAAAGGTTGAGTGGCTCATGTTTATCTTGAGATCTATCTAGACACGTATATATAACAACAAAGAAGAATGAAAATGTCGGTGTAGACTCTGAAGGACTGAAGACTAATTAGGAATGTTTCATTGCCGGTTATTTACAAAAAAAAGATCTCTTTAGGATTTCTACTCTATCGTGAATGCGTTACAGACAAATTTCACGTGCAAAACGCAACTAGATCAATTATATACACATATGTTAACTCCGGCAGGGATTCGAACCCCGGACCCGGTTGCCTATATTAGGTAACCTATATTGGGTCTATATTCAAAATATGAAATACGGCAGCGGTATACTGCTACTAGTACTTCACCATTATATACTGTGAGAATGGAGTACTTCCTCGGTCGAGCGAACTGATACTCCAGTTTCTTGAAATCGTTGGATGATTAACTATTGCAGCTGAATTAAGTCGACTACATCCTTCTACTAACTTTATGGTGTTTCACATGAATACTTGTCGCGTTATTAACATGATGATTCATTCAATAATCAATATTGACTACTGAAACTAGTATTGCGATGACTCGGATGACAAAAGGAGAAAAAAAGCAAATCATTAAATATAATAGAAATGAAAGATTGAAAAAAAAAGCATCAAGTTTTTTTGTTCAAGTTCAAGTTTTCATGAAGATAGCTATTATTTTAAATTTTATTTGTTTTATAATTTTTCGGAGAACTTGAATCTTTATGATATCTACGTGTGTACGCTTATACTCGTAGATACGGAGGTTACTTACTGTTCCCACATATTTTTAGCTCAATGAATTGTTGTTGCAAATAGAGTTAAGTATACATTATCAGAGCCGTTAAAGTTATTTACAGTAATATAAGCTATGAGTAGCAGAAGGTGAAGACGAGAACACAAAGTTGTAGTCCGCGTTTGGTAGTTTGAATTTATTCGTTAAAAAACCGATAAATTTATTTTGGATCTTTTCTAATCTTGATATATACTCGTATATGTTGAGTACTGAGGACTCCATACTTGGGATGTATACTCCACATGGTGGCGCGCAAAGGTGTATAACAGTATATAATTTTAAAAAAACATATAGTTATAGTTATACATATAGTTAAAAAGACATATAGCCATTAAGAACTACAGGATTATATAGGATATTAAGGTTTTTTTAACCCTAATTCATTGTATGCGAGTTTTGTTACATTTGTGAATACTTTTGTTATTTGTCCTATTAAACCATTTTTTTTTATGTTTTACTGATTTTTATTAAACGCTAACATGCCAATGCTGCCTAACTGATGGGGAGTAGTAATGGCCTATGTGTTAGTAGAATTAGAGGACAGAGAAGAAAACGAATAAACACGTGTCTTTGAGATCATATAAGAACTTATAAGAGTAATAGAAAATAAGACGACAAAACATGATATGGCACTTGATGCAACACGGCATGTTATTCAAAAACAAGAGATGTTGAAAAGGCGATATATATAGGGGAATGTCCAGGCATTGCTAAATTTCGCTAATAAATCGAACGAAAGCTAGTAAGTTTATTAAAATAAATGAAAAGGAAACATATGAAAATATTATGTACAATATAAACTAAGCGTTTCAATTTAATTTATACAAATTTCTCACCAGTTGGATAAATAATAATTGTTGGTCTTTTATTCCCATTTGAGCTAGACTTTGCCACCGATACAGCATTAGGGGCAGCTGTGGTAGTGGTTGTGGTGGTGGCTGCGCTGGTGCTCAGTTGTTCTAGGATCCCTAACGAATCTGTTGTTCTCGATCGCGTCATTTTCATTTCACCTAAACAGCATAAATCATTTATAAAACCAATTACACTAACAAAAAAATTCAATAAATTTTGTCAATTTAATTTCATTCGTAGATTAAAAAAAACACGAATCTTTTACACTATAATTTTTTTATAAACAACGATTAAAATTCAGTTTACTTAATTATTTTTATAGTTATATTTTATTAAATAGAATTTAAAGCCGCGGTAGCATTGGTGGCATATTTTTTAAAACACATATTCATTAGGCACAGTAATCACAGGAGTATTTAAATTACTAGTTAATTAATAGCCTCTTTACGCTTTGCGTCAGAGAGCTATGAAGCGTTACTACTGAACTTGAAATGTGGTGGTGTAAAATTCCCTTCCAGGTAGCGCGTTCGAGGTGAGAAGTAGGTCGAGTGCTGTTTGGCTTAATTATTTCCATACCATGTAATTTGTTTCTTTGCGTCGAAATGTGGTAAGTAATTATTTGAGAATTTTTTTAAAGTATTTCCACGGAATAAAGAATATAGTTATTTACGTTGATATAAGTTTGAAAATAAATATTAACAAAATAGTGTCGCAGACAATATTCTAAAGTTTTTGCTTTTGTAGTCTTAAATATAATAATATTGACCTTAGTTATTAAGAGACGAACAGTTTCATTGTATTAAATGTTTCTATATGTGATCAACCTTGATGAATAAGAAATAGAAATCAAGCTGCTAAATTTAGAAAGCCAATATTTTTCAGGCATAAAGCTGGTTCAAAATTTGCTATTTAGGATTGTCAAGTTTAATTTCTCCTGGATAGCCTAAAGTACATATGTTTATGTCATTATGTTATATTTTTTTGTCTATTTTTATTTCAGCAAATGAAAAAATATTCCATTTGGGCATCAATAAAATGCATGCAAAAAGTTAAATTAGTAATATTTATTATACAAGATTATGTCACGTGTTTTTTTGATCCGATGCTATTAATAAACAAAAGCACCCCTCGTTTTAATAACCTCATATACTTTCGTGCGGTTACTGTTAGTTATTTATAAAGGTTTCAATACGTTGTACATGCCACTTTACTCACCAATGTTACGCGATGTTATGCACTTTTACACCTCTGTTTTAGGAATAAAACGATTTTGAGTAAACAAGAAAACAACCAATCAAATCTTGATGTTTATATTCATTTTTATATTTTTTTATTATTTATTTTATTAAGCGCTTGATTATATGAAAATTTTCGCGATTTCAGTTCAGGAGCAGCGGCGCTAGACGTGCTTACCGCAGTTCTCCCGCCGTTACACTGAGGCTAAGAGTATATACTATATAATTCACTAAAGCTCGGCAAGAAGCAAGATAGAATGGAACTGAAACAACAGAGTATTGTCAGTGCATTTCGTCCAGCGACCCGAATTCTCCAATTTAATAATAAAAAGTCGCATGCTCGGCATTAGCATAGATTCTAGATGTAACAAACGAAAAAAATGTTCTTCTTCCTATATGTGAAATGAAGAAATTTTACTAATCTGGATACGAAGTCAGGTTTAAGTGAGCAATGAAAATTCTGTTAAATGTATGTTACAGGAAATTCTGCTCAAGAATGTTTTAGTGCTGCCGGCAGTAAAAATTAAGGATTACTTTTTAAATATTACCTTCGTAGGTGGATTTGTGGCTTCGTATTGCTGAATAGCACTCGGGATGAAATATACTTTTTTAAGTAATTAGAACTTAACAGACATTAATAAACCGCAGATGCAAATACTGCACGGAATAAGTATACAATGTTGCAATGACTTCACGGAAAATAATGGAAGAGAGTTATTTAACTGAACTCCACATAAAAGTATTATCTCGTTTTTGCAGATAACTAACGAAAAACTAACCCTCAATCAGGCTGTCGTAGTGCTAGTTATTTTGCCTTTAAGCAATGATTTCTAGGACATTCAAGGTAGTGTGATACATTGCTCATTAGACTATGGAATGTGGATTGGTACCGAGCGCGGTGCTCTTACACACAACTTTCTAATGCAAAATTTTGGGTGACGTCGCCACTCTTATGGACAGACGCCGCTTATCATTAGGACTTGTTTCGGCACTTCTTACAAAAATAATTGAAACATCGTCCAGATTGTGTGTGGTAGCAAAGCTTTTATTCTGGAGGGTGGAAATCGGCAGCGTGCAAAAACGATACCCTGATGTAAAAGAGTTTCCATGAAAATTCCGGAAAAGGGAAATCGATGAATATAGTTTTTAGTAGGGTTCACATAATTTTAATAGGGTATCACATTTCCTGAAGAACTTTATCATCGCACTCCTGCTCCACGTCTTTGGCGTAGTATCGCCATAAATAAGGACTGCTAGTATTGGTTTACGACTCGATTTCAAAAGCTTCGCTGTCGGCCCGGCGCCTTGTCGTTTTAAAGTTGTTTGAGAGCCATCCCAATCTTGCTCAGGTTATAAAAATTCCAAAAAGTAAATTTATGTAAATTTATTTTAAGATTCTGTTTCATATAATTTAATTAGATTTTACATTGCTACAGCGTATCATAATTGTGATCAAAATTCTAGTATCATGCAGTTTTCAATAAAAAATATGTATGCGTTTAACTTTACGCGTTGAAAATTAAATGGGTAAATAAACATATTATAAGGTTTAAGGCTTGCACCTATACATCAAAAGTAGAACAGTATTTTTTTATTAACAAATGTTGGTTTTCAAGTAGCAAACGGTTTTTTGACTTCTCCACAAGGGTGAAGCCGGTGTCTAAACTGTCCTTAATGGCCTGAGAAGTTTCACACTCCAATTCGGAGTCCGAGGATGACGTATCTGTTTCATATTATGATGCTGATGGGGCTTGGATAGCACCTCACGGAGTGAGGCGAGTGCCGTGTGCCGCCAGCGTTTGGAAAGCTTCCGGGTGCGTCAACTAGATTGAGAGCAACGAGTTTGCGTGCGCATCCATCTTTCCTTGTCCTTTCCTTCCTAATCTGGTTTCTTGGGGGAAGTGGCCGTCGATGGAATGGCGAGGTGTGTGACCCAACTTCCCTCCCTGCTGGGTATAGACATGGAGGACGCATGCCTAAGGCGTGTATCCCTAGTGCGTCCAACTGCGGATCTTATTTTGAACACTTTTGGGTGTGTGCTTAAAAATAATTAAAACTAGTAGTCCAATCGAGTTAGTCCACGTTGACTAGGGCTGTTCCCAAGGCCAACTTATGTAGACCACTTCCGAACTGCGTTTTCCAGAAGGGGCGGGCAAACGGGGCTAGCCCTGCGCTAGTTTCGTTAACATCGTTAGGTATCCACTAAGCGCAACCACCTGAGAGTGTGTTTACTGAATGACGTCTGTAATGCTCTCCAAAGAACAATATAACAAAGCAATCAAAATTGCTTCGTTTATTATTTCTCGAAAGAGTCGGAGTAGGTTGCGACCGGCACCAGCACAGGGCGACCGAACTACTTGAGCGGGTCGAAGCGGGGCGCTAGCGACCGTCAGGTTTGGAGCGTCGAATGCAACCGATTTTTTGTGTTACTATATTCGACTGCACCAGTATATTGCTTAAATGTATATTAATAGTTGCCGCGTTTGTCAGGCGGATTGCCAATCGCAGTATTTTTTGATTTGTCGGACGTGATGAATACTTTTACGTTGCCACTTTTTTATTAATCACAATAACTCTGTATCCCTAATATCATGTCGTTGAATTAAATTTTTTGGATCAATAGTTTCAGAACTTTTAAGTTAAAATCCTATTAGGGAAAACAGAAAAATCTATATTTATTGAACTTGATATTAAACTGACACAGAATGTTTTTGGTTCAATTAAAAATGTAGAAGCACAGTTTACTTTTAGGGGCAATCACAACCATTCACAAAATGATATCATCCTGAAATACGAGGTATGGGAACCGTGTCAGGCGTGTATAAGTAATGTGAAACAACATCTCGAATAATATATTTAATTTTGTAAATTTGATATGCATTCTAATTTATCGTTGAATGTTGGTAAAAAGTTTTTCATTTGCATAACCTCGATTTTGTTTATTGAATTTCCGAAGTAAGACGGAAATGCTTTTAATTTTTAACGAGCTCTATGTCTGATCTTTTCAGAATTGCGATTGTGTACTTCAAACTTTCTAAAGCGTTTAACTTTTATTGTATTCCTTAGTATTATTAGCACAAGTACTAATTAATTACATTATTTAAATATTTATCAACGACCGAGTGGCGCAGTGGCCAAAGTATTAGACAACTCCTGGGTTCCCCTGGGAATTTCAGTCGGGGCCAACATTTGTACAAAAAATACATTACATTATTTATTTATTCAAAATTTAGGGTTTTTTTGTGGTAGGATAGCATAGGAATGCAGGCATCCGTCTATACCGCCAAGGGCCAGTTATTCTGCCTTGAAGCGGTAGTGTGCAAACATTACTGTGTTTCGGTTTGAAGAGCACTGAGAGTTAGCGTAATAACTGGGCATATGAGACTTAAGAACTGATGTCTCAGGGTTACGGGCGCGGTGTGGTGTCACACAGAAATGTTCTGGTTGCCACAGCTTTTTTATGAGCAGACGTTGCACTTACCATCAGGTGAACGTAGCGCTCGTTTCGTCCCTTCATGTAATAAATAAAAAAAAAAAATTAAACATTTTATGAATTATGGTCGAAATCGAGATACCACCAGTAAAAACTTTATTGACTTTGTGTTATTATTTATTGGCAACATTTTACTGTTACGTCATCAGCGTAAATATGATATGTCAGTATCAACGTAAATAATGTATGTTTTTTATTCATATTAGTGTCATATTATAATATAAATTTAAGATTCCTCGCTTCTTCCCAATACTTACCCATACAAACTTTAACTATGCCAAATCTCACACTCCTTCGTGCGCGCAATGTTTTTAAAAACGGGTAGAAAGTTTTCTCTTCACGTATTAATATACCAGTATAGATAGATAGAAGATAGATTTACTGAATACTTTGCTGTAGTATATCGTGAAGAAATCTGTACACGCAAAAATAATATTTTTAGGGAAGTGAAGCAGGCTTTACCTCACAGGAGAGGAATAGCGGACTACGCTCCATCTTTTCCCTCAATGAGAAGAAGCGAGTGATTGTGAATTGAAATTTGTTATCATTATCATCATTACAGCCTATCACAAGTCCACTGCTTAACATTATTGCTCGCCTTCCCATAGATTGTCACAAATAAGGTCCTGAGTCAACTACATCCATCGACTACCTACATGTATACTATATTATCTTAATTTAAAGTCACGTTAAAATTTTATTCGCGTTATATCTAAAACGATTTTTCTTATACATTATTGAATATAATAATAAAGAATTTTCGTCTTACATACACCGGCTACTACATAGTAATGTTATTTTACGTTTATGGTTACGGCTTATTGTCAATTACACGAAAGGGGAATATAAAGGGAACTGTTAATAAAGAGGATTTGTAAGAGCTGTAGGTTCGTTTATTTATTTATTGCTCCTAATTCATAACACATTAGCATAAAAAAAATCTCCATATCTTCAGCTGCCAAAATAATAATATGTAACTAACTATATATGAGTAATCAATTTTCAGTTAATTTATACAAATAAATAAAATTGAAGTATCTGTTTTTTTATTTGATAAAAGTGATAAAAAGAACAAAATGTTCACCTGATGGTAAGTGCAACATTTGCCCATAACAAATGCTATGTCACTCAGAACATTTCTGTGTGACACCACACTGCGCCCATCACCCTGAGACATCAGTTCCTACCACCAGTGTGTAAGTTTTGTCATACTTGAAACATAAAAGTTTTACTTAACACTTAAATTTACAGGGCGCAGTGTGGTGTCGCACAGAAATGTTCTGGGTGACATAGCATTTGTTATGGGTAGACGTAGCACTTTACATTAGGTGAACGTTTTGCTAGTTTCGTCACTCTATCCAATAAAAATTAAAAAAAATATACAAGCTATCGATTACTAATGAAATAATGAATATCTATATATAAGCAAATAAAAATAGCACAAGGCTCATGCACCAAAAAACCTATAAAACCTAGTTTCGTTCGACAAATGGGCAGGACCAGTTATTCTGCCGTGAAGCATTAGTGTGCAAACATTACTGTGTTTCGGTTTAAAGGGCACTGTGTGCTAGTGTAATCACTGGGCATGTGAGACTTAAGAACTCATGCCTCAGGGTGACGGGCGCAGTGTGGTGCTACACAGAAATGTTCTGTTTATTATACACAACATTTGTTATGAGCAAACGTTGCACTTACCATCAGGTGAACGTTTTCCTCTACTCGTCACTTTGTCCGATAAAAAAAAGTTTGTGAAAGTGGAACATATCTGATGACTATATCTAGATGTAAAGAAGACGTGTTTAGTTAAAGAATGTAACACAATAATGTTTATTTTGTTTAATTTTTAATTGTCCTTATAATTAGGCCTAGTTATTTACGTACTAGATCGACAAAACAGTAAAGGTCTTTAGTCGTGGTTTCGATTATTTACTAAAGTAATTTTAACAATGTAAATATCATTTAAAATATTCTATAATTTATAGCGAGTAAACAAAAGAACAACAAACAGCCTGTGAATAGAAAATGATTATTTTCTATTAAAAGAAAGATCCTTTAGTTACGTCCCTAGTCCTGTAGCAGTTAGCGCACTTCATGTAATTTATTGCTTGCAAACTCAGGTCTAAAGGTGTGCTATTATTTTCTCCTTTTCTTTTCATCGCGTTGCTACAATTTCTTTTTTCTCATCGAGTTTTTTTCCTTTTTAAAGTTTATGGCATGGTTTAGGGTTTATTCATTTTTTCGAAGATTTCTAATGTGTATTAACACAGAGCATATAATACTATGATTGAATGACATGATTCCTGTGTTGTGGCGGTTTAAGAGAATCTACCACCCCATCTCATCCCGTGGGTGTCGTAAAAGTCGATAGAGGGAAAATGAACATCAGGAGATGGGCAGCCGCCTCTTCCTGAAACATGTGGATAAATAAATTGCGGTTGCCAACCCGCCTGCCAAGAGGGGCAACTATGGCAAAATCCTCCCAAAACGAGAGCTACAAACTATTGTGGCAATCTATGGGGGAGGCCTATGTTCAGCAGTGGACTAGTGATAGGCTGTAACGACGATGATATGATATCATTAGGTATAGATAGGTATAGGTAATATAGATAGAGCGGTGTGGTGGTGGCTCGTTAAAAGAATACTACCACTCTATCTCATCCAATGGATCTCGTAAAAGACGAGTAAGGGAATTAAACTGCACTATGCACCCAACAGCGCATGGTGGCGATGGGCTCACCACCTATCACACCGAGTGCATTATAATGTTTTGGTGAAACGTGGATTGTGGCAATCATCTGTCTTTGCAGTGAGTGCCCAGTCTCTGACTACCCCTTATGGGTTAAAGTCGTAATCTTATGTATGTATGTATGTAGGTAATATATAATATGTTCATGTAATAGTTTTCTTGTTGAATGTTTAAATAGCAAAATAATTTATTACAAATTGTAGCGTTGTGAAAACGTTATTCGTATTAGAAAAAACCTTTTCGAATTAAGTCGCCATGATTTCGTCCTGTGATTTAGTGATAGAGTGTTATAATGAAAATAAGATCTAATCAAAGTTAATGTTAATTTAAACTTATTAGTAATCATCGCATAAAAAACATTCATTTACTCGCTACTTTCAAATAAATTGCCTAGAAAATTTGAAACTTAATAAGGGTGTAATATTCGTCGAGTTCTTATTTATTTATTTACATTTTATTGTACTAACTGTACAAACGGCGGACAGAGGCGAAAAACAAATGCAAAATACATATATAAACATATACTTAAATAGATATACATATTTATATATACAACTAAACATAAATATACAAAGTAATACATATAAGGGTATAATGTATATAATGAATATCAAGTTAAATTAAGTGTCCTATGAACTCAATAAGGGCAGTTTCAAATTGGTTTTTAAAGACCACTTGTTCGGGGATTTCCTTATGATTAAGGAAGCGCATTCCAGAGTTGTACCGCTGTTACGGTAAAGAAATTAGAAAGAAAACCAGTACGGTGAGGGAGAATTTGGAGTACAAGGTTGTCATGAGACCTTAGATTGCGATCATGGGAGGAAGCCAAGTATTACGATTTAGATTTCTAATACGCTAGAGCAAATGAATCGTTAAGGATTGTGAAGAGAGTGCAGAGAATTCTAAATTTTCTCAGTTGCGGAATACTGAACCATTTCAGTTGAGAACGGTAAAGAGTGATAGCATGCTTTCGTAGGCCGAAAATGAAACGTGTATCGGTTTCATTTTCGGAGGATTGTTGAGGATTCAATCTAATATGTTTAGAATTTCCAGACTTGCATCTAAGTCAGCATTATCAAATAGGGGAAATATAAGGGGAAAATAGGGGAAATTAAACAGGGGAAATATATATATCAAATCAATTGCCTCAGTGTACCGTAGGCTTTACGACTGATTTCCTCTACTCGAACGCGCCAAGTAAGGGAAGAACCTAATGTTAGTCCCAAGTCCTTAACATGAGCGCTATTCGAAATCATGTGGTCTTTATAAATCAGAGGATTTCACGTAGTAGAATCAAGTTTACCTAATTGGCGTTTACTGCCTAAGACTAAGACTTGGAATTTGTTAGGGTTGAACGTGATACCGTAGCTATTTGACCAATCACGAATTTTAATTAGGTCCAAGTTAATTAAGGTTACGGCATCATTTACATCGGCAACATCGGGATGAGCATACGGTTGCAAATCATTAGCATGATAAGAGGAAAAAAGATTGGTCGTGATCATATTAATTATTATAGAAAAAAGTAATGAAAAAAAACGGTATTAGACGCGTTGGAAAAATCAATAAAAACTCACACCGTTAACCTTCCAAGCTCCATGCCATGTTTATGGGGTTTTGATGTTACGAATACATTTTCAATACATTTGGCAGAAGGTATTGAAATAAAAATTGTGCGTTTCACTCTCCTAGATTATTTTTGGTTGAATTCTCTAAGACAAGGAGGAATTTAAAAATATTTTTACTTATTTTAAACCGCAACTGAATGAGTACGTTCATTACAACGGCGCTTAAACAACGCAGTATTAATTCGTAACAATTTCTAACAAAAAGTTTAAAATTAGAATATATTTAAATTTCGCCGTGTTGTATTTTAAATAAATTGATGATATTATTGTTTGGATATGAGGCTTAAACGTTTCTTTCTGTTTTGTATTGAGAATTGTAATTAATAAAAGTCCGCGTAAAAGTAATTTGCTTATATCTTTTCTGAAAACATTTTAAGGCTTATATCGGCAAAATCGATTACATCATACATATTCACACCATATTCATTTTCAAAAATTCAGAAATATACACTTTGTTTTTTTTTGCTTTGTTAACCAAAAAATTATGTAGTCGAGATTGGCACCGAGATATTAATTTTCTTCAAATTGGGCTATTTATGGTTTATTTTTACAAAATTCCTAAATTGTGCAAAAAAATTATACTGGTGGTGGGGTAGGGGGAGGTAGGGGGTAGGTGGTGTGCAGGAATCCGGCTAGATAGGTACCACCCCATGGTCAGTTATTCTGCCGTTAAGCAGTAGTGTGCAGACATTACTGTGTTTCGGTCTGAAGGGCACTGAGAGCTACTGTAATCACTGGGCATATGAGACTTAAAAACAGTTTTTTTCAGGGCCACGGACGCAGTGTGGTGCTACATAGAAATGTTCTAGATGATACAACAATTGTCATGGGTAGACGTTGCACTTACAATCGAGTAAACGTTTTGCTCGTCTCGTCATTTTATCCAATTAAAAAAAAACATTAATTTTAATTTGTAAAGGTATGAGCAACTGTCTAACACGAGTTTTCAGTTTGATAGCGTGATATGCAGTCGAAACCGCATCGCAGCGGTCAACGTTAGTAAAAAATACGTCAAACCACGTAAACTAAAAGTCGACAGACGGAAAATAAAAACTAGGAAATTTGTAGAAGCATCTTCCTGGAACATCTGAAGAAATAAACTGCGGTTGCCAACCCGCCTGCCAGGCATGGCAACTACAGCAAATTACTCCCTTTATGAGCTACAAACTTTTGTGACAATCTATGGGGGAGGGGGGCATATGTTCAGTAGTGATAGGCTTTCTTACATTTTTGAGAGGGTTTGGAAACTGAGCAGAGTCGGCCAGGCTGCTCTAATGCGGGTTAATAGACTTCACATGTTCCTCGCAATGTTTGGCTTCAATGTTAACCGTGCGTTATCAGCATTTAAAATTATATAAACGATTTTACTTGCGCCGGCATCGGGAATCGAACTCAGGTCACTCGAGTTCTGGTTCGATGACGAGTTCTGGTTAATAAAAATAAAGGTCTTTCGTAAAGCACTGATCTTTCGCGATTCATCGTAGTTGCCTTAGCAGTTTTTGTTGTTCTTTCAGATATCTAGATTTTTTTAGTAAGATTAACATTGTGCCGAATAAGAAATTTTCAGAGAACACTTTGTCGAGTAGAGTTTTTACATACATACACGTCTTTTTCCCGTATACGTGGCAGGCAGGGGCCACTCACGTAGCCCACTTTTCGACATCGCTGGAAACGGGACTTGACGGGTGGCGAACCACATCATCGTCATCATCATTCCAGCCTATCACTAGTCCACTGCTGAAAATAGGCCTCCCTCATAGATTACTTCAAAAAGTTGTAGCTCTAATTTTGAGGGGAATTTTGCCATAGTTGCCACGATTGGCAGGCGGGTTGGCAACCGCAGTTTATTTATTCTGATATTCCAGGAAGATGCTGCTGCCCATCTCCTGGTTTTTATTTTCCCCCTGTCGACTTTTACGAAACCCACGGGATGAGATGGGGTGGTAGATTCTCTTAAGCCGCTACCACACACGCACACGCACACGCACACGCACACGCACACGCACACGCACACGCACACGCACACGCACACGCACACGCACACGCACACGCACACGCACACGCACACGCACACGCACACGCACACGCACACGCACACGCACACGCACACGCATCAGCCGTGTGGAACCACATCGTCGTAACAAAACTATATTTGTATGATTCTGGACTAGGTATGGTACATCATTTCTATAGATTAGAAACAAAAGCGGCCCCAGAATAGTGCACTTGTGGTACACTCATTTTTACTTGTGAACCCAGTAGGTAGTTAGAACCATTATTCTAAACTATTTGTATCCTATTACTAAAATAAGAATCCAACAAAAGAAGAGCTTGCACATCTATCACCATCACCATAATATTTTACTTTACAAAGCAGAGTTTTGTGATCGACGCAATCAAATGCTTTAGACAAATCACAGAATACGCCAAAGGCATTCTGAGAGTGCTTTCAAGCACTGTAAAAGTATTGAATTTTAATTATTTAAATTGTTTTTTCAATTTAATTTAATTGCCTAGAAGAAAAAGAGTCATCGGTTTTAGAAACTTACTATTACTTATTATTACTATTTTCAGCATACAGATACAAGTTAGCCCCATAACCTTTTAGTGTAGACTACACTAGATGGTAGTGTCTTTGAGACATATAATGGAGTGTAAGTATGTAGGTCGTAATATCTTTCACAATGAAAGTCTTTATGGCGAAATTATGTAACACGAATACGAAGCGAAGAAGTTTTAATGCTCTAATACAGCAATGACGGGTTCAAAATATAGATTTACTGTGTCTCAGTATGAAATGGAATCGAATAGTTTTATTCGTAAATCAATATTTAATATGTTATTTATTGTTTTAAAATTTTAGGGTATATAAAATAATAACGGTACGATATTATTTACGTAACAATTAAATTTTTTGAATGAAAATGATTGTGGAATAATTTAATGAATAAAAAAAATATGTTTATTTCGCTAATAATTGTTTGTTGTGTTATTTAGTACGCAACGTTAGAGTGTAAGAATTTGTAATTCCAAAGCGTTAACTTAATTTTATATTTTCTTTTAAATTACAAATTTAGATTTTTAAGCAGTTACAAAATATATTAAACTTAAATTTTAAATAGTTATATATTTACTTATAAATATAAAAATATATATAAAGTGTGATGAAATAGTTTTCTAGCGCAGTGTTTTATAAATTGTAAAATCACTCATACAGTAGATTCGATTGCTTAGTAATGGCTCCGACAGCGTTGCGACTGTGTATTCGGGTTGTCACTAGTAAACAATATCTTTTAATTTATTTCAGATAATATATCCATGAGCATTATTAACATAAAGAATAATTAAAAATATTTTTAAGTGAAAATAAATTTCTTATTAAAATTATTCGCTGAATCATTCATAACGGTATCTTACATGAGCCGCTCATTTGTGAAACAGTATATCTCTTTATATGAGCGACTGAATATTTGTAACACCACACGTGATGTGTACCATATTGAGTGAATAATAATATTTACCATATATAAAATAATACTTAATAATGTGTATTTCGATAAGTAAATGTCTTAATAATACTATTGAGTAAAAGCGAGCGCGACACGACAACTCTTCAATATAAGTTTCATGCTACTGAGGCATAGTAATATGGAACCTATGTTGAAGGGTTGTCAATAAATGGGGTGGTAAATAAATAGCATTTCTGCTAAGAAATCGACTAGTTTGTTTCAGACAGATGTAATGATACTTGCTCTACTCCTTCGTTGTATTATATATTATTACTGTGATTACTTGATAATCTATAAAGTTTGCAAATATTTAAAATTATGGTCTCCTTTTGTAATACTATTTTTTTTTAAATAATTCAACTTTTTATATATGTCAAATATTTACAAGTTATAAATAATAAGCTTTTTTCTCCATTATGATATGGTGAGTCTCTGTGATATGAATATTTTCATGTATAATTATAATATAAAAGCACATGTAACGTAAATATTTTCTTTACCAATTTTATATAAGTAAGTAAGGGTAACAGTGAGTTCGTGAGACGAGTAGCTCACGAACTGGGCTCGCCTTAAATTCAATAGTACCGGATAAACCACGCATAAAAAATGGAAAATGGCTACACTCGACAACCTTAATAATGTTCGGTGAGTATTTCTTAGAGGAAAGGCCGAAAATAATTATATACCACAATATTTAAATATGTATATTATATCCTTTTACTATATTACCGTCTAAGTGGCGTGTGTTAAGTAAGTTGTATTTACTATTAATACAATTTGTCAACTCGGTTAGCGCAGGGCCTAAGCGTCAAATGGGTTCTCGCCTTGTCGTGGCGAGAGGTCTTAGTAACCGTGGCTTGGTCACCCACGGTGAAGCTAAGAGGGTTGGCATATGGCTTCAGTCTGATCCGAAGATGTCGCTCCGAGTGGGCTACGCAAGCCCACTCTAAATGCGAACAGGTAGACTGCTGGGGGGGAGCAGTACGCTGCCCTCTGCAGCCAAGCTGGAGTCGCGGGGGAAGAGGAGTGTAGGTGTATCGTTGCCTCTCTCCCTATTCTCTGCGACTGTGGCGGGGCCGTACCGTGGATGCGGTGATGGTGGACTGCTGGGGGGAGGAGTGAGTCGGCGCTACTCACCCTGTCCTTCGCATCCGAGGTGGAGTCGCAGGGGAAGAGGAGTGTAGGTGTTGCGTTGCCTCTCTCCCTATCCCAACTTCCTCAGCAGCTTTTATGAATTCGGGAAATGATCCAGTTTTTTCTCGATAATATGTTTCATAAAGAGCATGTTTTTCATTTAGAATGCTTTTAGATCTGTGTGCATATCAGATAAACATTAGTTTTTCAAGAAGCCTTATCTTCAGCTTATTTAACTCATGATTTAAATCTGTTAAAATCGAAGGTCTATTAACCGTTGAGGATCTGTAATTTCTTGAACAAGTTTGCCTTTTCGGTCATAAAAGTGTTGATTTTCTTTCCGAGATCAAAATATATTATTAGTACTGCACCTATACTTAACCATCTCGGTCATGTGCTTCCATATCAGATAAAAACTGTTGAAATTGGCGATGTGTCAACCCATTTGTCCTAATCTAGTTTATAGTGGGTATCATGATGCCCATTACTTCTTTCCATGCAGGAACTATGCAGCATGATGCTTCTTGATGGACAATACAATAGTAACATAATGGAATAACACAACCTATCTCGGTCAGTTTAGTTTTAATTCTACCAACAACGCCCTTGTTTTGTCCACTCATGTTTGTCGCTCATGTTTCGAACAGCAATTGTGCTTTTGATAGATTGTAAAACAAAATATGTTGAAATTGCGTAAGTCAAATATGAATTGTCTATAAGAGTTCTTGAGTCATGGTTTTGTTGCTTTTCGGTGACGTCAAGATAGCTGATATCTGCATATAGGGCAGACTATGAAGTAATCTTAGTGGCAGACTCATTTACTTGCTATACTCGTAACGTAAGATATAAACTTGATTTTTTTAATGGATAAAGTGACGAGACAAGCACAATGTTCACCTGATCGTAAGTGCAACGTCTGCCCATAACAAATGCTGTATCACCCAGAATATTTCTGTGCGACACCACACTGCGCCTGTGACCTGCACCATATGCCCAGTGATTCCCTAGTGTAGTTCCTCTCAGTGCCCTTCACACCGAAACACACATGTTTGCACACTACTGCTTCACGGCAGAATAACTGACCTTACCTGTCATATATTATTTTTTTGTCTCTCATTTGTCATATGTCTCTCAATCATGTTTTGGACGGTTAAACAAAAATAGTTAAATGAGAGAAAGTCTCCTTCACAATTTTCTTACTACATACATATTTTATTTATAATTAGATCTATTATTACAGCTTTTTGCCACACTTTATAAATTTCTGCTTAGTCTTTTTCTTCTAGTGTTTGTGAAAAAAATTTGCAAAAAGCTATTTTTTTCAATTATTTTTGTTAAATGCAAAACAACCAAAAAAAATTAAACTCAAGGAAAACGCTGAAAGTTAAGACGTAAATAAATAATAGATGTGTAAATAATATCTTTCTTCAGTTTAAAAATGTATTCAAGGATATGTGAGTGAAAATATCAAATTACATTGGTATAGAACTACTACACTAAACCGAAATGAACAGTAATCCCTTTCTTACTAGTTCGTAGTTTATTGATTCCACGCCCTAATAAAATTGAAACGATTGTAACAACCCTGGTCGCGGTTGAACTTAATGGTACTTGCCATGAATAACTTTTCAAATTGGATCTCGTTAAAATAAAAACATTATTTTAGATACATTTTATATCAAGTTTTTGTTACAATAATATTGAAAAAGAGACTAGAACCAAAAAAGGTCTAAATTTATAAATATTAAAAGGTATTTTTCTCCTCGCTAAGCTTATTGATGCCCCTGAGGTGCTTCGATTTTCCAAAGTTTTTGATTTGGTTTTTAAAATTATATACATTTTAAATGTGGTGCCATAATAGTAGTCTGCAGTCTATCGCCATGTTCAGAATCGAGCCCACCATTATTTCAGATTTAATAGACCAAAAAATATTGCAAAAGAACATTGAATCCTTCCAAGGATGGTTCGCAAAGCTATTCAATTTAAATAACACATCCTAGTTTCTATACAGAAGATGGCTGGATAATACCACCTTTATAATAATGTTGGCTCAGGCTGGGATTCGAACCCAGGACCTGCGGCGTAGAAGTCAGGTACTCTGACCACTAGGCCACGCGTTCACATTATTATTATAATAGACTAAAGGTCGCGGTCAAAATTAATAATTATAAGCTAAAGGTAGCCCGCATTAATTATGACATCATGATGTCTCACTGTGATTATGGATACTGCAGAGGTCTCGAAACGTCGTATAATAAATAGTAAAATAAATCGTGACAAAATCGTAATTTAATAGTAAATGTATTTTTATTCAATGTATAAGATTCGCGTGAATCATTAATAGAAAATTATTTCCTACCAGCTGTTGCCCGCGTCTTCGCCGGCGGAAAGTATCTAATGTGCGTATCCAGGATATAAGGTATCCCTGTGCCGAATTTCGTCAAGATCGGTTCAGCGGCTGAACCGTGAAAAGGTAAAAAACAGACAGAAGGACTAGTATGGATTTAAATCGCGAGAGTCTGTTAAAATAAAAATACAAGCAAGAAAATATTTAAATACCCAATGTCTGGGCATATTTTACTTCAGTATTAGCACTAAACTGGCGCGTTCTGTATGGTCAATGATAAAAACAAGAAACCCAGTTATTGTTTATTAGACATTCCGTGTTTTTCTTTGAAGTTGACAACACCAGTGTTTGACGAATGCGTGGCCTAGTGGTCAGAGTACCAGACTTCGACGCCGCGGGTCCTGGGTTCGAATCCCACCCGGAGCCAACATTTGTGCAAAAACCACGAATTGTTAGTCGAAAACCAGGTCTGGTTGTGTTGTACATGTCAAATTTGTCTGTAAAACGCCCACACGATTCTTGAGAAATACTGCTGTGGAATATAGTTTTTATAAAAAAAAATTAGCCAAAGTGACATCTTACCGCCGAGTGGACTGTGTTCTCGTTTGTGACGCTCAATATTTTTCCAGACCGATACGACTTAGGGACCTTCAAGAAAAGAGCCTATTCCTTTTTCAAAGGCCGGCAGAGCATCTGCTATTCCTCTGGTATTGTAGGTGTTCCTGGGCGGACGTCATCACATACCATCACGTGAGCCACCTGCTCGTTGGCCCCCTCTTATATAAAAAAAGGAAAGTTAATTTTTATCTTGGAATTGTAAAAAAAATACATTATGCATGTATTGAGGCACATTGATATCACTTAGTAATGCATTAAGGAAGAATTATTAAAACCTTGAGTTTTAAAGATAATTTTTATTACTTGACTTGACTTGGGATTACATCCCAAAGCTTACTTGGGAGTTATGTATGTCATATTTTGATATGAGTTAACTTCCATTAGCAGAATAAACGTGTACATCTATTTCACGCAAAACATTTTTGTACAAAGAAATTTCCAAAAAAATAACATATATAGGTATAGAGTATAATAGAAAAACAAAATGGATGGTTTCTTATTCTGAGTTTGCAAACCATTAATTAGAACAAAGCGTTTGCAAAGAGGCTACACGAGAGGCGTATAGCGATACGTGTAGCGAAATTTAAAGGAAAAATAAATTAAAATTAGATCTCAAAATCGATGTAGACATCGATGCATATACACACATACATACACTCACACACACACATATATACATACATACACCGATATGTACACACCGTATCATATACATACTAAATTTTTTTAAAGTTTATAATTTGCGTGCAGAGGGTAGTGGCTTCTAGCAGTTAAATAACAATTGTTAATGTAAAATAATAAATGCAATCCTAGCAAGAGTAATAATATAATATATTTAAAGGTAATAATTAAAAAATACAAATATGATAAGCCGCATAAAGACTACGCGCACGGAATGCAAAGATAAAGGCACGCGGACATTAAAAGGAAGTGAACATTAAAGGGAAGTGAACATTGACATCACAGGGTAGCCGTGTGGTGGCGGCTTAAGAGAATCTACCACCCCATCTCATCCCGTGGGTGTCGTAAAAGTCGACAGAGAAGACGCTGCTGCCCATTTCCTGTTTTTTAATCTATTCTCTAAGCCCATCGCTGGCAATAACTTTTCATAAAAAAAAGTATGTAATAAAAGAATATTAAAAGAACCCACGGCCTTAACTGTGCAGACAACTGCTTTACTTTCATGTAATTTACTTACTTAGTTTTGACAGATTGGCTAACTAAGTTATTCAGCCACGAAAAGTAAAAAAAAAACAGATATCTAACTTAATGACTTCTTGAGATAAGGCTGGATAAAAAATTTAATAAATTTGTTTTATTTATCTGAAAGTTTATTAAAAGTGAAATTTGAAAGTCTTATGGAGTGGTATCAACGTAATTCATCTCTCCATCTCTATTCAGAGGTATCGTAAAAGTCGTCGAAGGTAGAGGAATAATCATCTCTAATATACCGTGTCTAAAATATAGACTAGTGACGGGCAGTTATTTCCAATTTGTCAAAAAGTCGCCAAGAAAAACAAAATAATGCTGAGTTTGATGAAGCATATTAATAATAAATAATGCTTAACAAATATTTAATGGCTCATGTCGACTTCATACGTTCATAATTCTAATAAAATAATTTCATTTTCTTTTTCATCGTGTCGTTTTTCATAATTTGTAAGTTATAACTTAAAAAAAATCTGTATTATATCTTTCTCCTAGCGCCGTGATATGGCACCACAAAATAATCTATTACTGCATTTCTTCTCGTGTATGTCTAACAAATCAACGAAAGGGAAATGCTAGAATAATCTACGGTTTTCTTACGAATTCCGGAATAACCGTTTAAATGCGGGTTGGCGGATTTCAAATTTTCTTTTTCTCAGAATTTTTCTATTTCACATATTTGAGGCGTACGCGCGGCCCTTGAGCAACCTTGATTCAAATTAAAACATAATTTAAATATGAAAGACCTTAACTCCCTAGACAGAGTTGATGGACAGCGCCTAAGATCGTGGCATCTGGTACCAAGTCTGACGATTATGGCATGGTCTTACGTCGTATGGTAGACTACTTATAGGCTGGCAGTGAAAAAACGTATGCACATATATTTACTTAAGAATATAAACTATAATGTGAAAATAAAAAGCTTCTTCCATACTAAAAATATTTTCTTTTCATTTTTATTCATGAACATAACTTTAAACCACCTTAAATTTCCTTCAAACTTCGCAACTGTCACTTTAGACATCGCATAAAAGTTATCGCTTCAATTGTTTTATGTTAGATGATGTTTAAAATTTCCATTCCATAGTCTTGTTGTCTGCATAACTGAGTAAGGCATCACATCACATATGGTAAGGCGATTTTTCAACTGAATATAATTCTTCATTGGTTCCTATAGGAGATTTACACAGTAGTAACATTTTGAAAAAAAAGCAATTTATACATATATTCATTTGGCAGTCTGTTACTTATCGTAGAGTTCCAAAAAGATCTTAATTTGCTAATTAAGCTATTTTGCCTTTTCCCGCCTGCTGTTGCTCTGATATAGTTGTTTATAGCTATAGCTTGTATAGCTTTTTTTAATAGGAGCGAAAGTACTGTGTAATGTAAGCACTAATCCATACGCCAAGCGTGGTGATAACGATAAAGTCTCCTTTAGGATAGTAGTGGACTATTGACAGGCATATGACGATATAGAAAAAGATTAGTAAAAATGTGTACCACTAAGTCTAATATTTAATCTTAATTAAATATTGTTCACTTTTTGTTTATTTTTTCATTCCATTTTGATCGACTGTCAGTAATTTGATTGATCGTTTTCATTTATCTTAATTTAGATTTATGTTACAGAACTTGAAGGCTAATGAGCAAGGGGTGGAATGATTGATAACATTATTTCTAAATCAACAGAGAGCGATTACGGCTACATTGGATATATTTAATTTGTATGTTGTAATGAGTTATTTAAATTTTTAGATGAATACATTGAAATGTCATATTATAAAAATATTTAAGAATTTTCTATTTTTTAATAAACTTTCTCCGGTTGGCCGAGAGGAAAGCAAAAGGATTAAGTGGGAAATGGACTTGGCGTAGGGAATGGAAAGTTGGGAAAGGAACTCTAAGATGTAGGAAACTACTATCTCGGAAGGAGCAGGCAGCAGTAGCTCTACCATATTTGCCGTTTTAAATTTGAGTCAAAAACAAAGAAAACCTAGTCTAGTTTGTTGAACACGATATTAAGTTTAAATAAAACTTATTTTACGGATTTTATCACGTTTAATTTTGAACTATTTTTAACTTGACGTTTCGAGCGCTTTACAGCTCCTGTGATCACGGGACGACTGAGCTGACAGATGGCCTGATGTCATGGTTAACCCGGGGTACATTCAGCTTTTAATTATTACTTTTGGTCCGATCTTCGCAGAAAGAGGTAACTGTGCCTTGAAGTCTTGCAATGGTATGCTTGGTTTTTGATTTAATTTTATTAATTGTAGTATCCCTAGCCGGGGGCAATACTACCATCTTCTCTATTGAAATTAGGATGTTTTTTAATTTCAATAGCCTCGCGAATCATCCTTGGTAAGAATCGGTGATCTTTTGCAAGGATTTGTGGTTTATCTTCTGTATGGATTATTATTCTAAGTTTGATACAGTCACGAGAGAGCAGCTGAAGGCCCTTCCGAAAGAAGCCTTCCTGAAGTGATTTCAATCGTGGAATCAACGTTGGGATAAGTGTATCGCTAGCGAATGAGAGTATTTTGAAGGAGATTAAACGAAATTTGATGTAAGCTTATTATTTTATATATAATTAAAAAAATTCCCTCATTTTTCGATTAGACCTCGTATGTAACCAATAATTCCGTCATATAATACATACGTACGTGCGTTATTTTGCAGTTTACGTTTGCAGAGAGTGCGTAGTCGTAAACCCCGATTTACGTAACGAAGCATGAAATGGCACCTCGCAACACTACTTGTTTATTAGATGTAGAGAGTATTTAGGTTAACTGGCAGGTAACCTAAATAGTGGCTATTACTTCATAATATACGTAATACGATTTCATTTATTAAAATTATTTTGTTTTTTAGAAAATTAATGACCTTTTTATAATGGTCCGATAGAATGCAGAAAGAAGTCTTTTAGCTACTTGGATAAAGTGATGAAACGAGCAAAACGTTCAACACCACTTGTAAGTACACTTGGAAATATAAAGAAAATATTACATGCGTCATATGCCTTTCACTTGACATATTATAAAAATATACTGGTAAAGACTCCTTTTTTCTTATTTTTATATAAAAAGCCTGTTACATAAACAGACGTTTATAATTTTAATTGTGGACATAGATCGTAGCCCTTTAAAAGCTGTCACTTTAGCACAAGATAAATCTCTTGTCGTTGTTATCACAGGAGCGATCATACGATGTTAATCAACGTGGAATAAAAACAGTGATGGTAATTTTAACTCTATAGTGAAAAACTGTATTAGGTTAAATAACCTAATATGAACATAAATCTAAGAAAATTAATTTACAGTCAAAAGCCAAAAGAGCCGTGGTAGCTCAGGAGCCAGGCGCTCGCTTTAAATTTCATAGTACGCGAGTGACCAGGGTTCGATTCCCGGTGCCGGCACCTCTAAAATTGTTAATCGCAATTTTAAGTGCTGCTTTATCTCGTGCTCGGCGGTGAAGGAAAACATCGTGAGGAAACCTGCATGTCTGAGAAATATAAAATATTTCGAAGGCATGTGAAGTCCGCCAACTCGCATTGGAGCAGCTTGGCGGATTCTTCCTAGCTCCAAAACCCTCTCGGAAATGGGAGGAGGTCTGTGTTCAGCAGTGAGACATTTATAGGCCGTTACTTTACTTTACTTTACAAAAGCCAAAATTTTTATTTAATCTTCATCAAATTCTATAGATATTATGATTATGAATTAATTATTTTATCTTACAGAATTTAGAAATTAGTCAAAATTAGAAGAAAATTAATTATTCGAATAACTGATAATATGTGACTTGAAAGCATCCGAAATTAACATTTATACAAAATAATAGAAGAAATTTAAACGAATATTTATTGAGTTAATTTAATAAATGAACGTCATGTTGCTTTTATTAAATTTCTATCCTCATTCATCCAAATGTACTCGTATGCTTGGGTTTTTAAGGTTCGTACCCAAATATTACAATAGTATATTTGTTCATACCTATAAAGGTAAAATTTCACATATTTCTGACCACTCGTGTGTCTGTCTGTCGCGTCTGTGAAGCGTATAAAAAGAGAGTTGAAAGTATGAGATATAACCGTCAATCTACGAAAAGCTTATTCTGTCTAATGTAGTGTAGAACGACCACAATTTCTATATTTGCGAGAGATGTCGATGGATAGAAGTATCGTAGGATCATGCAGTGTGGCCATCTATTGGAATGGCTATGAGAAGAGAACTTGTGAAAGTCTGTATAAATGCACTAAAATTAATTTATAAAGTTTATAGGTTACTCAGCGATATAATCACATAAAATACAAGAAACCAGCTCCAGATAGGATTTAATACGTTGTTGATAAACGGTGAAAAAGCTTTAGTTGTCTAAGCAATTTTGCATATATAATTATGAGTATTCGTAGAGGCATTCTAAAAAGCGGAACTATTATTATTAGATTTGTGTCAGCAGTCGTAAATTTTCTGCCCGTGTCAAAGTAGCATATTCAGTAATAGACATATTTTTTTTTTTGAAATAAGTTAAAATCATAGTAAACGTTCCCGTGACGTGAGAAGTGTGCGTTTAAGAGAACTGTAATGAGGCTTTTGAGTGAAAAATAGGACTTCTTAGCACGTCGTATGTGTAACGGTAAGGAGTTCTACAAGCGCACAGCTGTGATAGTAAAACATTTCCTAAAGAAAGAAGTCTAATGTACAGGATCCCGGACGGAGAGGTTGACAGAATAATGAAGAAATTTATTATAGGGGAGGGAAATATACTCAAAACGATTTTTTAAGTACTGAGGAGTAGATGGATTGAACACCATTCAGTACAAAGCAAAAAGAATATGAGTACGCCTGCGAAGCCTGATGGGAAGACACTTGAGTTGTTTTCGAAATTCAAATATTTGCGACGCCCAAATACGAATCGTACACACATCGTACAAATTTTATGTTCCACTCGAGTTTATTTAGCTGTACTTCTGAAATGTCAAGGTAGCAAATATCAGCATAGTCAAGTATAGACAGGAGTAGAGACTGTGCGAGCAGAACTGTAGTAGCCATAGGAAAAAAAATACGTAGTCTTCGTAAGGAACTTAGAGCAGAAAAAAAATTCAACTAACTTCTTTAATATGCGGAGTCCAGGTCATGCAGGAGTCAAAATTTATGCCCAGATTCTTAACCTCATGCCTCAGGATGACTTAAGAAATACCTGGACTCAAATTGTATTTATAGAGTTTGGATTGTTTTTTTCTACATTGAAAGAAATTTATTTCCCTTTTTATATTGTGCGCACGATGGAGTGTGAAATTTGACATAGTTAAAGTTTGTATGGAAAAGAAGCGAGGAATCTAAAATTTATATTCTTATATGTTTTACAAATATATTAAATTGAATAAAATAAAACATTAATTATTTACATTCATGTTAAAAATGTCATTGTTTTAATTGGTAATAAAAGAGTGTCTACGTGTCTAGTGAACAACTAGTGACCGACAAATCAAACGAGTACATAGGTATTATAACACATAATATATGCTTCCTTGGTTCTGTAATGCTCGTGGTGCATATTATGTCCAACAACGATGACATACCAATCCTCCTTCAGGTATCTATAACAAAATATTATTATTAAAGATAAAATATAAAAAGTAAATATTTTATTTTAGTTAACATGTAATTATGTGTACAAATGCAAACACAGTGCTTCTATATCAAAAAAAAATTATTTTGCTTCTTAAATAGTAATTAATATTTTGGTTGTTATTTTACATATACTATCAATACAGTAAGAAAATATTTACTATTCTTGGAGATATCCTCTCAGAGGTTATATATCTCTCAGGACCCTCTGCTACAGAGTGACAAAGTCTTCCTTTCAGGGAGATTTGTCACCATACAAATAATGGTAGGATGCCGCACCTATTTTCATCAACTGAGTTGTTTGATCATGCTTCCATGTTTGCAAAACACTCAGAACATATGGCTCCATTCTCATCCACATAAAACAACATAGATATTCTTATATATATCGACAACTGTATACTGTTTATTTGGATCCACCGTACTTTACTTTTTATTTGTATCTGTTACTGCCTCGTGAGTATTTGGTATGTAAAGACTAACCAATTGCACTTCATTTTGTTTAAAAACATCGATGATTTCTGAAACCTTAGGTACATAAAGATACTTGAGTTAAAAAATAATAAGATTAAAATTATGTTCATAAATCGTTGTTATTATGAGATACATATTTAAACACTGTATTTAAATCTATTAACTAAAATATGATGAATAAATAAAACATGTTATTACATAGCTGCCGTCTGATAAAATATGTGATCAAGTAGTCTGATGTCCAATAGCAAAGTTATAAAAATCACATCAGAGTCAAAGAAATAGTAACAGATCCAAAGTCCAAAGAAAAGCCAAATCACAGCAAAAACACAAGAGACACAATTTAAACGCTCGCAAAGCTCGGAATAAACAATACGCTGAAAATATGTCAGAAGTATTGAAATAATAAAGAAGAATTATCTATATAGTCCATCATAGTTAGCTACCGTGGGAAAATCTTTGTTTCAGAGAGTACAAGGGATCTGTGGCAAGAAACATTTGACCACCGAGATTCAGCATGTCATTATCATAATCATTTCAGCCTGTCACTAGTCCACTGCTTAACATAGGCCTCCCCCATTGATTGCTACAAAGTTTGTAGCTTTCATTTTGGGGGGATTTTGCCATAGTTGCCACGCTTGGCAGACGGGTTGGCAACCGCAGTTTATTCATTTTGATGTTACAGGAAGATGCTGCTGCTCATCTTCTGGTTTTAATTTTCCTTCTGTCGACTTTTACGACACCCACGGGATGCAATGGGGTGGTAGATTCTCTTAAGCCGCTATCACACGGCGTATGTCAAGCACAGTATGTCAAGTATAATAAAAATTCTTAAAAGTGAGACTCAAAAAACTGACATAGCATTCAATAAACTTGTCAAGAAGATATTATTAGAAAAAGCGTATTATAAAATAGATCATTAAATAGACGACAGATATGTGTGGAAATAACTCTTACTCTGCACTTGCAAGCCCCCTGGCTACTAAATTTATGATGTAATTTTTATGTAACATATAAATGACATGTAATATGGCATTTAAAAAAGAAAGACTTCAGAGTTTCTTGCTGGTTCTTCGCTGAGAAGGTCTAATTTTTTGAGCCGGTGTAGATTTTGACATCAATAAGAGCTTTATACAAGCCTAAACTGAATAAAGAAATTTTGACTTTTGACTTTGACTTTGGAGCAAGTATTGCACGACAACAAGATTCAGGTTCCGCGCCTACGTGAGAACCGCGGGAACCAAGTGAAACCGGCCACAGTCGAGCGTGTACCTACTGTTCTATCATACGAGTATGTCAGAGGAGTCACGGACAGGAGTCACGGACAGGATTGGCTATATCTTGAAGCGGGCTTCCATAAGAACATTTTTCAACAAGAAGATAAGTAAGTTTTTAGTCTCTGTCAAGTGTAATGTCCATCTTCAAGATGCAGGAGTATACAAGCTAGATTGTGAAGGTGATCTCTCTTACTTAGGACATACAAAAATTCTTAAAAAACTGTCGTAAAAGAACACAGCTGCCGTGAAGCATCGCTCTAAGAAGTCTGCAGTATTTGACCATATTTTGGATCAGCGACAGTCCGAACGGAGGCTCGCAGCCTCCTTCGGACGGTCATTAGATGACTTCATATAATAAATTTATGGAGATATTCACTGTAGCGCAAGCACGCTAGCGAACGCAACGGACCGAATTTAGATGTCTAGTAGGAGTTTTTTTTTATTTATGTATTTATGTTTGGGTCAAACCAAACCTGGCACGCGGGCCCCGGGCCCGCGAGCACAGCATCCGATGAAGCTGTAAAAGCCAAAAGGCTAACAGCGATCACTACACCGAAAAAAAAAATATTTTGGATCACCCAAACCATTACATCAGATTTGATAGATCACAATTCCTTGCAAAAGAACACAGATTCCTACCAAGGACGATTTGCGAGGCTATTGAAATAAAAAAAACCATTTGTATTTAAATAGAGAAGATTATTTTACTACCACCGGCTTGGGGTCCTATAATTAATAAAATGAAATCAAAAACCAAGCATACCACTGCAAGACTTCAAGAAACTAAGCTCTTACTGTACTTTTTGCTACTTACTGTAAGCTTTAGAAGAAAAAATTAAAAATAATAATAGTTAAATGCTAAAGGTACCCCGAATTAACTAACATCGGGACATGACTCAGTCCCCCTTGACCATAGGTGCTAAAGCAATCGAAACGTCGGGTTATAAATTGCAAAAAAATTAAACACGATAAAATCCGTAAAATTAGTTTAATTGAATGTGTCATATTCATGTTAATATAAGAAATTATTAAATCCCTTTTGTAGAAAATTAAACTTTCAGAAATACCACTTAGTCCAAACCTTAAACTAAGATTTTTTGACTAACAATAAGATTACCTTGTCTGTAAAACAGAAGCCTAAGAATTGCACTGTCGAGGCGACATTGCTGTAACCTTGCTCCTTTTATTTATAACAAAATAAATAAAAACTTCACTATTCATCCCGACGCCGTACAAGAGTGTAAATCAATTATCTTTAAGTGACTACAAGGTCTTACGTATTACGAAACAGAAAACTTTCTTAGCCTAAAAAGCTAATGGACCAATCAAACGATAATACGTGGATGCTTTTGTTACTTCTATGCCTTTAAATTTCGTACACATATAAACATACATGTGCGAGCGTGTTTTTGTTACGCAAAAATATACACGCGTGCACAATACTTAAGAGGATCTACCCTATCTCATTACGAGAGTGTCGTAAAATTCGGCAGAGTGGAAATTAAAACTAGATGGGCAGCAGCATCTTCCTGGATATACATCGGAATAAATACACTGCGGTTGCCAACCCACTTGCCAAGTATGGCAACTATGGCAAAATCCCCCAAATTGAGAGCTACAAACTATTGTGGCAATCTATAGAGGAAACCTACTTTCAGCAGTTGACTAATGATAGGGTGAAATGATAATGACGATGACGCACAACTAAACAAATACTATAACTACTTGCAACCACTACTCCACCTACGTTAATCTACCTAAATTAATAAATGTATGAGGAACTTTGGGACGCTAACGGCTCTGCTGTTCTGTGAGAATTGGCTGTGACACAATTTTAGCTAATGCATTGGGGGAATTATCGATCGGTTTCGTTCGTTTAATAATGGGATTATACTGAAATATTAGTTACAGAAATAATATTCATGCTATCAACATTTAATAAACAATAAAAAAATAATTATCACGTTAGTAATTAAGTGTATACAGAAGCTATAAGATTTTGATTATTATGTAAAATTATATAAAAATTTCTTTGTATATAAAGTTTAGACTGTGCTTTGAACAGACTCCTTTCAAAGGAAGGTGCTTACGTAAGATGAAATAAATTATTATAGAGAAAACTTTGAACTGTCTGTTATTTTTTAATTTAAATAAATAGTTGTCTAAGATTACTGAATGAAAACAATATTAGGCATAAAGTGGTTTTGAAACTTGAGGTATTCGTAGTTGAGATGCTAGTCTCGTTACAATGCCGAAGTATCGAAAATCGGGGAAAGCTCACGTGGTTACGAGAAACAGATTTTGAAGCGCACAGCATCGTAACACCATTGTGGTTGAACCTGTGCTTTGTAAGTAGTAGCCAATAGTCTGGCCGGGATTACTATCCCGCTGTGTTAACTTCTGATAACCAAAAGTAACCAAGGCAATGGACGATAATACTAGCGTCCATTCCCATACATTTATTCTAGCGAAACTAATCCATTTATAAATAGTATACTTATAAATAGTTCACTACATAGGGAGGGAGGAGATAACGGTGACACGGTCACTTAATGATTACGATTGTGATTTTTTAATGTCTGCCGCCTCGGTTGGCTTCTGTGCTACGGCTTGCGGGTTCGATTCTCGCACGGGACAAATATTTGTATGGCCTACAGATAGTTGTTCCGGATCTGGGTGTTTGTGCATGTGAAATTTATGTCTGTATAACTCTCCCACAACACAGAAGAAATCCTTGTTTTTTTTTAATTTTGTTGATGCCGTCAGGAGATATTACTGTGTCATTCAGAAGATGACACCACACTGGGCCCGTCACTCTGAGACATCAGTTCTTAAGTCTCATATGCCCAGTGATTACACTAGCTCTCAGTGCCTTTCAAACGAAAACACAGAAATGCACGCAAATATGTATATATGTATGCTTCACGGCTACCTACCTGTATGTGTGCGGTACCTACCTAGACGGATATCAACCTAGAAGGATTCCTGCATAGGAATCCTACAAACATCTTTCTTAATCTGGATGTAAGGCTCATGCGATAAGATCGGAAGTAGACTAGGATGGAGTATCAGATGCACGTGGACAATCAAAACACAGCCAGATTTGAAAACCAATAAATGGTGTTGTTGCATAAATGATGGCTCCGGCTTGAACTCAAGACCCGCAGCGTAGATATCGGGTACTCTTAGCACTATGCCACGTTAACCTACCTACGTACCGACCTGATAGGCATTAATAGATACGTAATTAATGCCGTGTGGTGGCAGCTTAATAGAATCTACCACCCCATCTCATCCCGGTTTTCGGGTCTGGTTGTGTCGTGTTTGTCCCATATCTCTTATTATCGATCTCGCCTTTACTGGCTGACTGTCAGACAGAGGCGAAATTCTGGAACTTTACTTGTTCTCTTCTCTATTTTAAATGATCCTACTCGTATCTTAAAGATAAATTTCAGTACCTTTCTTTGACCCATGATAGGGTTCTTCGTTCCTCATCTAACCTTAAGATTAGTATTCCACAACACTTCACCGATTTCTTTGGTAACTCAAAAGTACTCTTTCTAATTACTTTAGTTACTCACTCACTAATGCATATTTCTTTAGGAATATTAATTACCTTTCTAGTAAATAATTTATTATATTCGTTAGAAATTGCATAAAAAAGATGATAAATGTGCTTTCAGGGTTCATTCAACGAAAAAGTTAACTCAGAAATTTGAATCGGTCAGTTCTGTTCCTGGTCACAGGTCTACATTCAATTGATATACTGTCATTAATATTTTTGTAGTCCAACTGTATCTTTAAAGCTTTGTGATCTGATCTAACTCCATTTAATACAGCTTTTTTTAATATTTTACAGTTAACTATAATATTATCCATAAACCATCGTTATTACTGTAATATCTATGTATATGTATATATCAGTTTTACGTGTATGTATATTTAAGTGTATATATCTTTTTATATAGTAAGCGTAATATGATTTTGAATATAGTTATTAATGATTAGATATATTTTAGTCCCATTAGTAATGTTTTTATCATTAAGTATTTAAAATTATGAAGTTGCACATTGTAAAGCACCTATAACAATATCTCTCTATGCCTTGGGTTGATTGGGAGAGAATGCCAAAAGGCATTAAGCAATAATCCGCATATATAAGTAATAATTCGCCCTTTGTAATCCTTTTTTTATAAATCAGGTGAATAGAAGAAAGAATAAATAAATAAACTGCGTTTGCCAACCCGCCTGCCAAGCGTGGCAACTATGGCAAAAACCCTCAAAATGATAGGTACTAACTTTTGTGGAGGCCTATGTTAAGTAGTGGACTAATGGTAGGTTGAAGTGATGATGATGAAGAGATACGTAATACTCGTAGGTATAAAATAAAAAATGAAATAAAAGAAAAATATAGCATTCGAAAAAAGTCGAGGCGAAGTAAAAAGGAAAAAGGTTAATCAAGATGAGTGTTTAAGACGCGTACTGTGCTGTTTTAATTTTTCTTATAAATTTTAAATGTAAAGGTCGTCAGCAAAGGACGACCTTGTGGCCTAACGGTCAGAGTACCTGACTTTTAGGACAGTGATCCAGGGTTCGAATCCCAGCCGTAGCCGTTTTTGTAAGAACACAAATCGTTGGTTTTCTGGTCTGGCTGTGTTGTGGATTTTAAATATATGTCTGTAAAATGCACCGACGACGGAAGAAATCCTACTTTAAACAAAATTACCAAGGCAAAAGGCCTTTATTGTATTTATATAATTATTTATAATAATATTTCACTATTTAAATAGTCATATATGTATATAGTTTTAAAGGATGCCAGTTTTCCAGTAACCTGTGGTCACTTTTTGACTGTGTCTAAGTAAGACAAAAAGTTGGTAAAGAGTTACTCAAATTTGGACATGGTTAAAACTTGAGAAAATTCGCATCTGTCTTCCGAGTATGTATATAAAATCTAAGAATCCAGAATGCTTGTAGTTAAGTTCATTAATGAAACTAAAAACTTTGAAAAAAACTAAATTATGAAGAAACTAAAAACCCTACTGGGTAGAAAATATGTAATAGGTAATTACAACTTCTTTCTGAAAACAATTATAAATACGTCGGTAATAATAATGGTCAAGCAATGTTCGATACTTCAATCGGGCAAACGATTAATTCCATTAAGATACTACTCGGTTGCAAACAAGAGCCATCCCAAGAGTATCGGTTCCATTTCCGATAACAATACACTTAATTTTCTTTTCCTGCCGTTCAGTAGACCCCGTCTAACAAAAGATAAGCTTAACTAAACATTTTAAAGCAATCAACGGCGTAAATTGTAATATTTTTTACAGTTATTTGTATTTTTAGTTAACTACATTTAACACACACACATTGTTACTGATGTTCAGCTAAGTTTATATTTTAAAAATCGTCAAGGTCACTTTGGAATTTGCAATACTTATACATACAGTCACGCCCTTTTCCCATATAAAGGGTAGGCAGAAGCCACTCATATAGTCCACTTTTCGCCCTCGTAGGAAACGAGACGTGACAGGTGGCGAACCACGTCGCCGCCATTTTGGTACGAGTCAAAAAAAAAATCTTACTCCCTATTGCATCCCCACAAGTATAGTGACAGCATTGCATATTATTATGGTGTTATTCTGCACTTGTTCTACACGAATAAAGGCTGTCCGTACAATACATTAGTCGCCTACTATATTCTCATTTCTTTCTAATTTACTTGGTATGGAAATAATTAAGTAAGATTTACAGTATGGTACATATTTATGAATGGAGCTCGTTTCATACATAGAGGTAGGCAGAGATCACATCTTTCCACTTGCTACGATCCTGACACACATCTATATCTTCCTCTACTTTCATTAGTGTTTTCATACAAGCTCGTCAGTTGCGGGTACTTATGACGTGGCCTTTCCTTAAAACGATTTCGATCTGCGGGGATATTACCTATCCAAAGTGAAGATCACTTGTAAAAGTGTTGAATGAATATCTGTCCAATAATTGTTTTCATACTGGTTATAGTTAACGAAAATGACAATTATTTTTCATATGACGTCTTTTTTGTTAATCATAACCGGTATGCAGACACTTATTTAGCAGATATTCGTACAACACTTTTGTAAGTGATCATCACTTTGGATACGCAATAATCCTGCTGATCGTAATACGTTCGCCTACGTCGACCCTTACCGGCTTGCCCATTCACACTCGCCTCATAGATCTGTTTCGTCATCATCATCTTCTTTCATCCATCCTCTCTACGTGTCCAAACCATCTAAGCATCCCTTTCTCTATCTTTGTCACTACATCTTCTACCACACCGCAACGTTCTCTTATCATGTTGTTTCTCAGTTTGTCCATCAAAGTCACTCCAGCTATACTTCTCAAACTTTTCATTTCAACAGCATTAATCTTATTTTCATGCTTCTTCTGCCAGACCCAACATTCACTACCGTACATAAGTGTGGGGACCAGTACTCCTCTATGTACAGTCAGTCGTGCCTTTTTAGATACATGATATTATAATACCACAAGTGCACACGATCTAACACAGAGGCACATAGTCGTCTTAACCCACCTGTGCCCGATATGCGATAAGTTCAGAGATAGGCTTTGATGTAGTATCGTGGGGGCGTCCATACGGGATGATGTTGGGTAAACTCTCCCTTGGACGCCTCCGTTGACCTCCGGGACGAGTGATCAGTTCGCTTTTCCCGCAGGGCCAGTCAAATTCCTCTGTCCATCGACCACCGTAATGGGAGTGGCAAGACGACATTGAGATGATCGTGTAGGAGTTAGACCGCGCCAGGACCAGATGGAGGTTGGGTCTGAGTGTTGATTCTGGCTGCCCTAGGCGGACAGGTTATGGCATCTCTTCACTGATAATGATTAACATATTTTACGAGTTTATCGGGTTTAATTAAATATATGTTCCTGGCGTTTCGAGCGCTTTGCAGCCGATGTGTTAAACGTTCTGAAATCGTAGTTATTTCGGGCTTTTCATTATAAGTTATGGTCCGATCTGCGAAAAACGAGTTCCAGTGCCAGTAAAATATGAAATTAAGTCGAATTTAATGTGCTTATAGTATTAGGGTTAATATAAGAAATCATATTAAAACCTTAATGAACTAAAAAAATTTACGTAGTCATATAATTTCATGCATATAATTCCGTCAACCAATGCAGACTGAGCTTATTTTTTATGTAGAAAAATATAAGTTGTTGGTCACTGTGGTCGAAATACTACTAACTACAGCTATATCCGCTTACGAATTACAAAAATAAGTAATATAATTGTTAGTAACTGGCGTCTCCGTTTCTCGTCAAAAATGCGAAATGCAGCAGCGTAAAGCTATTTTCCACTGCTATTATGTGAGACCGTTGCACACGCTCGTTTACGTACTATAAGTATCATTTTAAATTCAATTTTAAATTTGAAAGGTCCTTTCATATTGAGAGAAGTGCAATACCTACGTTTATTACGCATCATTAACATGTTATGGGCGAAAATTAGTAATATTTTTTTTATATCGCTGCAATTTTATTTGGTTTCGTTCTCTAAAATGTACTCGTAGGATATGACTGAATTATATAAAAATACTAACAGAAAACTGACATACTCGTACAAGCTACCCGACCAAGTTACTACCAATAATCGTAAAATTATCTACTTATTGTAATGCGCCTGCTAGTGCTTGATAAGTGGCCAGTGTTACACGATTATTAAGATTAACATAGTGCCTTACATTCTGAATTTTCTAGCCTTCCTACTTCTAATAAAGTAATTACTGCGCTGTCTGATGACGATACTATCCGTGCATATGTAATAGTGTTATAAATATTAGAGTAAACACAGAGACACTTTCAATATTTCGTGAAATAAATAGTCAGACATAGTGTCACGGACTTGAAATAATTGCAATACACTTCGACCTGAAAGCCAATAATTTTAAAGGAATTGACCTATACAGGGATTGGATCGTGATACTACTGACATATTTTGAGGCAAAGAATGACAAACACATGGAATTTAACATTGGATAAAATTATTTAATATGGAATTTTCATTTTCTTTGTTAGGCGACAAATAGTAAGTTAATTAAAAAATCACTTCTTTGTTCGGATGACGAGACTCTTATTTGCTTAATCTTTATTTTTTAAATACATGTACAATAATTTTTCATTATATGTAAAGACTTTGAATATTTAGCTTTGCTATTATTGCCGTTATTATTGGCGTAATAATTTCTATGTGGCCGTCAATGGCACCCTCAAAAGCATAAGTAACCCATTCACTTGAAGAGCCTGCGACGGCGATCTTTTCAGGAAGTTGTCTCCAGGAAGGACGCGGTTTATCAACAACAAGTTTGAAAGTAGAATAAAATTTTAAGAATAGAAGTAATTAAGAATAAAATTTGACTAACGATACATCTACCAGTATTAATATATCAAAAAAATCTATGGCAGGCCAGCTCGTCAACGTCGCATTTCCTACGTCGTAGATAGACTGGGGTTTCTCATTGATATACATTTTGTATATCAATGAGTTAATATACAAAAATGTATATTAATGGCGCTTCTAGTTGGAATCCTGCAGCTACGCGTAACTTTTCATTGTCAAGTATGTACTAAAATTAATTGATGGGAAAGCGCCGTGTAGTGATTAGATTACGTCATTGAAACAACCAAAAAGTGGACGCGATCTCGGTCACAGCAAAAATTTAGAACGAATAGTTTCAGTATATCGTGCCGATGATATATCCCAAAGTTTTTGCTGTTTTGCGTCCATCGGAACATTTTAATTGAAATGTTACGTTGCTTGTTATGCATATGTCGTCCCAAATCAAAACTAAAGGTATCTCTAGTCTCATTTTAAGAGTGATTCGAAACTGCAGAGTCCATTCAACTGCTCCAGAACGGGTAAGCCTGTTTTTATTTCAAATTTGCATATGTCATATTTTTTTAAGGCCAAGATCCACGTGATGAATTAGCACAGAAAGGCGCAGTTATTTATTTTATTTTTACTCTTTATTGTACACCAATACAAAAATAAAGACTAAGTACTATATTTAAGTTAAGGTACAAAAGGCGGTCTTATCACTGAAAGCGATTTGTTCCAGACAACCTTAGCGCAGAGAACTAATACAGCAAAATGAAAAACCAGAAGAACATAAAGAGGGTGGTGTACACTAAACCATACAAATCTATAAAAAAACACTAGATGATAGCATCTCATATAAAAAGCGACAGGGTAGGTTCAAGTAATGAGCTCTAAGCAGGTTTTTGAAGGAAAAGAGGGACTTAGCACGTCGTATGTGCAAAGGTAAGGAATTCCATAAGCGCACAGCTGTGACAGTAAAGGATTTACTAAAGAAAGAAGTGTAGTGCACAGGAGTCCGGAGGGAGAGGTTGACAGAGGAACGAAGAAATTTATCATGGGATAGGGAAATATACTCAAAACGATTTTTTAAGTACAGAGGAGTAGATGGGTTGAACAGCACGCAGTAGTCGGAGTAGTGCAGCAAGTCGGATGGGAAGCCACTTGAGTTGCTTACGAAATTCAGATACATGATCATATTTGCGAAGCCCAAATACGAATCGTAGACACAAGTTTTGAATTCGCTCAAGTTTATTAAGCTGTACTTCTGTAATGTCAAGGTAACAAATATCAGCATAGTCAAGTATAGGCAAGAGTAGCGACTGTGCAAGCACAACTTTAGTAGCCATAGGAAGATAATTACGTAGTCTCCGTAAGGAACTTAGAGCAGAAAACATTTTTCGACTAACCTCATTAATCTGCGGAGTCCAGGTCAGGCAGGAGTCAAAATATATGCTCAGATTCTTGACCTTTTTACTATATGGGATGTGTGTACCATTCAGCAGGATAGGTGGTAGACAAGGCCAGTCAATTTTTGTAATAAGTCTAGAACTTCCAATAATAATTGCCTGAGTTTTCTTAGGATTAATGTTTAAGCCATATGATTTACTCCAGTTCAAGATAGAAGTCAGATCAGTGTTGGTTGTGACTTAGTTACTTAATTAAGTGATGCCGCCACCGGTAGTTGATTTCAGATCGTCGCGTACTATGAAATTTTAGTCGGGAGCTACGTCCGTCAGTTACTACACTATGGTAATATTGCGGTAAAATGTCAGTTAATTTTAATCTTAATAAAGTTAATGAACTAAAGATTGCCTGAAACTAAAGTAAGGAAAGAACGTAGTGCAATACTAGTCATATTTCTTACACCAATGCCGCCAAATTTTACAAGTAATGATATAAGTTTGCATGAAGATAATGATAACGACATATTAATAGTGATAAAAGCATGTTAAGGTTACCCTTTAAGAGTATATTCTGCAGTGTTTGTTACAAATGTACGCATTTATTATACAGCCTCTTCACAGCCTCCTTTACTGTTTAAGCCCTGTTGGGTAGACTGAAATTTTAACTGATTTTAGACTGCATCTTAAAATAAGCTAAGCATCCATACTTATATTATAAATGCGAAAGTAACTCTCTCTGTCCTTCTGTTTGTTACCTTTTCACGGCTTAACCGTTGAACCGATCTTGACAAAATTCGGCACAGTGACAACTTGCATCCTGGAGACGGTCATAGAATACTTTTTATTCCGGAAAATCAAAGAGATCCCACGGGACTTTTAAAAAACCTTAATCCACGTGGACGTAGTCGCGCTATTCACCTAGTTATGATATATGTCAAACGTATGATGATTCTTAGGCGAATTCGGGCATTGTCATTTATATCTATATTTATTGACATGAACATTTTTTTAAAGTATTGTTCAATATTGTTCTTCGTTTTCTATTCTGTTGTTCTATTTCGGCATACCCGTTGGTGGCGGATTCCTGGAATCCTACCACCAGTTGTTACTTTTGGATTGGCGTAGGGAATAAAGATTACATAATAACATATGGAGATACGCTGAGTCATCATCATCATCATCATTTCAGCCTATTACAGTCCACTGTTGAACATAGGCCTCCCCCATAGATTGCCACAAAACACCGGTCCTGAGCCACCTGCATCCATCGACCGCAAAACCATGCAGGTCGTCGCTCCATCTAGTGGGGGGTCGCCCTACGCTGCGTTTGCCGGTACGAGGTTGCCACTCGAGAACCTTTTTTCCCCAACGGTTGTCAGTTCTACGAGCTATATGACCGGCCCATTGCCAATTCAGCTTCCTAATCCTTAGGGCTATGTCGGTTATTCTAGTTCTGCTGTGGATAACATCGTTGCGGATTTTATCTCGCAGAGAAACTCCGAGCATAGCCCTTTCCATAGCTCGCTGCGCGACTCTGAGCGTCCTCATGCGGCCTGCAGTGAAGGACCACGTTTCGGTTGCGTAAGTCATCACTGGCAACACGCACTGGTTGTATACTTTTGTTTTCAGGCATTGAGGTATACTCGACGAGAAGATGTGACGCAATTTCCCGAACGCTGCCCAGCCGAGTTGGATCCGTCGATTGACCTCTTGGTCGAAGTTGGACCTACCTAGTCGGACAAGTCTGTCCTAGGTATAAATATTCGTCGACAACTTCGATCGTAGTGTTCCCAATAACAACCGGTATAGGTGTGGGTAGGGACGTTAGACATGATCTTCGTTTTGTCCATGTTCATTTTAAGACCCACCTGTTGGGAGACACTATTGAGGTCATTGAGCATAGCGCTGAGGTCCTCCAGCGATTCTGCCATTATGACTATGTCGTCGGCAAATCGAAGGTGAGTGATGTATTCGCCATTGACGTTGATACCGTATCCTTTCCAGTTCAGTAGCTTAAAGACATCTTCCAATGCAGCGGTGAAGAGTTTCGGGGATATAACATCACCCTGTCTTACACCTTTCTGCAATTGGATCGGTTTCGTACTCTGGTTCTGTACTCCGATAGCCATCGTAGCATTGGTATACAAGCACTGCAGCACATCGATATACCGACAGTCAATTCGGCACCGCTGAAGTGACCGTAGCACCGCCCAAATTTCGACGGAATCAAAGGCTTTCTCATAGTCCACATACGCCAGACATAGCGGGAGATTGTACTCATCGGTCTTTTGTACAATCTGGCGAAGGGTATGTATGTGGTCTATGGTACTAAAGCCTTTTCGGAATCCGGCTTGTTCGGGAGGCTGGAAGTCGTCAAGTCTGTTTGCGAGACGATTCGTAATGACTCTCGAAAACAGCACATAGACGCGGCTCAGAAGCGATATCGGTCGAGACGAGATTTGCTCTTGGGTCGTTACTCACACTAGTGTGTGGCTCCAACGACGATGTGTACAGCTGTCCATAGAATCTCTCGATCTCACTCAAAATCTCTGGTCCAGCGGAAATGACGTCACCGCTATCGGTCCTCAACTTAGTCAGTTGGCTTTTTCCGGCAGACAGATCCCTGGCAAATACCTTGGAGCCTTGGTTTCGCTCAATCGCTTCCTCAATACGAGCAGTATTGAAGAAGCGTAGGTCTCGCCGCATACATTTGGATATCTGTCTGTTCAGTTGCCGATATGCTGACGCATCAGTTGAGGACTGCAGCCTCATTTCTCGCCTAGCCTCCATGAGATTGAGAGTGTGGTCGGAGAGTTTCTGGATCTTTTTTGTGCGGTGGGTCTTGCAAAACTTTGCCCCCACCGCATGGACAGTTTCCACGAGCCTCTCGTTCATATCGTCCACTGTAACGCAATCTTCCAGGCACTAAAAACGATTTTGCAGTTCGAGCTGGAAGCTTTCGGGGTTTTGAATTAGGGGCACGAGATGGACGGAGTGTGGACTTCACCAGGCGCGACCTCTCCAGCTTCACGTTCAGGTTCAATGTGACTCTTACCATTCGGTGATCACTACCGGTTTTCACCCTAGCGATCACAGAGACATCATTGAACAGCTGTCGTTCGGTCGTCATGATGAAGTCGATCTCATTTTTGGTGGAACCATCCGGGCTCATCCAGGTCCACTTTCTGTGGGGCCGCTTTTGGAAGAAGGAGTTCATCATAAAGAGTCCCTCCTTCTCCATAAAGTCGGCCAGCTGTTGACCCCTCTGGTTCCGTTGCCCTATTCCAAATTGCCCCACTACCAGCTCATCGTCTTTTTTCATGCCCAGCTTTGCGTTAAAGTCTCCCATCAACACCGTGTAGTGTAGTTTTGGAGGAATGTATGGCTCTTGAAATATCTTCATACATTTCCTCCACCTCATCATCAGGATGTGTCGAGGTCGGTGCGTATACCTGTATGACCTTCAGCGAATACCGTTTGGTTATTCTGAGTATAAGGTACGCAACCCTAGTCGACACACTCCCGATCTTGACAACGTTGTCAATGAGAGACCTGTGGACGAAAAATCCGACACCTCCTTGGGACAGATGGTCGCCCTCCCGGTGGTAGAGCAAGTTACCGGATTCAAGGATTACCGTGTCCTCCCCCTGTCTTCGGACTTCAGATAATCCTATAATATCCCACCGTAACTTGCTCACCTCCTCTTCCAACTCCAAGATCTTCTCGTCGGTCCTCAGCGTGCGTGCGTTAAATGTTGCCAGGTCCAGTCATCGGTGGTGGTAACAAGATCTCCTCCTCCGGAGATTCTTCGCACCCCCTGCCCCGCCGTTACCATGTTACGGTGTACCGTTACCGTAGCCAGGACTAGCGGGGCCGTCGGAGACTAGGGGCCTGTTTTTGTTTTGTACCTCTCATTTTGGGGGGATTTGCCATAGTTGCCACGCTTGGCAGGCGGGTTGGTAACCGCAGTTTGTTTATTTAGATGTTCCAGGATGATGCTGCTGCCCATCTCCTGGTTTTCATAACCCTCTGTCGACTTTTACGACACCCACGGGACGAGACGGGGTGGTAGATTCTCATTATGCCGCTACCACACGGCTATGCCGCTACCACACGGCTAAGTGTAGACGCTGAGTGTAGATGTATAAATAAAACTAAATTTAGTGAAAATAAGATTAAGATACTACCTCGGTCACGTGGGACGGAGGTAAAATGGATTTTGTTGTAGAAAAATAGATTAAACAACGGATCACAAGCGAGTGCATAAATTAAGTAAACATTATAATTATGCGTATTGATAAATCAACGTTTGATTTGAGATGGACCAAAATGGTGGTAGGATTCCTATGCATAAATTCGTCTAGGTATATTATTCTGCCGAGAAGCAGTAGTGTGCAAACATATGACGATGTGTGAAGTCCGCCAACCCGCATTGGAGCTACGTGGCAGAATCTTAGCCAAATCTCTCTCAGAAATGAGAGAAGGCCTGTGCCCAGCAATAGGAAATTATTAGGCTGATACTTAACTTTTCATTTTTAACAGATTAATAATTGTTAAACTTATGCCTTCAAGTGAATTCTTGGATAGTATAGCACATACGTTTTTTGCTTTAATACTGTATTTATTAAATAACTCTTTATAAAAGTGAAATGAAAGATGCCTTAAATTATGCAAACATACATACATACATAAGATCACGACTGTATCCCATAAGGGGTAGTCAGAGACTGGGTACTTACTGCAAAAGCAGATGCCACAATCCACGTTTCACCAAAACATGCAAATAAAAAAAATAAAGAGATATTTTAAATATTTCAATAAAGGTAAATAAATGGATTTAATCCTGATGTAATGCGCAAGTTACTGCATTTCGGCAGTATTCAATTCAGAAACAAATCTTAAGAAATTTTTTTCTAGCCTTTTCTTTTTGTCGCCCAGTTTGCGCTTTATTAAAACCGTGTCCAGCGCACATTTCGATTAAAGTATCACGCCGTCGGTTAACGATTTTCTGATAGAATCAAATTTTTTCATTTTGTCGCCCTTAGTTCGCCACCTTCCGATAATTGTGATTTCACTTTATTTGACTATATTAATATCATAGTTATAGGTGCTTTAGCATAAAAAAAATTGCTAATATGTAGTTAAATTCACAATAGATCTTTAGACATACGGCAATTCAAGTATTTTGGTAGTTATTAATTTATGTCGGACCGCACTAATTCCAGATTTTGGAATAAAAAATAAAAAATAAAGTTTCGGCCTATAAATGTCCCACAGCTGAACACATGCCTCCTCTCATTTCTGAGCTAGGAAGAATCCGCCACGCTGCTCCAATGCGTGTTGGCGGGCTGCACGTCTTCGAATTATATTTTTTATTTCTCAGTCATGCAGGTTTCCTCACGATGGTTTTCCTCCACCGCCGAGCACGTGGTTTATCTGTACTTAAAATAGAAATTAACTATTTTAGTGGTGCCGGCATCGGGAATCGAACCCAGGTCACTCGCGTACTATGAAATTTAAAGCGACCGCCTAGCTAAAAAACCTTTGGATCATGTAATCTATTATACTAATATTAAAACGTTATATATTATACGCATCACACATATATATCAAATTAAGAATGCTTGACTTTAATTTTAATTTTGAGCAGGTTATTTCTAATCTAAAACATTTTTTCGGCCGTTCCCAATTTTTGACTACATTTAAACTTGAAATATTTTTTTTTTTAATTTTACCTTAATTATTTCTTAAACACTATTGTCACTAGGCTGGGTGTTTTTCTTGTACTTATATGTTTGTAATAAGGTCCTATAATCTAATAAACATTGAAACTAATTGCGTTTTCCAACACTGCAGAAGGCTTAATTACAAAAGTCTCTATGGGCATTTAAATTAAAAATTATTACACTGCAAAACTGCGCTGAAAATACACGTTACACTGAAAAGAGCGCGTTATCAATGCATACATCTTTTATACACTCAGCTCTTTATGTAAACACCCAGACCTGGCACAATTATGTGTAGGTTATACACATTTTTTTCGTGCGAAAATCGTATTTGTGATCCGTAGCGCAGAAGCCAAGCCTTTCAAATAGATTTATTCAATTACTAATTTAGTAAATGTTGTGGTATGACATGAATGGTTACTTACAAACGCACTAAAAACGAAAACAAACCTTTAATTACGAAAGATATTAAAAAGTTGATGCCTGCAACTTTATTGTTTCCCTGTGCATTACTAGCATTTCTTGTGGACAAATTAACGATTATTTGGGAATGGTAGTAGGTTTAAAAGACCGTATTATGTCGGTTCAGCATTTTATGTAGTCTTTACAGCCACTGTCGTCACAAGGTGGCTTTATACTGACAGGTTCTACCTTAACCCACAATTGCTTCAGATGTTGAAGAACATGGAATTGTAACCATAAAACCGTAATTTTGAACTTATTCTATGTATATATTTAATCGGTATCGGAGTTATGAGTTGATATATATATTTTCGGTGATGTAATTGCTGTTAGCCTTCTCGGCTTTTACAGCTTCATCGGATACTGTGCTCGCGGGCCAGGGTCCGTGTCCCAGGTTTGGTTTGACCCAAACATAAATAAATAAATAAATAAAAACTCCTACAAAACCCTCGAAGTTCGGACTGTGTCGCGTTCGCTGCGTGCTTTCGCGATTTCGAAAATCTTAAACATTTTAAGTCGTCTACTGACCGTCCGAAGGAGGCTGCGCGCGTCCATTCGGACTGTCGACTTGTGTGTCGGTAACTCTGGGCGGTGAGAACCGCCCTGGAACACGGGTGAATCTTGTGTACGCGATGTGATTATTGACTATTGCGCGCCGCTCTCTACGGCGGTCGCGCGTCGTGGTGCGTGTTATATTAAAGCTATTGACTGTGTGTACAGTGTGGCCTGGATCGTGACTGACAGTATCGTGGTCAGGAAGAGCTGAGACGTCCGTGTCGTCTAGCACGTTTCGCGGGCGACGTTTGCGTTCGGTCGCGTTTCTGTTTGGTCGGTAATTTGCTGCTTTAACCACCAGCGGGTTTGAATGAACCGCGGCTTTTTCGAAAAACCGCCGTGATAATTCTCTGAAGTGTTCAGAGATTAAAGGCATTTCACAGTCGCTGTGAAGATCTACATTGCGTTGATACCAACCGGCTCCGGTGGCAGTTCGCAAGAATCGATTTTGTACGCTCTGTAACTTCTTTAATTGATTGCCCGTCGCGTAAGCGAAAGCGACGCAAGCATAGTCCATTACGGGTCTTATGCAAGACTTATAAGAGGCGAAGTTTGTGTCTTAAGCACATTTTGCTTGAGAAGCAAGTTAATGGGTATAGACGGCTTGGTTGCGCGCACGAATGGGCAAAGGCAACAAAGTATTTTCAAAGGTTACACCGTTCACTTTCATAGGCTGTAAATTTGTTTTAATGGGTAATTTATTTTTTAGAAAATAGTTTTAACAAAGGCACACATACACAATTTACCTTTAAATAGATTTTAGGGTTAGTAAAGAATTTTAGCAAAAACCTCAAATCTTACGTGAAATATATTGATGTCACACTTCATATTTATGAACTATCGTTGTGAAATTTTCGTTTTGTCGTTTTCAAAGTCATCGAGATAAAAAAAAACATCCTCATCATCTGTCTGTATAAAGTTTGTATTTACCATAATTGTCTGTATTTACCGTAATCTGATTAGCGGCCGCAGTACCAGACGCGCACTTAGATGCCTAGATCATCTTTTTTATGGGGAAATGCTCAACGCATACCCGTCTTCCCTGACTAAAACCCCATGGTGTTCCGCCATCGCCACATGTTGGCAGGGCCACGGGAACACTCGCGCACACATTCGCGACCCTACCGGCACTGGTCGCCTACGTCATAAAGCTAGTCCTAAAATAGACAGAATATGAGCTACAGCGATATCAGATCTACGTCGTCTACTGCGATTATTAATCCACCTGCCAAACGTTGCTACTACGGCAATATTTAGTAATTTGGGAGAGGCTAATGAAGATGATAAATAATCTATATTAATATCCGGTGACTTATTGAATTTCGGTTTTGAAAGATCAACTGGGAAACATAGAAAAAACTACCTAGATAATTTCTGTGTTTTGAGCGTGTGGTGGCGGCGTAAGAGACCTGTAATATCCTCCCAGAAAAAATCAGGCTTCCTACAGCCAAAATACCAATCTCAAATACGACAAACTGTCCCGTCGTAGGCGGCCTGTCACTGGTCTAGATAATTTAGGTTCTAGGCTCTACCCCGTCCAATGGGTTCTCCTCGTCTGTCGTGGCGGGGGGCTTAGTACCGTGGCTTGGTCACCCACGGTGAAACTAGATGCCCACATGGCCGGCCTGTGGCTCAGGCTGGCCCGGGGAGGATCCGCTCCGAGTGGCGACCTCCTCGGTCGCCCACTCGGAGCGACGCCTCCACCACGCGGCGGTGGTGGGCCGCGAAAGGAGAGATGTTGAGTGTCGTTGCCTCTCTTCCTATCCTCCGTGGCCGAAACGTGGTCGGCGGCGGAAACACACACAAGATCCGGTGCCGGGACAAGGAAGACTGGTGCTTTCGAGTGCAAGTCTCCTGGCCCCGTGGCCTCCGCGTGGTAGACTCGGGGGGGTTCGTTGCGCGCACGAATGGGCAAAGGCAACAAAGTATTTTCAAAGGTTACACCGTTCACTTTCATAGGCTGTAAATTTGTTTTAATGGGTAATTTATTTTTTAGAAAATAGTTTTAACAAAGGCACACATAAACAATTTACCTTTAAATAGATTTTAGGGTTAGTAAAGAATTTTAGCAAAAACCTCAAATCTTACGTGAAATATATTGATGTCACACTTCATATTTATGAACTATCGTTGTGAAATTTTCGTTTTGTCGTTTTCAAAGTCATCGAGATAAAAAAAAACATCCTCATCATCTGTCTGTATAAAGTTTGTATTTACCATAATTGTCTGTATTTACCGTAATCTGATTAGCGGCCGCAGTACCAGACGCGCACTTAGATGCCTAGATCATCTTTTTTATGGGGAAATGCTCAACGCATACCCGTCTTCCCTGACTAAAACCCCATGGTGTTCCGCCATCGCCACATGTTGGCAGGGCCACGGGAACACTCGCGCACACATTCGCGACCCTACCGGCACTGGTCGCCTACTGTCGGCGGCCCTTCCTCGTAAGAGAACTGCTCCTCTCCTCTCTGCCTTCTTAGTAAGGCGCACCGGAACACACGACGCGCCTTCCAGCACGGCCCCCCATTCGTGCGCGCAACGAACCCCCCCGAGTCTACCACGCGGAGGCCACGGGGCCAGGAGACTTGCACTCGAAAGCACCAGTCTTCCTTGTCCCGGCACCGGATCTTGTGTGTGTTTCCGCCGCCGACCACGTTTCGGCCACGGAGGATAGGAAGAGAGGCAACGACACACTAACACTTCTCTCCTTTCGCGGCCCCACCACCGCCGCGTGGTGAGGCCGTCGCTCTGAGTGGGCGACCGAGGAGGTCGCCCACTCGGAGCGACCTCCCCGGGCCAGCCTGACGCCACAGGCCGGCCATGTGGGCCCATCTTAGTTTCACCGTGGGTGACCAAGCCACGGTTACTAAGCCCCCCGCCACGACAAGACGAGAACCCATTGGACGGGTAGATGCCTAGACCTAAATTATCTAGACCAGTGACAGGCCGCCTACGACGGGACAGTTTGTCGTATTTGAGATTGGTATTTTGCTATCTGTAGGAAGCCATGATTTTTTTCTGGGATGGAATTACAGGTTCTCTTACGCCGCCACCACACGCCTCAAAACACAGAAATAATCTAGGTAGTTTTTCTATGTTTCCCAGTGATACTTTCAAAACCGAAATTCAATAAGTCACCGGATATTAATATAGATTATTTATCATCTTCATTAGCCTCTCCCAAATTACTAAATATTGCCGTAGTAGCAACGTTTGGCAGGTGGATTAATAATCGCAGTAGACGTACGTAGATCTGATATCGCTGTAGCTCATATTCTGTCTATTTTAGGACTAGCTTTATAGAAATGATTATTCTACCAAGTATCGAACGTCACGAGATTCTTGGCCATTCTCCTAAGTCGAGTATAACAACACACATAAAGCGTGATGCAGTGATGGTTTCCTTTAAAATTAGCTTAGTATGAATTTCCTTCATCTTTCATCAAGTTTCCTCATTCGTGTAGACTACCTATACCAAGTGCGCGTAAAGTAGGAAAGGTCGAATTTACGTACATGAATAAATAAATTTTAATACCTCATAAAGTCTCTAACATGTCAACGACTAAGAATTTATGACTCGTTGAGCTGCGTGTACAAGCAATTTTATTAAGTTTTGAATAAGTGACTAGCCGTAGAAATAAGTAAAATCAGATTTTCCAACTTAATTTTAACATATTTACATTAAAGTTACCTTGTGTCTGTGCGCAAGTTTGTATGTGCGTGTATGCGGGGGATTGCTTGTATGCGTGTAGGTCTGTGCGTGTGTCTAATGAAAGACTTTTGTTTTGAGACTGAACGAGAAAGTTTGACGCAGGTTCAGAAACGCTCCCCCCCAATGGGTTCTCGCTTTGTCGTGGCAGGGGGGCTTAGTAACTGTGGCTTGGTCACCCACGGTGAAGCTAAGAGGAGCCCACATGGTCGGCCTGTGGCGACGGGCTGGCCCGAGGAGGTCGCTCCGAGTGGGCTACGCAAGCCCACTCCGAATGCGAATAGGTGGACTGCTGGGGGGAGCATCACGCTGCCCTCCGCAGCCGAGGTGGTTCGCGGAGGGAGAGGAGTGTTGGTGTGTCGTTGCCTCTCTCCCTATACTCCGCGGCCGAAATGAGGTTGGCGGCAGAGCCACGGACCAGATCCGCTGCCGGGGCCGGGAAGACTGATGCTTTCGAGTGCAGGTCTCCTGGCCCCGTGGCCTCCGCGTGGCGGACTCGGGGGGGTTCGTTGCATGCACAAAGGGGGCCGTGCTGGAGGGCGCGTCATGTGTTCCGGCGCGCCTTGCTGGGAGGAGAGTGGGGAGGAGTTGTCCTCTCCTGAGAAGGGGCCGCCGATGTTAGGCGGCAAGCGCCGGTGAGGTCGCGGATGTGTGCGTGAGCGTTCCCGTGGCCCTAGGCAACATGCGGCGAAGAAGGCAGAACATCACGGGGTTTTAGTCGGTGCAACTCCGACATAACCCGTCCTTCCCCTCGTGAAGGCGGGTATGCGTTAGGCGTTTCCCCATGTAAAAAATAAGGTTCAGGAACGCTGCTGGGCCGGTCGGTATCGTCCCTGGACCATTTTTTTTGTTTTTATTGTATAAAGTGACGAAACGAGCAAAACGTTCACCTGATGGTAAGTGCAACGTTCGCCCACAACAAATGCTGTGTCACCCAGAATATTTCTGTATGACACCACACTGCGCCCAGTCACCCTGAGGCATCAGTTCTTAAGTCTCAAATGCCCAGTGATTACGCTAGCTCACAGTGCCCTTCAAACCGAAACACAGTAATGATTGCACACTACTGCTTCACGGCAGAATAACTGGTCCTGGGTTGGTACCTACCTAGACGGATTCCTGCATAGGAATCCTACCACCAGTGTATTGGTCTAACTTGTCAAATATGTTTACAAATGTCACACGAGAAGATTAATATTATTTTATTTTGTAATATGTTTTTTTTCAGATTTGTTCAGATTTTGTCATGTCTACACTACATGGAATTTGTCTGGAACAAAGTTTAAAGGTAGATGTGAAGTATGAAGATAATATAAACACTAAGCGCAGTTAGTAACATCAGAGTAGATTTTAAGTTTATTGTTAATAAATTATCTGTGTCTATTTGGAGTATTGTTTTAATGCCGTTTTATCTACAGTTATATGCTACTACGATAATAATGAATATTCGTGTGATCAGGCATTACCATTAAACACTCGTCGAGCCCCGGAGATAAGAAAAGTTAAGTGTAAATAATGCTATTTAACACAATTATGTTGCTTCTCGTATTAATTTTAATGCCATTTATGAATTCTTAGGTACGTTACGAATTTTATAAAATTCGACTTTGTGATAATATTTTTTGGATTTAAGAAACGTTCTGCATTTATTACAACTAGTAGTCGCCCAATGGTCGAAATTCCGACCGCAATTCATTCACTTTTTTATTGACTTTAACTTACTATGCCAAATCTCACATCTCTCCTCCCGTACACACAATATTTTTAACAAGGGTGCAAAGTTTTCTCTTCCCCTGGTTTTTTTTTATTGAGCGAACGAGCAAAAAATTCACCTGATGAACCACATGGCAAACCACGTCGCCACCATTTTGGTAAGAGTTAAAAAATTATTACTTCTCATTGACTTCCCACAAGCAGTACTAGTGATAGCATTGCATATTATAGTACTAAACATAATTATGCATATTTATCACAATTATAAGAGAAGACAAAACTTGACAAATAAAAGCTAAAACTACGTATGAACTTGTTTCAGTAACAAAATTGATACTACTGAAAAATAAAATAAGAATAATACGAGTAAAAACTTATAACAATTGAAATAGGTTGTTTAACAATCCTAAAGCAGGTGTGGCGAACGCAGTATTAAAATACAATAAATATTATTTTTTGCATACATACCTTATTCATACCTTAATTATAAGTGAAAAAGTAAGTAATGTGAGGAAATAAGAAAATGTATTAATCAAAGCTATTAATTTACATTCCGGATTCAATTACCAAAAGCAGCTAAAAGTAAATTGGGGCGTTTATATGAGATGGAGGTGACCCCGTCAAAAACACTTATTCGGTACTGACGGGGCTTTATTAAAATATATTGCCTGTAAGTCCGGGTGCAAGTTTTTGTAGTTATATGAGTATTCTTTACAAATTAATCTGACTTCAATGCAAATATTAATTTATGGAATTAGCAATAGTTGGCATGTTGAGAGATAATAATCAATGATATTCTTGATCATTCAATAGGTCTATGGTCTATGTCAGAAAATTTACTAAGCAACTATTCAGATATGACAATAAAGTATATAGTTCCTCATTAGACAGTTTGCAATTCAATTAGCTTGGAGAATTTAACCAAGTTAGGATAGAATGATTTAATATGTTGGTTAAGCCGATCTACGTATCCGCCTGTGAAGTTGACCTGAATACGTCCGAAATCTAATCTGAAATAGAAGTAAAAGAGTCTACAAATTGTGTTGTATTTTTGTGTGAAAGTTTCATGGGAAGTCCGTGTAGAAGGATTATAAAATTAAAATTTTATATTTATGATGGGAATTGTTTTAGTCGTTCTAAAGCACGCTTCCTTTTTTTACGCGTGTCTTTATTTGAAAAATCTGCTTTTTATTACGTTTATCTAAATAAGTGTTAATATTTGTATTTGCCTAAATGACAGTCAGTTCTGCATTCTTTCAATTCTGAAAATGCCTGGATTAATAACATGATACATTTTTGTTAATATAGGAGGCAGTAATAAGATTTCCTCCAAAATATGTATGTATGTTTCATTGATCAAATTTTAAATCTAGTATTGAGTAACTAGTATTGAACAAATATTCTATTTTTTTAAACAAGTATAAGGTGGAAAGTATTAAATGAGTAATAGGACAGTCATAAGTTTTATATGTCAATGGCAAGGGACGAGGTCCTTGTTATTATTCTTGAATGACTTTTTGAGCACAGAGGAATTATTTTTTCTCAGACGAGTAATGAGTGTCTTTTTTGAATCTGTCTCGCCCGGTAATGCTTTATAATGCGCAAAGAACGTTTTACATGACAAATAACAACTTTTTTTTCTAAGAGTCGCAAAACATTTGTTAATATTGAATATAGTTATTTATTATGAAGTATAACCTTAAAAGTGTATAATAGGTATATTTTAATATTGCGAAATTTTTAAACCAAAGGCCCTTGCCCTTTCACATCTTGTGAAATGAATAATTGACGACCGCGTGGCCTAGAGATCAGAGCACTTGATTTCTGTACTCTTTTGTGTGAAGTGGGATTCAAGAGCCAACATTAGTGCAAAAAAAAATTGTTGCATGTGAAATTTGTATGTAAATCGCAATCACAAAGTAGGAGAAATCTTAGTTATTCTTAATAAAAATAACAAAAAATATCACAATGCTGTGACATTTTTCATAATCATGCCTACCCCAATAGGAAAGAGGCGACACTCTATGTATGTACGAGTATGTATAACATCAGTATTCTTCAACTAAGGTGGATAGGATTTTAAGGAGGTCCACGCATCTACACCGGATACGGTTTTCGGTGAAGCAAGAAGATAAAAAAACCTGGTTGAAAAAGCCATGACGTCTTATTTGTTTTTTTTTTTTACATTTATTGGTAGGAGTTAATCAATGTTATTGTTATCAGAAAAGGGTTAATTCTCTCAAGGCAACCCTCGTTTGCTCTGGATTGCACCTCGTAAAAATTAATCGTCTATCCATTCGATGTATTGGTTGTCCTTATCTTTTGTTACATCACGCTCTTCTTTCTTTAAGAAATAGACACAATTTTTGTTATGTACAAAAGAACGACTGTAACTGTGTAGAATATAATGCAAAAACAAAGCAATCGGCAATGGCCAAATGAGAATACAAAAATGTAATGCAAAGGAAGGTATTTACTATTTAATTAGATTTCAAGTAGGAATTCGATCAAATGAGATTTGAATTAATCGAACATACTGTCTCCTTACTGCGCTCATGGTGTGCATCATGAATGTAAGTTTTTGAAATTGATGAAATTTACATACGTTAGAAATGTTACAATAATATTAGATCTTAATAATTTTTATATTTGTTATATCTGTGTTTATCAATATAACTAGGAAAATTAATTATTTTAGTCAATAATGGGTGAGAAGCAGGTCAGCAGGTCTGTGTGAGAGAATGACTGATGTTGAATACTCAATCTGTATGTGTGTGTGTTCTCCTAGCCGATTTCGACCACGGCGTCAACAGCCGACTACTGTCGAGAGCCATCAAATGCGCAGGAGATATTATAGTGCCACAAGTGTACGCGCAAACATAGAGGCACTCAATCGTCCCAACCTACACGCGCCCGATGTAACGCTGATGCGATAAGATCGGAGGTAGGCTAAGATGCAGTGTCAGAAACACGAGGACAATCACAACACAACCAGACCCAAAAACCAACAATTTATGTTTTAGCACAAATGTAGGCTCCGGCTGGGATTCGAACCCAGGACCCGCGGCTTAGAAGTCAGGTACTCTGACCACTAGGCCACGCGGTCGTCAATCTACATTCATCCTGAATAGATAATTAAGATACCTGTAATTAGATCTCCGGCTATCGCTATTTACTGTAATTTACGTAACGCAGCAGATCCCATCACCATTTACTTTCAAACGGTTATCTTTGCAGGCAACTACATTTTTCTTTGGATTCGTAAGATGTAATAGTTTTAAATTATAAAGTCTTGACAAGATATTGGCAAAGGAATTCACTTTCGTTATACAGCTTGGAATCGTTATTAGATTTCTTAACAGGTACCGAACAATTTCTCAGTCTAATGTAATCATGTTCCAAGAAGGCACGAAAACAAATCAAATTTCCTTTAAAGTAACAAGGAGTAAATGCATAAGGTAGTGAAATTGAGAGACTCGGTATTCGGAAAGAAAATTAATAATACAATATTTTTTACATAGAATTTACGTCACTGAGACGACAAAAATAGTGTAATAATAGTGAACACACCATCTTGTTAGTAAGAACGCTCCAGCTTTTGTTAAGCTGCGGTCTGATACAACATAGAACAATATACAAGAACATAGTTTATTTTAGGATTGCCAAACATGCGATTACAATAGACGCTAGAAGGTTGATTACAGGTACCTGTAGTCAAACCTGTTCTTCCACCAAGTTTAAGTCGTTCTTCGTCGTTAATTTTGTATATTTTCCAGACGACATTAAGCTTATTATATAAAATTCGGTTATCTTTTGCCATGAAAATAATGACTGGGGATCAATTAATATTTCAATTCAATTACTCTAATTATTATACTTCGCCATAAAAGTTTTACTTGAACATCTTCATTTTTTTATTGGATAAAGTGACGAGACGAGCAAAACGTTCACCTAATGGTAAGTGCAACGTCTGCCCATAACAGATGCATTCCCCGTCCCTGCGCCCGTGCCCCCGACATATTAGTTAGTCTCATATATTCAGTGATTAGCTTTCAGTGCCCTTTAGACCAGATAATTACTAATACTTCGATTTTATAATAATGACTTAAATTTAAAAAATATAACCTTACTGAAACTAACGGGTTCACGTTCCTATCGACGATCGGAAGCATTTGAGAATAAATGCTACTAAAGTGGTCCCCTTTTAGCAGTTGACCGCGCAAATGTACTTGACCTCGTCATTTATTTAGACTATCGACGTGAAACAACACTACCATCTGCTCTTCGTTACGACGTTATCATAATATATTGTCACGTAATATTTATACAATAGGAGGCTTGCTTTCCCACATAGTTATTTGTTCAAGAGTTTTTGTCTATTTATAGGCACTTAAGAATAAAACTGTTTCTTCTCATTTGTCACTAACACGCTTAAATGTTATTTCGACGCATTTCAAATATTGTAGCTTATCAGAAATTATTTTAAGTAGTTCGTAGATATGTAAAATAATCTGGCACTCATTAAAAGAAAAACTTTGAAATAAACAGTTTACAAGTTGTAAGTTGCTGTACATATATAGTTGTAATATTTGTGAAGTAACTTTAGGTTTTCTTAGCATGGAGGAATCTACATTGACAACTTTTCGCCGCGGGGCAACGGGCAACGGAGGATTTATAACAATATGCCGGGACTTCTGACGGCAAAAAGTTCATGATGCTATCATATTCTACTAGTCGTTATTTGTCGAGAACTACGGGGAAGCTTTCGCATGCTGCAGCCCAGACGGCGACGACCCTTATACCCCAAACGGATCCAATTTTATTGAATAAATATATACAAATAAGAAATGGTTTTATGTGATTTTCTAATATTTAGTTTTTAAATACTTTTTCATTATCATATTCGCCAACTAAACTATTTCGGACTTACAAAATCTGTAAGTCTTTCTATTTCACCGAATTATGGTAATTTATTGTCATTTTTGGAGGAAAGATCCTCCAAAAAATGTCAATAAATTACCATAATTAGAAAACATCATGGATTAGTAAATTAACTTGGTCTTCGTTTTAGAGTAGGTATCTCAAAAGGTTTTAGAGTTATACGAAATCTAAAGTCAAGGCAAAGCAAAGTTTCAGGCACGGCTTGTTACTTTTAAAGTTGAAATTTACTCCCGTTCGTAAGGCATGTAATACTAAACTTTCTTCTACAGCGTTAAATATCTCCTTTCAACTATAGACTACTTTGACTTAAATACGCGGTGACCTAGTTAACTGTGTTGTTCGATTCTAACCTACATTACTTGGCGTTAAAGTTTTGAATCTCATAGTGCAAAGTAAACCGATTTTTTTTTTGTATAAAAATATAATATACCGGTAAAGCAAAGTTATGGACTTCATTCATGTCAGTCATGGATTAATTACGATTTTTATTATAAAATTTTTCTTTATTTGTCGAACGATCATCGGATACATCAATATTTGTTTACTGAATAATTCTTACCTAAAGGTATACCTGTAATACCTTTTTCTATAGAAAATTGCTATTTTTGAATTTTCGTTTGTCTTTAACGTACAAGGTAAACGAAGGTTTATTAATTAGATATTTGCATAAAACACAATACAAACAATAAACAGTACCATTACTTTTTATTGATAAACGCATAAACGGACTTAAATATAGTTGAACCACTTCGAATTTACAAAGGTAACAATAAATAGTTTTTTTAAAGGTGAACGCTGTTACGCTTATAAAATAATAATTTTGAATATATACGCGTTTTTGTACTTACATTAAACACCATTCGTTTATCATTCGCGTATGAATATGTCTAAAATATGTAGCTATTTGTATACAATATTAAAGTGTTGAACTATCCAAATCAAAAAAAAATATGATCAGTTTATATCCCATATTCTAGAATCTTTGAAACCCTAATTCACAATTTCAAAGCTCCAATATAAACCAAAGGTAATGAAAAATCATGATGATGATGAAAGTTAGATAAGGAAAGTAATGGCCTATATCTATTGCTAGCCACAGGCCAACTCTTACTTCCGAGAGGTTTTTTGGAGCAGAGAAAAGTGCCGTTCTGATTGGCGGATTACAAATGACGTCCAAATATTTCTATTCCACAAACATGCAGATTTCCTCACAATGTTTACTTTCAACGCCGACCCCACTGGTGGTACCGATAGCTAGTGTAATTACTAGGCATATGAGACTTTAGAACTGATGCCTCTGGGTTCTGAGGGTGAAAAGCGCTGGGTGAAAGCATTTGTTACAGGCTGATGTTGCACTTAAGTCGGAAGCTCGGATCATGGATTACTGAAACTTATACAATTTAATAAAATTTTGCGACTCACGGAATAAGAAATCTATAGTCTAAAGAGGGTTTTGATTTTATGGAAGTACGCGTATGTATGTGTGGATGTATGCATATTCATTTGTTCCCTCACAGCTCCTACGCTACTTGACCGACTTTGTCAAGTGAGGTATAAATTATACCTGAGGTATGATGAGGTATAGAACACGCATGTTCTACTTCGTGTGTTATAGTCTATAAAATGTTACCCTTAATCTTATACGGCGAAAAAAAAGGCATTATAAGTATGTAATATTGGTTTTTAATACAGTTTCAATTATTTAACTTTATATACATTCAATTAATGTCGTATGAGAATTTCAAAAAAATTCAAAGCTCGTAATAAATGAAAAAGCTCGTAGCAAATCTGGTTGCAATGATATCATCTCAAGCCTACTAGACCTTTTCCGTTTATTGAACGGACCGGTGACGGGAAGCTTCTCAGGTGCAAGGTGTCTAATACTGCGATCCCCGACCAGTGTCTCAGTGAATAGCGTACTTACCGGCTGGCCGAGCCCTGAGCTTGAATCCCAGCTGGATTCAATGTTTGTGAACACACAAATGACTGATCTTCGATTTCGGAAGTATTGTGATATTCTTATCTACCGCGCGCAACATCTGACTATTTCTTTTATTAAATAAACCTTTTATTGGTTACGGGAAGCTAACGGCAGATGAGTTTTTTTACTTATTCTTCTCCCAGAAGGTCTTATTTTCGAACCCGTGTAGATTTTGAAGTTCACAATAGCGTAAAACCAGCCTAGATTAATTAGTAATATATTTGAGCTGAGTACAACTTCTGGTTTAAGACTCTAAAATCGTCAAAAGAAGCAGTATCACACTGAAATGTCCATTGAAGAATTTATAGAAAATGAAGAATGGATGGGACAAAAATACTCTTTTATTACATTCCCATCCTACATTTTTAAACGGTTTTATTTTTATTCGATCTATTCACCACTACTACACTATGCGCTTTCCAGCGTCTTTTCAAAACCGCTTTTGTGTGGAATGTGTATAGTGTTCTCGGAAGCACAGGAAGATATAGATTGAAACGTTTATCGTCTGTTACGTCCAACTAAAACCCTCACAGTCCGCCAGATTGTTGATTTAGTTTTAACATCTTTAATGAATTGCGTAGGCTTTTATTGTTATAAAGAAAAATATTGCAAATCAATACAAACATATTGAAAACTTTGCTCAGTGACCGAAAAAGGAAGGAACAGGTTTACGAAATAGACGATACAAAATCAAGCATAGAATAAAATTTGAAAGTATTTCGTTTAGTCGCTTTACTGGTGTTAGGATTCCCATGCACGAATTCATCTAGGTGGGTACCACCGCAGTGCCATTTATTCTGGCCATCAAGCAGTAGTGTACTGTTGAGTAGTATAATTACTGGGCATATGAGACTTAAGAACTGATGTCTTATAGTGAGGAGCGCAGTGCGGTGTCACGCAGAAATATTCTTAATGAGACAGCGTTTCTTATGAGCACCAGGCGATTTTCACATCCAGTCTTCCATTAAAAAAAAGTAAACTTAGCGTCAATTTATATTATAAATATCAATAAATTTATTCTGTTGACAATTCTGAGGCGAGAGGGAGTAAAGAATTTCAAAAGTACACACCACACGGCAATACATCAACGTTAATTACGGTTCGTAACATAATTTATCTTGGAACAAATTGCGGTGTAGTTATATTGTACAGTAGCTGTGCCCCGCGGTTGCGTCCGTGTAAAATAAGCCGACCACATGATTGTGCCGTACGGCATGATACCTCGATTACCTGAGCATTAACAGTTCGATCCTTCTCGGTGATGTTCTGTTCACAGTGTACGGCTTCTTAAAGCCACAGCAAATATTACAGCAAATTTATATTTATATCTTCTGAACCGTGCAAGATATCGAAAAGAATCATACTCCAAAATTTAAGTTAAAACTAAATTTTCAATAAAATCCGTTGAGCCGCTTCGGGCCTCTTTGAGACATGCTTTCAGACAGACAAAATTTCTGAAAACGGTGATTTATGATTAGGCATCGTATAAGTAGCAGTTTTCACTTAAATTTTGACATTTATTTTGAAATCACAAACAGACACTTCACTTATTTTATTGGTATAGATGTTTCAAGTCTTAGTTAAATGTATATTTAATGATATAACACTTTTGGTACAAGCTGAACAATGTCTAGATAAAATACATACAAACATACATAAGATCATGACTGTATCCCATAAGGGGTAGTCAGAGACTGGGCACTCACTGCAAAAACAGATGAATGCCACAATCCACGTTTCACCAAAACAATATAATGCACTTGGTGTGACAGGTGGTGAGCCCATCGCCACCATGCGCTGTTGGGTGCACAGTGCAGTTTAATTCCTTACTCGCCTTTTACGAGATCCATTGGATGAGATGGAGTGGTAGTATTCTTTTAACGAGCCGCCACCACACGGCTTATAAAATACTACAGTTTGATAGAGCTTGACCAAGCTGTTTGAGTGTACTCGTTAACACATTTCATTTTTAGCTAGCATTATTTATGTTTATGTTATGCTGTTACTGTTTCACTCATTTGGTATAAATGTATCTATTCTAAGGGTTTTCTAACCAACCTACCTCCTCGTACATCGAGGTGTTTTCATACGGTTACTATGATATATGATAAGGTATCTGTCTAAGCGTATGTTAAAAAAAGTAAAGTTACAGTCTAGTGCCACATTGCACAGATCTCCTTACATATGTGAGAGGGCATTGGAGCTAGGAAGAGTCCGCCACAATGCTTGGTGAAGGTTTGCGCACATAATGTTTACATATTTTTATAATGTTCGAAATAATTTTATTCTTCAGACATACAGGTTTTTTAACGATATTTTCCTCACCGCTTAGCATGTGGTAAATCAGCACTTAAAATTGTAGAACAATTATGTATAACAAATATAGAACAATTATGTATATATACAATTATGAGTAATCGGTATGATATATTATTTTCATACACAGAAAATTCACTATTACAATTTTTTGTATTATTATACACAATATTGGCCCTAACAGGGGAAAACACAAAAGGTCAGACTTTTTAACAAACTTGTTTATTAAACAAATAGGGACTCTAAACTGCGGTCAGGAGCTATATAATTGAACCTATTTAGGTTTTCCGAGCGGTCGGTCACATGTGCTTAGTTGCTTTTCCTGACGTTTAACGGCTTTTACAACTTCACTGAAATCGGTTACTTTTTCTTATATTGGAAAAATGTTTGTTCGACCAATGGAAATTTTAAAAAATGGGATTTTCTCATTGACAAATACAAATAAAACTTGACATTAAGTATGTTAAGTTTCATTTAACGTCAGCAATACTGGGATAATTATTTGTTTTTATTGAAATCGTCCTTTATGTGGTTGGTTGGAGTGAGTTAATAATATTCAGTTTTAAGTTTTTTTTAAATATTTTTCCACGTATTTAAAAAAAAACAATTTAAAAAAAATATATGAGATTAACCACTGCGTAGCCGTAGACGAAAATCATGAAATAAATAATATATGGACACTACTGAATACTCGGTTTAAACACACAAAATTAAATATACTTAATGATGTTGTCTGTCAGCAGTACACGTAAAATGTTGGACAAAGTTACGAGACGAGCAAAAAGTTCAACTGATGTTATGTGCAACATCTGCCAATAAAAAACGCTGTGTTACACAGAATAGTTTTGTATGGCGCCACACTGCGCCCGTCTCCCAGAGACATCAGTTTTTAAGTCTCATATGTGAAGTAATTACACTAGCTCTTAGTACTCATCAGACTGAAACACAGTGTTTACACACTGCTTCACCGCAGAATAACTGGTTCTGGGGTGGTACCTTTCTAGACGGATTCCTGCATAGATCTTACCGCCCGTGATAATACGTAATAAATTTATTTGTTTTCATTAAAATTACATTTATTTAATCCGTTTGTATCACAAACAGCAGTTTATTTTAATGTTAAATATTTTACCCGCATCTGTGTAAAAATATTTCTATGTTTGATATATAAGTCTTATTCTTTATTAGCACATAAAATATTTATAATATTATGGAAGTTTGAAAGTCTAGATCCAGCTACGAACGAAAGAAAGAATTAAAGAAAAAAGTTTTAATTTGACATCACAAAAAATACACAGTAAAACAATAATAATAAAAAAGAAGAAGTAACTATTTTAGCAAATTGCTGCAGCACTTTAGTGATTTTCGGATGAAGCCTGATGTTTACGTCACGGTTGGAAATAGTCATGTAGCGTGTAAGTAACAAATATTAATTCGCCTCGCAACAACTTGCACAGTCACAATACACACTGTATACTGTGGTCTATATTGTGTTTGTCTAATATACATATACACTATATCGATTCGTATTAAGCACATTATACGCCCTCTGTTTCTATCGGAACAGTTACTAATACTTACCAATTTAATCATGATCTGTACAGTTTCTAGATATATCAGTAAAGGTTTATCGCAAAGTGTTTTCAATTTATTAAAAAAAAAAAATGTATAAAATGGTCTTTTACGAACAGTTTTACGCTAAATTTATTGGTATTAGAAGTAGTCTTACTAGATACTACAACCGGCTAATTTTATTAATTATAGCAATTTTATTAAAAAAATAGAGCCGTTGTAGCTCAGGGGCTAGACGCTCGCTTTAAATTTTATAGTACGCGAGTGACCTGGGTTCGATTCCCTGTGCCGGCACCACTAAAATTGTTAAGTGCAATTTTAAGTGCTGATTTACCACGTGCTCGGCGGTAAAGGAAAACATCGTAAGGAAACCTGCATGTCTGAGAAAAAAAAATATTCGAAGACGTGTGCAGCCAAACCGCATTGGAGCAGCGTGGCGGGTTCTTCCTACGTCCAAAACCCTCTCAGAAATGAGAGGAGTTTTGTATGCGTTTCGTCTGGTGAGTGCAGGTAACCGGAGGACCACCCACCGCCCTCAAAAAATCAAACCCAACTAAAAATCTACCCCGTTACCAGCACCACCGGTGCCGGAGAATCCCCGGCTGGGCACCCGCGCTCGGGCTACCAATTGCAGCATCCACGCTCAGGTAGCATAGCGATGAGGGGGGGGGGGGGGGGGCAAAGTTTCGCTCTGTTCCCACACTGTTCGAGGCAAACGTAGCAAAAAACTTCGGCACCCCTTACCACGCCTGCCATGGAGTTCTGCAATATCAAGGAACTACATTCCAATCTTGATGCCGTCCACTACCATCTGGACGGCAAAGCCGGCTGTGCTTTTTTTACCGAGACGCAGATATCCTCTTCGGCGGATACCTCATATCTTTCCTTCTGCTGACCTCTCACCCGGATGGCTATGTGGTCTCCGTCGATGCCCCTCTGGAATCTTCGAACCACTGCCTGATCCGGAGTAAAGTGGCTATCATGTGCCCATTGCGGTCGCGATTTGCAGGTTGTCGCCGTGTGTGGCACTACACGTCGGTGGATTAGGAAGAGATGCGGTCTTTCTTTGCATCCTACCCATGGGGGCAGGTTTGCTTCTCGTTGGATAGTCCCGACATCGTTGCCAATTCTGTCGCCGATGTGGTCAGGGAATGAAACTCTTCGTTCCATCCTCTGTGGTGCGCATCGGTGGTAGATAGCCTTGGTTCGGTGGCGTCTCAGGATTCAAAAGAAGTACAACTCTGCGTCCAGGTCCTTCTAAAGAGTGATTGCTGCGGCAAAGTCTGAGCACATTGGCAGAATTGGCGAGAAACTAGTTCGTCTTCCTTCGGGAACCCGTCCGTTCTGGTACCTCGTCCAAGGCTGTCCAAGGGAATTTCTGTCAGCCATTACTACTATCTCTGCACTGGGAGGACAACTCGCTGGCCCATGACGCAAAGGAGAAAGTCGATCTTCTAGGATCTCTTTTTGCGTCCAATTCGAGTGCTCTATGCCGGGCATCCGGTTTTTTCAGAGCTCAGTGCGCAAAGCACTTAGCTCTGAAAAAGTAAGTGGATAGCGCTTTTTTTCATATAATGCGTGCCTTTATGTCGATACATAGTAAGGAAATATAAATGCGGCGACATTAGTAATTTTTATTGGAAATTGATTATGAAAATGCGATCATATATCCTGAGTATAATATAACACAATAACTTAGCAACTATTTTACATCAGCTATCCTGATATTCTGCATGTTTCATACATAACACACACTGTATAGAGACACATAGTATACAGTGACTTATGTGGAGCGACCAAGTTCTAGATAGAGAAAGACGGTCTCTTGATGTACTATGTATGAAGATTTTAACAAGTGTGAGTAGGATGCTAATATCAAGATAATTTTACAAAATTAATTATTATTTTAATTATAAAATTATGTTTCATTCATTTCATGGAATGAACGTAAATAAGTCAACAAACAAATTAAAAAAAAATAATAACATAAAAACATACTTAAACTACGCTTGACAAAATTAATGTAATGGTATATGAATGTAAATATTCCACTAAAATGAAATATTGAACACTTATAAAGGCACATTCATTATTCTTAGGTAAATTCATCGTGTAACTTACGAGTATATTATTTGATATCACCGTATGGCTTAGTACCTGTACCTGTATATGTATCTGTCAGTGTACCTGCCAGCTGAGGCGTGAGTCTTCGTTTCGAAAACCAGCCAAAGCCAAAGTTATTGGTTTTGAGGTCAGAATGTATGAAAATTGTCTTGCGTCTTAGACTAATTTTGGTTCATACTGCAATTTTTTTTGTATAAACGTTTCATCGGACACGGGAAGGTGCAGAAAATTGAGAGTTACAGTGTTTGCGATAATGTCGTATTTATGTAACTATAATATATGCTGCGCAAATAAAAAATGCTGGTAGTTTCCCTGAAGGTACTTCGAGATCTAGTTAAATGATGAACGTTCATTACGAGGCGCTGAATGATACAGCGATACCCAAAAAGAGAGTTCATATCTATCAGTTTTCCGTTTTATTTGTTTTTTTACATCTACAATACTTAAAATCTAATTTAAAAAAATACAGCATCCTAATACTCGTGGTATTTTATCAAGAAAGTTGGCCTCCTACCAAAAATGGCGACGAATAAACGTGAAAACTGTTTTTATTTAAATATCACTGTACGAGGATTCCACGAACTGCACTTTGTAGCTGCCTTAGTTGTAAATAATATACATTAGATTCCAAAAATTAAAACTAATTTACTGTGTATTAAAAATCGGAAAACGTGAAACAAGATCAGTTTTGCTGATTAAACGTATCAGTGGAAGCTCATACATAAAGCAAGTAGGTTTCATCTAACGGATACTAATCGATCTAAAGTGCTGTTTTATGTTGGGCTCGCTAATGAAATATTAACGACCGGTCTGTTTTCAATTGAAATAAAAAGGGAGCTTTTTATTTCAGCGGTATGTGTAACAGATGTCGTACAGTAGCGACTGAATAGAATTATTGCGCCAGAAAGCGCTTATATCCTTTATTTTATTCCAGTTGATACTGCTGTACGTAGATACTGCAGTAGAGGAATTTTCTTATTATGTTCATAGCGCCAAAATACTCGAGGCGCTACTTTAGTTGTCACACATTCTTCGTTCACATGTAAAGCTGTCGTGTATAAATTTATATTACTCGTATTAGATGTCACTCCGTGGCTTTCTGACATTAAGATATATTTTGTCATTTGCTCTCCTATGTATTTAGCCGAGTTAAAACTGTAATTTAGAAAATCTATTTATTGCATGTATACTAGACAAACAATATTTTACAAGACTTAATATAAAATTGTATATTTTATCATCTTCCAAAATTACAGTACAGTACAGAAGTACTAATTTATCATTTTCAGATCAGACTTTTTAAGGAAATAGAGATATACTTTGTTTATTATTATTGTATTAATCAGGTAGGTGGGTACCAACCGAGGGCCAGTTATCCTGTCGTAAAACATGTAGTGTGCAAACATTACTGTGTTTCGGTTTGAAGGGCACTGTGAGCTATATATATATATATATTATAGAGTGATATATATATATATACGGGTTAGTTCCCACAATATTTAGTTGTGCAACTACTGTTAATGATACAATAATGCAACGTTGGTGAAATGCTGTTGGAGATGTATATGCTGGTGAATGGAAATGTATAGTGCTTGCACTGTACAATATATATCCCTGAGTCAAGCCAGGAAATACGCTGTGACAAAGAATACATACATATATGTACATCATATAACTAGTACGAAAAAAAATTATAGCTAACTAAGAACATGCGACAATGTGTCCGGGACTTTCAAACAGCAAACCTTTCTTCCGGAGTAAGTGTTATAGTTGCAATGCCATCCAGCGGTTTTAATTAAAAATTCTATGTAGCTTGGTACTGTGCCCGTGTGCCACCCTCCCTAAAACACAGTGTTGTTTTGCGCAGCAGTGTTTGGCGGTCTTACCTGTCTAAGCGAATTACTGAATAGGCGATCTACGATTACTATAAAGAATTGAATTTTTTTCAAACAACTGATAAGTCAAGTTTTATTTTATCATCGACGCCCTTGAAACAAATCTGTGCTTGACGTTGACACCTCTGAAAGTTAAAAGAATAGCCCATCGCCTCGCTGAGCAAGCAGGCAGATTGGCGATCGTAGTATAGTCGCTAAATACCTCGCACCTGAGACACTGCTGCCTGTAATTTCATTAAACAAAAACTGTCTGCCGAATATCAATGATTTACTTATTTTTGAGTGTTGTTTAACGATATAACGTTATCATTGTAGTAAAATAAAAGCTTGGTATAATAAAGTTAGGACGAACTAACTGCTATCGATCAGGTCTTGTTGGCTTCTCATCTATCATCTACCATGACTTGATACGTACTTGAAGGTATAAAATTTAAACTAACTATAACAGTCCCAAATACTTCTAGTTGCTACATTTTTTTAATTTACTATATTATTATATCCCATGCAACATAATACTGCGGATCGTGGCGGCTTAAGAGAATCTACCACGACATCTCATCCCGTGGGTGTTGTAAAAGTCGACAGAAGAAAAATAAAAACCAGGAGACTGGCAGCAACATCTTCCTGGAACATATAAATAAATAAACTGCGGTTACCAACCCGCCTGCCAAGCGTGGTAAAATCCCCCAAAATGAGAGCTACAATTTTTTATGCTCATCTATGGGGGTGGTCTATGTTCAGCAGTGGACTAGTGATAGGCTGAAATAATGATGATGAAGATGAACATAATACTTCTAATAAAATAATATAGCCTGAGTTTCTTCTTACACGTTTAATCAAATTTACTAAAAATTTTTAAGAACTAAGATTATAATTAGTTATTATTTACATTAATTACCGTAATCACCATTATTTTAGACTATTACAAGCCCACTGCTAAACATAGTCATCCCTCAAATATTTAAGCGAAACAAGGTATAGGTGTGACGTGGACGTTAGACATAATCTTCGTCTTTTCCATGTTCATCTTAAGACTACTCGTGGGGAGACTGTTGAGGTCTTTAAGGGTAGAGCTATTGTTCTCCAGCGATTCTATCATAATGACTATGTTGTAGGAAATGGAAAGTAAGTGATGTATTCGCCATAGATGACATTAATCGCCATGGAACTAGTAAATTATATATCATAATTATATTGTATTTATATAAGTGCCAATGCCGAGAGCTCTATACTAGAGTTTATTTATTGGCCATAAGAAAATAATATATTTATTTTAATCTTTCAAGCATTAAATTGACATGCTGAGTAATTATTTAATTATGATAAGCATTTACGCACTTTGTATTCCACTATAGAATATTAGCTTTGTTTTACTTCTAATACGGATGCAACACCGCCTAATGATAATTTACTGCTAAACTATTTTTCCGCCTATTCAGTCGATATTTTATGTTAAGTTGACTTCAACCACTTCAAACACTAGGTAAATACTCGTATATTTACTAAATTATGTTATACATCATTATAGAAAACACTTATATGTTTTATTTTAACATCACGCAGGTTGTAAAATTAAAGTTTCTACTATGTGAAAGCCATTCATAGTTTTATAGTCGTGGGGCATGACAGCAAACAGCACTCTGCTACTAACTAGTAGTAGTTTAGAAAATCTTCATAAAATATAATTTTTTTTTCATGTTTAATCACTATAATTTTTTATAGATGATTAAAATAGATAATATTTAATTTAGAATAAATCTGTTGACATTACGTAGCTAGTAGTCGTAGTAGTAGTCAGCTGTACCTCCTTTTTAAACTTTGCTGGAGAGGCGGCAACGTACCAGGAGACTGGTGCAAAACCGTCCACCTACCGCGTCACAAAGGAAAAGAGTCGCAGCAAGACTGCAAAAACTACCGAGGCGTTAGCTTGCTAAGAATTGTTGGAAAACAAAAATTTTTTTTTGTTTTCTAACAATTTTGAGATTCTGATGAAACTGAAGAGAAGATATGAGATGTACGAATGGGATTCAGGAATGAAATTCATGAATCAGGTTTTCTTTATTGGAGAAAGGGAAGAGACGAGCAAAACGTTCTCCTGATAATAAGTACAAAACATCAAAAGCTTAAAAGCTAGGTAAATTAATAAATTTTTTTTGTAATATTCTATGTTAAATAAAAAAAATTACAATGTTTTTATAATTTTTCTTATCAGTGAGTGGGCTCACATTGACCTTCATGTTAATCAGTATCGGAACGAAATTCTTACTTTATTCTCAGATTCCAGATTATAACTGATGAAGTCTGATGATGATATTAAGATGAAAATCTTAATCTCTCGAATGGTTCTTCTTCTAAAATTGTAATAGTTATTTATTATGAGCACGCTTACGTTAAACTAGGAAAGTCACTTGGTGTTAGTCTGCGCTACTATTACTCCCAGTAAACTTTGAAGATGCTTATACAGTTTTGCCTTGAAACGTCTTTGTACGGGGAAGACATTACTCTGTAGCTGTGCGCATCAGAAACGAAGAACTCTACGTACCGAAAAAACTGCGTTAGACAACCTGTGCTCTTACATCTTGTGGCAGATAAAATTAAAATTTACTGCTGTCCATAAAGTATTTCATGTACACTATAGTACGCTGACCTAGTTGGATCTGTGTTAATCGATTTTAAGCTGCGTTTCTTGAAGTTAGTCTGCTATTTTAATTTAAACAAAGTAACTTGAGTAGCTTTCAATATAATTTCAATGTGATTTATGTAGTAATATTGATTTAAGGGAGGAAATTTTACTGGTGGTAGGATTCCTATGCGGATTGCAGGTGTAGGCACAAACACTGGGGCACTCACTCGTCGCAACCTACCGCTCACGCGATAAGATTGGAGGTAGGCTGGAACTAAGATAAGGAACAGTCACAACACAATCAGACCCAAAAATAAAGAATTTGTGTTTTTGCACAAATGTTGGCTTCAGCTTGGTTTCGAACCTAGGACTACCCAATCTCGAGGGTAGCTTTCTCTTGGCATAACATCCGCGAAATACCCATGGAATGCGATGTTTTGGGAGATTTTCTTACGCTGCCACAACCCAACACAACACAGCCAAAAATAACTAAATTAAATTTCGTCTAACCAAAAAATTTAGTCATAAAGATGCCAAAATTATTTCAATAAAAAGAAAATTCGCTGAAATAAGGCAAAATAATTCCGACAAAACGTGTTTTGTTACTTTCCACAGCATTTTTGTTGATTTGCTTTTATATTAGAAAACTAGTTCGTTTTTACTTTTTGCCTTTTACTTTTTCTTCAAAAACTGCATGGTGAAAAGCAGTTATTTTTAAATGTTTCTGTTATTCTGTTATTCTTGGTTGCACCTATTTCTTTAATTTTATTTCCTAAACATGGACGTTTTTTTACAATATTTTACTTCACCGCCAAGCACTACGTATTTAGAATATAGACCGCAAGGCCTAATGATCAGAGTACCTGAGTGTAACGTGAGTGTAATAAGTACTACATGCGCGGGTAGGTTAGGAAAAGTGAGTAGAGAGAACACAGAGGGTGTTGCGCTGTTCTTGAGGCACTATATATAATTTCGGTGATGTAATTGCTGTAAGCCTTTTTGACTTTTACAGCTTCTTCAGATACTGTGCCCGCGGCCCAGGTTTGGTTTGACCAAAACATAAATACATAAATAAATAAATACAAAAAAAACTCATACAAAAGCCTCGAAATTCGGACTGTCGCGGTCGCTGTGTGCTTGCGCGATTTCAAATATCTCACAATGATTTTAAGTCGTCTAATGACCGTCCGAGGGAGGCTGCGGGTCTCCATTCGTACTGTCGACTTGTGTGTCGGTAACTCTGGGCGGTGAGAACCGCCCTGGACCACGGGTGTATTGTGTATACGCGGTGATTGCCGACTGCTACGCGCCGCTGTCTACAGCGGTCGCGCGTCGTGGTGCGTGTTATATTAAAGCTATTAACTGTGTGTACAGTGTAGCCTGGATCGTGACTGTCCGTATCGTGGTCAGGGAGTGCTGCGACGTCCGGCTCATCTAGCACGTTTCGCGGACGACGTATGCGTTCGGTCGCGTTTCTGTTTGGTCGGTAATTTGCTGCTTTAACCTCCAGCGGCTTTTTAGAAAAACCGCCGTTACAATGCTCTGAAGTGTTCAGAGATTAAGGGCATTTCACAGTCGCTGTGAAGATCTACGCTGCGTTGATACCATCCGGCTCCGGTGGCAGTTCGCAAGAATCTATTTTGAACGCTTTGTAACTTCTTTAATTGATTGCCCGTCGCGTGAGCGAAAGCGACGCATGCATAGGCCATTACGGGTCTTATACAAGTCTTATAGAGGCAAAGTTTGTGTCTTAAGCACATTTTGCTTGAAGAGCAAGTTAATTGATATAGTCGGCTTGAGATAAAAACGAACGACATCGCTGTGTCTAAAGTGACCGTGAGGTACTTGACGCTCTTTTCCCAGAGAATAGGGCGTGCGAACAGGGTGATCGTGCCTAGCTGGTTGTTGCCGATTGTGTGAAATCGTTTAACGAACTTTGGCGTGCCCCTCGAGAAGTATATCGCTACACTTTTCTCGGGGCTTACTTCTTTTCTCCATTTCCTGAATCATTCGCCTAGGCGATCGGCTGTGGCTTGGAGATGAATCGTTATGCGGCCCTTGTGCTTGTCGGAATAGTACAGGCCCGTGTCATCTGCGAAAAGCTCAAAAGAAAGATTGACTTTCGGGTCTTTATGAATAACGCTTTTGTATAGCGAGAAAAGGAGTGGGGAGAGGCAGGAGCCCTCCGAGTGGGCGAAAGAGCTTAGGGCGATCGTGAAAGTTTTCTAATATGTGCTCTGTAAGGCGGTGCACTTGATGAGTACACGAGTGTTCGGGGCGAAAGCCGAACTGCTCGTCTGGAAGAATATTATTGTTAAGGACATAGTCTTTTAGTCGACTGAGTATAATCCGCTCATAAATCTTAGCCATCGAGTTGAGGAGACTTATTGGGCGATAATTGAACGGAATGTTACTAGGCTTGTTAAGCTTCGGAATGCCTATAACGTCGGATTCCTTCCAAGCGTCCGGAAAGGAGCAGTTGGAGAGGAGCTCGTTAAAAATACTAACTAACAGATACAATAGCGGCGTTGTTAGACATTTCATCACCCTGTTGTTTATGCCGTCGAGGCCAGGCGCGGTTCGGTTTTTAACTATCTTAGTGACTTCGTCGAGAGTCACTGGAGGCAGTGGTTCGCACACTGATGGTATGGCAGCCCTGCGTTCGAGTTCCGCGGTCACCTGCTGTAGGTGGTCGGGATCCGCAGGTGCGAGAGTCTTGAGGCACTATATGTCTACTACGCAGCTGACAGATTTCGACACTATATGAAAGTTATCTCCTAGTATATATGAATATGTTACATAATTTATACTAATATTTGATATTATGATACTCAGAAACGATACGAAATACGTATTATTTGTAAGTATCTCTCTATGTAAGGTGGAAAACGTTGTGATCATTCAAATTGTAAAATTAATTATTTTGTGTGGTTACGCTAAGTATATATGTATGTATATTCATTTAAGAGTTCTCCTTTTGGTAAATAGCAGCAATTCAGTTTCTCATCAAAGATTTAAATGGACGTGATTTAAAATAAACTGAAATGAATGAAATGCCTACAGCGATAAAAGCAATATTCAGAATCATTTCAGACTGAAAATCAAATTCTGTTGGAGATATCTCTAATAAATATTTATTCATGTCATGCACCCATCTTGAAAAAACCCTTACAGAGTATCCATCAAATTTAATAAAAGTACTTTTTTTGCTTTTTAAGCTTTTGAGAAAAAAATGTTTTATTTAAAATTTTCATTATTTAGTTATCTTCCACCACAGCGATATATTGTTTTGCATGATTTATCGTTTTATAAGGTAGAAAATGCATTCAGTTCCAAAATAAAAAGATTTATGTTACAGAATTATTAATATCGGCTGATATTCAAACCTACTTCTCCAATCGGTCGTCACTTTACATTAGTATCAGTCCAATAAATATCCGAAAGTATTTCATGGAGTTGATGCTATGAAGTGAATTACGATGATGACGATATATCGGTATACAATCAGAATATATTATAGTGATGTAAATATTAGAGCAAATGCAGAGAAAATTAGTGTATAGTGTGTTGCTCAAATATTGGTTTAAATAGGAATTTGAACCACGTTGTGGATCCAACGACAGATACATATGGTTGTGATGAAAACATTTAATGCACACATGATAGTTGTGAACGTTGATATACACGTATATCAATTGTTGTAAAACTAAAGGGTCAGGACATGGCCGAAATGTCCCTCAAATGAACTATAAGGGTAAGCAATTCGAATAACAATGATCCTCTAAGAACAAAGTTTTTAAATAAATAACATGTTGTGGCAATGAAAACATGAAACAAAAACTTATCTGTAAAGTGTATAAAAGGGCTGGCATCGGGAAAATATCGTGAGGAAACCTGCACGTCTGAGAAATATAACATTCAGATAATTTGATCGTATTATTATAAATTTATATTAAACTACTAAACTATCTAACTTTTTAAAACATTAACAATAAAAAAAAGCTGTTTCTTTTTATTGTAATATGTAATTCAATTTATGATTAAGATTTTTAGTTCATACCTGCTCCAGATTATACCGCCTTAGGATCGTCGAATATGGGAATGTGAGGACGCACGAGTGTTTTTTATGGTAACTACATATTAGTAACTTATTAAACACTAAGCTGCAATCAGGGATGGGCAAAATAAATGATTCACTTTATTTAAAATACAAATAACAAAATACTTTTTAGTTGCATTTTTCCTTGTGTAAATAATTTAACTATTTAAAATACAAAATATAAATTTTACTATTACACAGAATACAATACAATACATTACATTTAGAGCAATCGATTGCAATAAATTGTCGTAAGTGCCCTAATCTCAGAACGATATTAACTTGCACGCTTAAAAGTATCATATTGCTTATGTACAATTGGAATACGGTGCAAGGTTTAGGTATATAGGCCTATATCAGAAAACTTCACAAGCGTAAGCGTAATTGTACAATGTATCATATTATCATTGCAGCCTATCTTAGTCTACTGCTGAACATAGGCTTCCCACATAGATTGCCCCAAAACACGGTCCTGAGCCGTCTGCATCTATCGACTTCCTGCAAAACCGTGCAGGTTGTTGCCACTCCAGAAAATTTCTTCCTCAACGTTTATCGGTTCTACGAGCTCATGAGAGCAAATGAAACATTTTAACATAAATTTTTAATTCACTTTCATCATTTTAGTCTATCTCTAGTCCACTGCTAAACATAAGCCAGTTCAGCAAGCAGTTTATTTATTCAGATGTTTCTGGAAAATGCTGCTGCCCATCTCCTGGTTTTTTAACCTCTGTCGACTTCTATGACACCCACGGGATGAGATGGGAAATGTTTATAGCGAGTTTAACACACATTCTAGATATTTCTAATTATAATAAGTTTCTGAAAATGTTTACTGTAAGTTTAGATAAACAAATGATTTTCAAACCGACTGAAGGTCAAATACAATGTTTTATGAATTGATGGGGAAATAAAAATATATTAAAAATATTTTCGCCCTAGTTTCCTACCCGTGAGTAGATGTTTTGTTTATCTTTGCATATGATTAAACCATAATTAAAATGTAATCAAAGTATATTGTATGTTTACTGTATTAAAGAATATTGACCTATTTTGATGTTATTAGATTATTGAGTACTTAAAGGCCATGTTACTCGTAGAAAAGATTTCATTTAGAAACATTTAAACATCTCATGAACATAAGAATTAATTAGAAAAAGCAAAGTTTTATAGAATCCTTAAGGAAGATATCTGTAGGGAAGAATCCCAAAGCCAATTTTTGTTAATGACAGTCACCTTCATTGATATTTTTGTAATCATTTTTTTAAATGTTAATTAGAAAAATGAACTTCAAAAGAAATTCATTTCTATATATTTTAGCAGCCAGATAACGATGTTATATTTCATAAGCGAACCACCAGCAAAACGTCGGAAATTATATAGGAAATATTTCGTCGCTAGGCGCACATCGCATTATTTCGATGAAATCACTTTGTTTATAAATTGAAATAATTTCAATTTCATTTTGGCTAAATTGTTATTTGTTTCAACACAACGTTTTCAAAACAGTAAAAATAATTGGTTTTTATTTTTTTCAAAGCGTTTGTATGCAAAACTATTTTGTTATAGATTTCTGGTATGATATTTTATACCATATATATCACCACGAATGTGTTTTTTCTCGGGCTGGAATTCGAATCCAGAACCTGCGGCGCAGAGCTCAAGTTCTCTGACCACCACAGACCAAGAAAATGGCAGTCGTATTTGGTATTGCCGGTTACTAGATTCATATCTCAATTACAAAAAGTGGTGGCTTCTTTTATTAGACAACTTAGTGCTACATTAAATACGGATTTGTAAGTTTTTGCATTATTTAGGTTATTATAATTTAACTATTTGAAATATTTATAATATGATTATCATATAATTTATTATTAATTTATATTGACGACTGCGTGGCCTAGTGGTCAGAGAACCTGACTTCTAAGCCGCGGGTCCTGGGTTCGAATCCCAGCCGGAGCCAACATTTGTGCTATGTTTTAGCACTTAAATTGTGCTAAAATTGTTGGTTTTCGGGTCTGGTTGTGTTGTGTTTGTCCCCGTGTTTCTGACACTGCATCCTAGGCTACCTCTGATCTTATCGCATCAGCGTTACATCGGGCGCGTGTAGGTTGGGACGAGTGAGTGCCTCTGTGTTTGCGCGTACACTTGTGGCACTATAATATCTCCTGCGCAGTTGATGGCTCTCGACAGTAGTCGAAAGTTGTCGCCGTGGTCGAAATCGGCTAGGAGAACATCATAATTTATTATAATAATTTAGGTTTAATATGTTTAGTACTTCGTAACGAGCGGATCGGAAAATTGAAATTTGAATTAGAGCTCTCAGTAATTGGCATTTTGGCACTGACGTCTGTTTTAGAGACCTTACAATAAATTGATCACCTAAGCATTTTGTTCTTATTTCGACTGACAAATAAATGATTTATTGTTTCATAGTTCATCAATAACTATTATTACTTCATATTGGTGCACATACTATTTTCCTTAGTTAAATTTTTTCGTTTGGCAGGCTAACGTAATATAATGATTTGCACAAAACACGGCGTTCCATTACCTGATTTATTTGATCTGTTATACTCACGGGACATAGTTGATTGATATATTGTCTTAGGAACGCTGCTAGTACACGGCTAAGCAACTTTGCAGCAATAAATAAAAAGTTTTACCAATAACTTAGTACTTTCCTTTTGTTTTAAATGTAGCTTAAATCGTATAAATATTTGCACTAAATTTGTCTCTATCATACTTCTATCGCACCGCATCGAGTAAAAAAAAAGAGTTTGATGACCGCGTGGCTTAGTGGTCAGCGTACCTGACTTCTATGCCGGGGGTCCTGGGTTAGAATCCCAGCTGGAGCCAACATTTGTGCAAAACACACATTGTTAGTTTTCGGGCCTGGTTGTGTTGTTCATGTGAAATATATGACTGTATAACGCACCTACGATACAGGAGAAATCCTACTGTAGTATATAAAAAAAAAGAAAATAAAATTGCTTTGGAAACGTATCGATACGTATTGGTTACATAATACAATCCATCTCAAAAATAAGCGAGAGGTATTTTTACCACCTTCGCTTATATAAATATCAATCAAAAAAGTGTTACGTATAAAAGAACGATTAAATAAGGCTAATAGCCTTATCATGTTATATTCCAAGAATGTGACAGTTTACGAGTATCATAAAATTTAAATATTTGTTTCTTCCCTAAAAATATGTAAGACCGCGTGGCCCAGTGGTTAGAGTGCCTGACTTATACACCGCGGGTCCGGGTCCTGGGTTCGAATCCCAGCCAGAGCCAACGTTTGTGCAAAAACACAAATTCTTTGTTTTCGGGTCTGGTTGTGATGAGTTTTTGAAATTTATGTCTGTAAAACGCACCCACGATACAGGACACGATACACACTGCGGGGAATCGTTTTCAAAAAACAGAAAAAAAATTATAGCCAATATGTGCTCCAGCAGAGTAGAGTAGAATAGCAGCTGCTTCTTTTCAACTGCGGTGCATAAGAATCGACTAAGGTGCCTTTAGTCGTGCAGAATAACACCATAATATTATGGCCAACCGTCAAGTTTCGTTTCCCGCGGGGGCGAAATTTGGGCTGCGGGTGTGATTTCTGCCTACCCCTGGTATGGGAAAAGGCGTGACTGTATATATGTATGAAAGTAAAATTTATTTTTAAAGTTGTTACCTGATTTTTTCTTGCAGATCTGTAAAGTTTAGTTTCCTTCCGTGAGATTTATGAACTGTGTTAGTTTAGACATGCCTTTTTACGATGAATATAAAAAAGTGTCTCATATTTTAAGGACTTTTAAAGAAATATAGATATTATCAGATTATAACAAAATAATTCTTCATCTGTTAGTAAGTTCTTTCTAATAATTTGATTATCAAGCAGCGACCAAAGCGAACGCGAGAGGCAACTGGAGTAATATGAGTAGGTACTTTTGCATTACTGGTAAAAAATTATAACCCCTAATGGCGTGATAGGCGACCGTTTTGTGACGCTTGAAAGGATGTTTCAGTGTCACAAAACTATTGTTGTTTCGTCCGCATAGGCTATGTTCTCTAGTGTTTCTCGTTCTGTATTTTCTTACGACCTTTGGTTTAATTGACTGTTCCTGCTGGTTATACTGACATGGGCGCAAAATTTGACTATGATTGTGTTACGCATTGTGTTATGTTCTACTTTTCATGGTGAATAAATTGAAAAGTAAAACCCGTGAGCTAATCATCAAGCTGCAAGATTAGTTCGGTCGTGAAAGGCAAAATGGCAGACCCGATACACTTGTAATGGGTACAAGTGCACGTTTCTTAGGCGCTTGGAGTTAGCAAACGAACGGCTCATCCGGCACCGCAGAAAATATTTTAAAATCACAAGAAAAAACGCGGAACTCTACCTGTAAAATATAGTGATACCTTTGACGCCGATGCAATAAGGCATCATATATATGGTAACTATTCGAGGAACTAGGTGCTCGCTTTAAATTTCATAGTACGCGAGTGACCTGGGTTCGATTTCCGGTGCCGGCACCACTAAAATTGTTAATTGCAATTTTAAGTGCCGATTTACCACGTGTTCGGCGGTGAAGGAAAACACCGTGAGGAAACCTGCATGTCTGGGAAATAAAAAATATTTCGAAGACATGTGCAGTCCGCCAACCCGCATTGAAGCAGCGTGGCGGACTGTTCCCAGCTCCAAAACCCTGTCAGAAATGAAAGAAGGCCTGTATTTAGCAGTGGGACATTTATAGGCTGAAACTTTACTTTTTTACTTTTAAAAGCATCAGCTGCTTATTTTAAGGGAGGTAAAACTGCTGGTGGTCAATATAAAAAAGTTCTTTTAGAATAATATGATGTCATTTGAAAAATAAAATCTTTTATAAGAGAAGCGACAAAAATCGTTATCTGTTATAATGTCGTTTTCATAGATGAGACGTGGTTGAATGCCAGTCATGCGCTGTCTCGTTCTTGAATAGATGATATACAAGCGCCGACATTGAAAGTATCAATGGGTAAAGAAGCCTGATAACACGTTACGATGATTCCGAAAAATACGGTTTTGTTGAAATCGGCTTACTGGCATTTCAATCAAAAATCATTACCGACTACCACAAAGAAATGAATGCCGTTACATTCAAGAGTGGTGGATTTGTATATATATTTTCCCTTATCATTTGGTACACATACAAAACGCACCTACCCAAGCCAATATAAAAGAAGATTTGGAAGGTTGGAAGGTTGAAATAGCTAATTTTTCTTTTCTTATATATTGTGAAGTGTAATGTCCCTCTACAAAATTCAGGAATATACCCCTACATCGGATTTGATAGAACACAAATCCTTGCAAAAGAACACTGATACCAAGGATGATTCACAAGGCTATTGAAATTAGAAACATACTAATTTTAAATAGAGAAAATGTTTGGGTACTCACCACTGACTTGGGATCCTATAATTAATAAAATAAAACTAAAAACCAAGCATACCACTGCAAGACATCAAGACACTGTAAGCTCATTTTGCGTAGGTTTTTCTATAGAATAAAGTGATGAAATGAAAATAACAAACATTCACCTAATAAATCAGGACATCTGTCACCTCAGTCCCCCCGTGACCATGGGTGTTGTAAAGCTCTCGAAAGGTCAGGTTATAATTAGTCAAAAATTAAACGCGATAAAATCTTTATTAAATGTGTAACATTCACGTAAATATAAAAAATAATTAACTAAAACACGGCTTTGATTAAATCACATGTTGAGAAACATTGTAATGAAACCTACATCTCTGAAAAATAAAAAACGACATATGAAGGCCGCCAACCCGGACTAGATATATATATTTTCAGTGATGTAATTGCTGTTAGCCTTCTCGGCTTGTACAGCTACATCGGATACTGTGCTCGCGGGCCAGGGGCCCGCGTGCCAGGGGCCCGCGTGCCAGGTTTGGTTTGACCCAAACATAAATAAATAAATAAAAACTCCTACAAAAACCTCGAAGTTCGGACTGTGTCGCGTTCGCTGCGTGCTTTCGCGATTTCGAAAATCTTAAATATTTTAAGTCGTCTAATGACCGTCCGAAGGAGGCTGCGCGCGTCCATTCGGACTGTCGACTTGTGTGTCGGTAACTCTGGGTGGTGAGAACCGTCCCGGAACACGGGTGAATCTTGTGTACGCGATGTGATTATTGACTATTGTGCGTGTTATATTAAAGCTATTGACTGTGCGTACAGTGTGGCCTGGATCGTGACTGACAGTATCGTGGTCAGGAAGAGCTGAGACGTCCGTGTCGTCTAGCACGTTTCGCGGGCGACGTTTGCGTTCGGTCGCGTTTCTGTTTGGTCGGTAATTTGCTGCTTTGACCACCAGCGGGTTTGAATGAACCGCGGCTTTTTCGAAAAACCGCTGTGATAATTCTCTGAAGTGTTCAGAGATTAAGGGCATTTCACAGTCGCTGTGAAGACCTACATTGATACCAACCGGCTCCGGTGGCAGTTCGCAAGAATCGATTTTGAACGCTCTGTAACTTCTTTAATTGATTGCCCGTCGCGTGAGCGAAAGCGACGCAAGCATAGGCCATTACGGGTCTTATGCAAGTCTTATAGAGGCGAAGTTTGTGTCTTAAGCACATTTTGCTTGTGGAGCAAGTTAATGGGTATAGACGGCTTGAGATAAAAGCCGCTCTATTGCGTATGTTTTTAATGTGTGCAGCAAACGACATCGCTGCGTCTAAAGTGACCCCGAGGTATTTGACGCTCTTTTCCCAGGGAATAGGGCGTCCGAACAGGGTGATCGTGCCTAGTTGATTGTTGCCATCCATTGGTGACATCGTCTAGCGGGCTTTGGTGTGCCCCTTGAGAAGTATATCGCTACACTTTTCTCGGGGCTTACCTCTACTCTCCATTTCCGGAACCATTCGCCTAGGCGATCGGCTGCGGCTAGGAGTTGAATCGTTATGCGGCCCTTGTGCATGTCGGAATAGTACAGGGCCGAGTCATCTGCGAAAAGCGCAAGATTGACTTTCGGGTCTTTAGGGATATCGCTAGTGTATAGCGAGAACAGGAGTGGGGAGAGGCAGGAGCCCTGAGGGACACCCGCTCGGAGAGGGCGGCTTTAGGAGCGCGTTCCCTCTACCCGGAAGCGAAATAGGCGGTTAGACAAGAAGGCTCGTATGATGTTCACGAGTCTGTCTGGCACTTTAGTGTGATACAACTTATAATACAAGCCGTCGTGCCAGACTTTGTCGAATGCCTTTGCGACATCGAAAAATAAGGCCCCTGTGCCTACAGGCTTAGGGCGGTCGTTTAAATTCTCTAAAATGTGCTCCATTAAGCGGTGCACTTGATGAGTACACGAGTGTTCGGGGCGAAAGCCGAACTGCTCGTCTGGAAGAATATTATTTGTAAGGACATAGTCTTTTAATCGACTGAGTATAATTCGCTCATAAATCTTAGCCATCGAGTTGAGGAGACTTATTGGGCGATAATTAGACGGAATGTTCCTAGGCTTATTAGGCTTCGGAATGCCTATAACGTCGGCTGCCTTCCAGTCGTCCGGGAAGGAGCAGCTGGAGAGGAGCGCGTTAACCCGGACTAGAACAGCATATTCGTAGCAGACTCTTGCCGGCTCCAAATTGCTGTCAAGAAAATGAGAGATCTGTGCCTAACAGTGGTGTATTTATAGCCTTTTACCTAACTTTGCTACAAGGGAATTTTGTATTAAGCAATGGGCCATTGGCGGCTTGTATAGATAATGGATTGTAATTTAAGAGTGATTTCGAAAAGAGTGCCTCCCAAATTGTTTAAGTTTAAGAGGTTTGTAGTGTTAATGCTTGATTTTTACAAATATATTGGTATTTAGAAAAATCTGATATGCAGATTTCAACATATTGTATTATTCATAGCAAAGAAGATGGCATACTTTATACAGTTTTTATCCACAAACCAACAACAAGAGCCCAAAGTTTTTTACCGGTTCTTCTCTGAGAAGGAATTTTTTTGAACCGGTGTAGATTTTGACGTTCATAAGAGCTTTAAACAGGCCTAAATTGAATAAAGAAATTTTGACTTTGACTTTGACTTCAAACGATACATGTATATTTTGTGATATTTTTGTCTATTGCTTATCCATTTCAAAATATTGTCTCTTAGGCAATTATATTTACTTATAAATCAAGTTACGAGTATGCCTCTCGATACTGAAAGTTTGACATATTTTAATAAATTTTGACCACAAAATACAATTCCACGCTGTCGGTTGTCTTCTAACCTACTTCCGATATCACTGTCAGTTGAGGCGGTTTTGCAAGTATTGTCCACTGGTTTGACAACTATTGGAAAATTACAAATCTTTCGCAGTATTCTGTGATATAATTATAAAACCTTATATTTATATATTATTAATTTTCTTTGGAATCTCGGAGAAAAAAATAATAATATATTAATTTATCTAAATATATCTATGCCACTATATATAGCATTGTACAAACATTCAAAGAAAAACTCATCTGCCCGTGGTGCACTAAGTTAAAAAACGAATGACACGGGAAGTACCTTCGATTCATCAGGTAAAGGTCGTGTTTCAGCAAGAAATCTTCTATTTGTTACTACGTCACATTACTTCGGACAATGTTAACAGCTTCGGTAAACCTTATCACCAATCACAGCTAAGAATTGTGGATGAGTATTATTATTTTATGACCTTGAAAATAGCCTGCTCGTAGTTGACATATTTTGTGACAGTACTTCGCCAGTAAGGCTGCTTCACTGATTGACGACTCCGAAAAGTTGAAAGGAATATTGGTTGGATTGCGTAGAAGTTTTTCGGAGAAAATGTTCACGGATGCTTTTCCTATCGTGGGTTTTAACGTAAAGAGCAATAAATATTAATCCAGTGATGTCGTTGAGAACTGAGCAGTGCTCTTTCATTGTAGGCTGCATAAGGTAGTCAAAAGTCTATGTTCGGTGTTTCTCTCGGAGATAGAATCCGCAACCATGGTATTTCTAGCAGAACTAAGGGAACCGTCATATTATTATGGATCAGCAAGCTAAATTGGCAGAGTGCGGGTTACATAGCTAGCTCGTAGTACCGATAGCCGTTGAGTAAGAAAGGTGTGACAACCTTGTATGAGAGAACGCAGTTTAGGACACTGCTAGACATAGGCCTCTCCCAATACTACTGCGCCTTGCGCAGATCGTCGCACCAGCATCATCCAGCCAGGGGACGCCCCACCCTACGTTTGCCTAAACGTGGTCTCCACTCCAGAATTCGCCTACTCCAACGGTTCTCGATTCTGCGACAGATGTGTCCAGCCCATTGCCACTTCAGTCTGCAAACTTGAAAGGCTATGTCGGTGACTTTAGTTCTCCGGCAGATTTCTTCATTTCGAATCTTATCCACCAGAGAAACCCCGATCATAGCTCTTTCCATTGCTCTCTGAGTGACTTTGAGCTTGTGGAGCAGTCGTACCGTCAGTGTCCACGTTTCGGCACCATAGGTGAGTACAGGCAGAACACACTGTTCGAAGACTTTCGTCTTCAGGCTTTGTGGTATGGGCGACGAGAAAACTTGACGAAGCTTCCCAAACGCTGCCCAGCCCAGTTGAATCCTCCTATCGGCTTCTTTCTCGAAGCTGTTTCTACCTGGTTGCAATTTCTGCCCGAGGTAGACGTAGTCCTGAACAACTTCGAGAGTTTCGCTATTGACGGTTATTGGATCTGGTATGACGAGGTCGTTGAACATGACTTTCGTCTTGTTCAGATTCATACACAGACCAACACGTCGGGAGGAGTCATTTAGACTGTTTAGCATTTCTTGCAATTCCTGCGGCGATTCTGCCACGACGACGATATCATCGGCAAAGCGTAGATGTGAAATGTGCTCACCGTTGATATTTATGCCCCGTGCTTTCCAGTCTAGCGTCTTAAAAACATCCTACAATGCATTGGCAAACAGTTTCGGGGATATAACATCCCCCTGTCTTACTCCTCGATGCATCTGGATAGGTTTTGTCTGACTGCCCTGTACTTGCACGAGCATCATACTGGCACTATAAATATATTTCAACACCTCGATGTATCGCCAATCGATATGCCATCGCCGCAAGGAATCCAGAACAGCCCAAGTTTCGATGGAGTCAAAGGCTTTCTCATAGTCCACAAATGCAAGACACAGGGGCCGATTATAATCACTTGTCTTCTGTATAATCTGCCTCACTGTGTGAATGTGGTCCATGGTGCCAAAGCTTCCCCGAAAACCGGCCTGCTCCGGAGGTTGGAAGTCGTCAAGCTTTCGCGCAAGTCGATTCGTGATGACCCTCGAGAACAACTTATAGACGTGGCTCAGGAGAGAGATGGGGCGATAGTTTTTAAGTTGGGTCCTGTCTCCTTTTTTATGAAACAGGACTGTAATGCTCCTGCTCCACGCCTCGGGAGTTCTCCCATTTTGTAAGACGGAGTTGAAAATCCTGAGGAGCTCTCTTAACAATGGTTATCCCCCTGCCTTTAAGATATCCGTCGTAACGCCGTCTTCGCCCGGGGCTCTTCCATTTTTAAGTTGCCCAAGGGCCAGCTCGATCTCGTCTAGACATAAATCTGGCAGCTCGTCGGTATAGTGGCGGGTCAGCGTAGCTCTGGGATCGTCGCTTTCAGGGTCAGGACATTGTTTGTGGGGAGCATATAGTCTACCGTTTCAGCGACGACCGCGTGGCCTAGTGGTCAGAGTACCTGACTTCTAAGCCGCGGGTCCTGGGTTCGAATCCCAGCCGGAGCCAACATTTGTGCTAAAACATAAATTGTTGGTTTTCGGGTCTGGTTGTGTTGTGATTGTCCCCGTGTTTCTGACACTGCATCCTAGCCTACCTCCGATCTTATCGCATCAGCGTTACATCGGGCGCGGGTAGGTTGGGACGAGTGAGTGCCTCTGTGTTTGCGCGTACACTTGTGGCACTATAATATCTCCCGCACAGTTGATGGCTCTCGACAGTAGTCGGCAGTTGTCGCCGTGGTCGAAATCGGCTAGGAGAACATCATCATCATAGTCTACCGTAGTAGTCTTCAATCTCAGTGAGAACTTCGCATTTCGACGTGAGCAACTTGCCATCATCGGTCTTCAACTTAACTAGGCGGCTTCTCTCAAGCTGCTGTGAGAAAACTTTAGGACCTCTGTTTCGCTCTATTGCCTCCCGAATACGAAGCGCATTATAGCGTCGTAGGTCCCGCCGCACAGATTTCCTTACGAGCCTGGTGAGTGCCGCCTGTTCCGATGACAAAGATGTTGTTGCCTCACGTCTCCTCTTCATGAGCTGGAGTGTCTCGATTGAGAACTAAGACTTTCGGCCCGTCTGTTGCCTTCCACAAAATCTGATTCCCTCATCCCATAAGATATTAACCAAGCTCTTAAGGTCTTCCTAAATGTCCTCGGTGGGTTCCAGGGCATCGAAACGATTTTTTAGTTCCATTTGGAAACGTTGGGAGCCGGCTACAGTTTGAAGCGTATTCGGTCGGAGCGTGGACTTCATTAGACGGGTTCTCTCAAGCTTAAAATCAATATTCAGAGTGCCTCGGACCAGTCGGTGATCGCTTTCAGTGTTAAACCTGTTGATCATTGAGACATCTCTGAATATGTGCCTTTTGTCCGTCATAATGAAGTCAATCTCATTTTTTGTCACGTTGTCGGGGCTTCGCCAGGTCCACTTCCTGTGGGGCTTTTTCTGAAAAAATGAGTTCATCAAATAGAGCCCCTCCCGTTCGAGAAAGTTTACCAGCATTCGCCCCCTGTGATTCCTACTTCCAAATCCGTGCGGCTCCATAATCGATTCCACGCTCGAATGTTTACCTTGGCGTTAAAGTCCCCCATGACAACATTGTAGTGGGCCTTTGTGGTGTTGTGTAAGTCCCTGGCTATATCTTCGTACATAGCTTCGACTTCTTCATCCGAGTGTGTCGAGGTTGGTGCATAAACTTGTACAATCTTATGAGTATATCTCTCAGACAGCTTAAGCACAAGATATGCTACTCTGGTCGACACAATGGAGATTTCGAGAATGCTGTCATTGAGTACCTTGTTGACGAGAAAATTAATATGTGTTTTCAAAACATTACTTTCGCACGGTTAACTGTAAGAAAGAACATTCTCCCTTGTTGAAAAGAACCATCAACATCGTTTTTATTACTCTTTAACTCTCCAACATCTTGATGAGAAAATGTATGAGGTAGATGTAATTTACTAAATTAAACATGAAAACTGCTTCTTTAGTCGATATATTAAACGATAAATTACGTTAATGTATTTAAAAGGAATTGCTTCAAGTAATAAAAATCTAGTATGGCTATCATATTAAAGTATAGCGGATTGAAAACCACTTCCCCATAATAGGTCGATTTCGTATTGTAAAATGGTATATTTCTTCGAAATACATTTGACAGATATTCAAGATATAATCGAGGGCTTTATTATTTTTAAAATTGATATAACAGCTTTTGATTTGTGTATCATTTTTAGTGTCTTTAGGAAATGAAATACTACTTCCCAAAACCTTCATGCATTTTGTTCAAGAGGTATCTTTCTTACTGCTGCCACAGGTTACTGATTACATTTACAAAGGTCAAAAGATGAATATTAGTGGGGTAATACTTCGATATGATATAATTTGAACGTTTTATTTTTCGACGTTTGTACAGAAATCACCGCACAGATTTACGAGCTATGCCTTATTTGTGTACTTTTAAGTTAGTTTATTTAATAAAATACAACGTAATTTTGACGTTCATAAGAGCTTTAAACAAACCTAAATTGAATAAAGAAATTTTCACTTGTACTAAAAAAACCTTTTGCATTTTTTAGTTAATCTTCAGTGGTATGTTTTCGAACGATAGTAATGTTTGGAATGCTTCTGGTTATGATAATTTAAATAATTTAACCGATTTTATAAATCGAGAAAAGAACCTACTCCTGTCTGAAACGCTAGCAAAGCTAGCAAGCACTTGCGATAGTGCCGATGTTCACGATCAGCGATGTTCACATACCATCAGGTGAGCTTTTTGCTCGTTTGCCCCTCTTCTATAAAAAAAAACTTATACATGAATTGATGGCATGAAACTCACAAAGGTGACTCAAAATTGCAAAGCGAACCAAGGAGAGACTTTTCCTACATAATAGAGTTCGAAACGAAGACATCTTAGTTGTAGGGTAACCGAGATAGTCTTATGAATCAGTATGTACTGTGGTAGGAATCCTATGCTGACGTTGCAGTTCCACCTTCAGGTGAACGTTTTGTTCGTTTCATCACTCTAGGCAATAAAAAAAAGGTAGAGTGGCAATTTGCCGGTCATATAACAGGTTGAACAGTTTCCTCTTGACGAAGCGAAAACTTTTTTAAGCATAATATGAAAAGTCGAAAGATGCAGGTATTTTAGGACATTGCTATGTACGGGGAAGCCTTATGTTCAGTAGTGGACTTGTAATCGACTGCATCGAAGTGATTTTCTTTATTGGGGCAAAATGTTCATCTGGTGCTACAACAAAACAGATGTTGTCCTACCCAAATATTTCTTTGAGGCACCGCATTACGCCGGTCACTCTGATGCATCAGATTTTAAGTGTAATTAGTCCAGTGATTACACTAGCTCTCAGTACCGGATGATATACTTCGTTATACTTTGAATACTAGAATATGCATTTGAGCTTTACAAAATTATTAAAATTTACCATGCCTATTTGTTTTATGACACAAAATATTTTATGTTGTAAACAATATCCGTGTCTGCTAGTTTTTGATAAGCAAACACTTTCAACCCTCAATGATATTGCAGATTAACCTACTGTAGCGGGCACTCGTTAAATATGAGCGTAATTATTTTCATTAGCTCTTTTGTTTTAGTTGTGTAATCATACGCCGGGAGCAGCGTTTGTTTTGCGAGAATCACATGAAAGTTTACTGTGATTACAAATATTTTGCTTAAGTAGAGTTGAATTTTCGAAAGTTATGATGAATTTTGAAAAAGAGCATTTCATTTACATTTTTAGGAGCCTTATTTCAACATGGTGTTAAACATAGATGTGAATGTCACATTATTATTAACGACGTTAAACTGAATAACTATAAAATGTCAATAAATGGTGGTATGGTCGCGTTTGTAATATTAAAAAAACGTAATCTTTGGGGTTCTCTGATAAGGATAATATGTCACATTGCTCATGTGATATAACTCTCATTGGAGAGGCTATCAAAAGGCATCTCGATTTAAATGCTTGACTAACTTCTTCGTGGGATTGAATGTTGCTGGTCTCTTTTGATATGTCTGGGGGTAATAGCAGCATATTTGGCCGGTGCAACCTGGTAAACAGTATTTTTGTTACGGTGATCTTTGAAGGTTCCCTGTGGTATATGTTTAACTAATAGTTTCTATGTTTTTTATCCTAATGTCTACTATTCTACTGTTGTGGAATATAACTGTACTGGACACTCACACTATTTCGTGAATAGTTTTATTTTTATTATAAACTTTTATTTAACTTGCTTTCTTCGTACGTTTTTCCGGTTCTTGGAAGTCAATTTTGATCTTATTTCTTATGTCCGATTGAGTAGCTTCGGTGAGAATGCAATAATTTTGTACCAAGCTGGTTTGATAATAAAACCGGAAGTTGGCATTAGGAACACCTTCACTAAGCAGGATAGCTCCATCATGTTCGGGCTCGTTGGATTTGGTTTGTAAAGTACTATAGTCCTAGCAACATTTGAGCCGCACAAATAAAAGCTTATAACAAAAATATGAGTTTTGTTTAAAACCTACTTTCAGATTATCATTGTAGCGTTATTTTTATTACCTATTTGTTATTCTTTGTTAAAAAACAGATATTTATCCAGAAACGACGCCCCACATATAATTTCTCCTCTATCGTGGATGCGTTATGCAGCCATAAATTGCTCTAACGTCAAAACTCAGACCTGAAACAACTATCAGTAGGCCAAACTAAACCTGCTCCGTGTGGGAGACAAACCCGCGACTCATAAAGCAGAAGCCAATCACTTAATAACAAACCTACCGTAGAATCTTTTATTTTATTTGATAAAGGGACGAAACGAGCAAAATGTTCACCTGATGGTAAGTGCAACGTCTGCCCATACCAAATTCTGTATCACCCAGAGCCAAGTCTCATATGCCCAGTGATAACTCTTGCTCTTAGTGCCCTTCCGACCGAAAAACACTAATGTTTGCACACTACTGTTTCACGGTAGAAAAATTGGTATGGGGTGATGACCTACCTTGGCGGATTCCTGCATTCTATAGGAATCATCAATCCTTTCATTCATTTCTTAAGTATGAACCTAATCAGACCGTCAGATCGAAACAAATCCTCTCCCACGGTAATAAAAAATGTATGGTTATTCACTTGTAATGTTAGATTAGGTTTTAAGATACTACGACACACATTTATTTAATTTTTTACTTGATTCCATGTGTGAATGTCACATAATCAAAAAAAGGTAAGAAAATAATTTTCTTAAGTTCGCATACGAAATATAAAATGGTATATATTGCCCAGTTTTTGAAGAGCACCGCCCGCCCTCCCACAGTAGCGTGCAGAAGCAAATTAATACTATCACCTTGGCGGTAACTTTTTTACTTATTATTATGGATTATCACAAAGTAGCGCCTGATTCTACTAACTACTTATTCAAAATTAACAATAATAGTGTTACATCAAAATTAGTTTATTCCCAGGCTTTCTATTGTGCATTACAAAAATTTAAAACGTTCTTTATGTCTATAAAGGTGCCGAAAGAGTTAGTAGATAGCAATACCCTATGAACGAACAATAATGCTCCTTAGCGATATTGTGAGTTTATCGCAATGAAGGTTTCATAAAGTTGGGGGTATTAACCGAAAATAACAAAATAAATGAAAGTCATAACAATATAATTGTTTGATGCCTTATGCGCAGAATTATTACGTTAAAGTAATAGAACTATCGGTAGATTTTTTTGTATTCAAATAAATTGGGTAAAAGTTTGGTTCACATAACAAATACAATGTGAAAATTTTACTTTTAGTGCATAGTAAAGGAGAGAAAGTTCATTTGCTAAGATCCGCACGCAAAACGGGCCGCTCACTCGGCGGCTGACTATCGTAGAATCAATATCACTTGATAATGCCTCGTTTTGAGGTGAAACACGTGTCGTGTTCTCGACTTCAGTGGTGTGTATTGCCTAGTGGTAATGTTGTAGTGGTGGCGGCTCCCGGTGGCTGTTGAGGGAGGACGGGCTCTTCAAAACTAGGGAATACATACCATTTTACATTTTGTATGCGGATCTTAGCAAATTAACTTTCTCTCCTTTACTGTAATGAATTTCCGCAAAGTAACTCCTGATTCTATTAACTATCAGCTCAGCTCCTGAGCTACACAGTACGTACACGTACGATACTTTTTTTAAAAACAGCAATTTATAATTCATCTGGATTTTTTTTGAACGTTTCATTTCATATTAGTTGCTGACAATATCTCAGCGATTAACATAAATTTCGGCAATAAGTTATTTCAAAATTCACATTCTCCATTTTAGATTTTGAGATTAATAAGACTTCAGCCTAAATAGCTTTAAAATTCTATGATTTTGCTAAACAGTATATTTCTGGAATATATATGTTTCATGGATATTTTGTAGTTTGGATAATGTGGCCATAATCCATGTAGATAACATGTTATGCAACGAGCGGATCCATTCAAGCGTAATATTGCAGATAAAACTTGCGGAAAGCCGACAAGAGGGTATTACAAATATGTGGGAAAAAAGCTTACAAAGACTACAAAATGCGAGTTCTTTAATCACAATCATACACGATTTTACACTCCAGATTAATGTTACGTTGTGGTCAACGTACTAGGTGCGTGATACTCAAAACAAAAGATACGATAGTTCGTATTGGTTTTGTTTTACAGAAAACCGTATCTAAATCGTTCAAACCGTTTTGGAGACACATGTGATCATTTTAACGAGCGAAAAATATTTATTACAGTGCCTATGCTAACGGGTAATTCTAATGTTAGCATGGATATTTCCTCCATCATTCATAGTACCTAGAGTTTTGTCACACCCGAATCAGTCGAAAGGATTGTTTTTTCTAGTAGAGCTCCAATGGCAGTAAGCTCGAAGCTTTATTTTCAGCTCTGCATGCTGAATATAGAGCCAATGAGCAAAAACGGCGCTGCACCCTTCTTATAAAGATACAGATACAGATACATCCAAAATGGTAAAGTGTACGGGAAACGGAAGTGCCTATCTCAATTATAAGCTTCGAATTAGGTAAGTATTTAATAAGCGTTTTCTTTCAGGGAACACGCTACCATTATCCGGCAGCTGAATGAATAGTCTCTTTTTACAATAAACAAATTACTCTTTATTTTGACAACTCATCACATTGTGGCATATTGTGGAGAATCTTTCATTACAGTAGCATTTTAGCAAACCTCTGCCCTCAAACTTAGATGTTTTGTACTAATTTCCTTACAGACAGCTAGACGACGGGCAAATATTAGATATGAAAAAAAAATCTCCTTGCATTCTTGTATCTGGTTCCTAGCAAAAAGTATGTTTATTATTCTCAGTTTTGTTCATACTCTGCACAAATTACTCTCATGCGCAAAACATTTCGTGCACCTCCTTTGACTCTATTGAAGATGGGAATATAGTTCCTAATAGTTTTTCCAATCACGATTGGTGGAAATTGCCTTAGTCGCTTCTAGGATAGACTAAGCAAGGCCCGAAATAAATACTTTACTCTAACTAAAAAATTAAGGTACTCCTAGGTTTCGGGATTTGCCGAAAGCCATTGGTCAAACCTAGGATAAACTAGTCATCCGCGAAGAGACTACATATAGATCTTTGACTAACATTAATATTATATTAAAATATTATAATATTACCCACAGTCATTTTGTAACATTAATCTGTATTTACGAGTATATTGATTTTTTTGCATTTATATCTGCCTACATCAAAATAATTTCATGTGTTAACTAGGCATTAGATCTGGGTGGATCTAATTCCTAGTCTCCATTTATTTGTAAGTGGAAGAAATAATGATTTGTATGAAATAAGCAAAAGTAATATTCCTCGCAGTATGAGTATTTGTAGTCCATGTCATTATTTGCGTGCTTAATTTTGTGTCATAATTATATTATGTTAATAACTATTAGCTACGTTAGCATAATAATCAATTATTAATCATTGGAGGACCATACATCGTTAGTCGGTCGAGTCACAAGTACCAACTATAAAACAGTGTCGCAGTCTTTGCTAGATTATTCTCAGTTGGGTACCTATTTGGTACCAAATCATCATGCATTATGCGTGTAGTTTTTTCTGACTTTTGTATTTATGACGTTGATATGAGCAAACCACTTGCATTTTAAATGTTTATCTGTTTTCAAAACGTATAACAAAATTACAATACTTTCTCCCTTTTTAATAGCTCCCGTTTTTAATACATACATACAGTTACGCTTTTTCCCATAAGAGGTATACACACAAACCACACACGTAGCTTACTTTTCGCCTAGTGGGTAACGAGGCGTTACGAGTGGCGAACCACATTGCCGCCATTGTGGTTCGAGTCAAAAACGTTCTTTCTCCTTCCTCCGTATAGTGACAGCATTGAATATTATGGTGTCATTCTGCACGAGTTAAGGCTGTTCGTGACGTGGTTCTCCACCCGTCAGAACACCGTCCCGTTTCCCGTGAGTAAGAATAGTGGGCTACGGGAGTGGCCTCCGATTACCCTTTATATTTGAAAAAGGCGTGACTGTATGTATGTATGTTCTTTTCTTATTAGATAAATATCCAGGCAACGAATTAGATCTGTAACTTGACAAGATGTATAAATACACGACGCTGAAGATAATTGCCTTAATTTGTTGAAAACTCCTCGTTAAGAGGGATTTGGAAACTTTCATTTAGAATTAAGAGCCTTCAGTAATTGGACTTTGAACATTAAATCAGTTTTAGAGAAATAAAAATAAATTGATGTTTTGAGTTATTATTCTATAGTTTATTATCAAAAATTATTGTTGTATAACTTGAAAACATTAATATAGCACGAATTAATATCAAATAAATCCAGGATTCCGGTACTACTTATAAAAATGATACGAAAATGTGCAGGGATGGAAAGTTAATAAAAGATTTTTGAGCAGCTTATAAAAGTGGATCATTGCATTCTACAGAAGACAAATCGGAGATGTAAGCACGTCTACAGAGTATACAGCAGCATCAGCACGGAAAAAGTTCAATTTCTCTGTAAAAAAAAAATCAACACATTACTATATTTTACAAACAACTGAATAAGAACACCGTGAATTTGCAGAATATTACGGATAGTAAATAGTAATTTGCCATGTGATGTAGTGGCTTAATAGAATTTTGGTCAAACGTTCACCAGTTCTTGTATAAAACAAATAATATTTCACAGAAAATGTTTTTTCGATGTTTTTTTTCAACTTTCGGTCCAAAAAAGTAAAGTAAAAGGTTATAAATGTCTCAATGCTGAGCGCAGACCTTTCATTTTTGAGAGGTTTAGGGTTGCAAAACGCTTCCCCTACACCGGTTAGATACATGTAGTCGAAATATTTTTATTGCATATCTTAGGCATGCAGATGTCCCCACGACGTTTTCTTGCTACTGAATACCGGGCATAGCACGTTTAATTCAAATTAATAAATTTAGTGATGCCGGAACCGGGATCGAACCCATGCCCGCCCGCGGATCGCTGTCTTTCCATTAATTTTGTTTAACTATACTATTGGTTCGCTATTTTTATACCTAATGACATTTCAAATGTGAGATGTAGTATAAAAAATATTATACAAAATTAATAAAAGTGTTAAAACGTTGCGTAGACTATTTTATTACTTCCGTGAAAAGAGTTAAATCCAAACAAACGCAATTATTTGCGTTCGTTCGAAATTTAAATCTCGTTAAGATTAATTGCCTGAGTAAAATGTGAGAATGTCTGGCAATGACCTTCTTAATTAAATCCTTTTCTTCCATTTTATTAATATACGAAACAGACTAATTGTTACGTTAATTTTTGTGATAAACTGTCACTTTTAGATTACGATAATAGTATAATTATTGAGTACGCTAAGTGAATCTCAAACAAGCCGACACGATTATCTTCCTTCCTCGTCGCCTACGCTCGCAGTAGCAAAGTAAAAGTGATTAAACAAATATTTATTTATTAATGCTTTATTGTTCACTAAAAAAAGGGAAACAATGGGCGCACTTCATGCCTGTTGGCATTCTCTGTCAGTCAACCCAGGAAGTAGTGGTACATTGTGGCAGGTGTTTACACTAAAAATAAATCAATTTTTTTAAAAAATTTATATATACATATAAATTTTGAATTATAATGAATATATATATATATATATATGAACAGCGATATCTTTCCTTTGAGAAAATGAGTAAACATTGTATGTATTGAGTGTACTTTTGTAGGCCATTCACAATTCGAGAGTTTTAGTCGTATTCACCTCGCTTGATAGGTGGTAAATGTCGCTCGGAATGCTTTCGAATATTCACCTTCGGTCAGAGTAGATGGTAGGATTCCTGCGCAGGAGACCGTCTGGGTAGGTACCACCGCAGTGCCAGTTATTCTACCGTCAAGCAGGTGTGTGCAATACAGTCATGGTTGTTTCTGTCTGAAGAGCGCTGGTAGATAATGTTATAACTGGGCATAGGGGACTTCAGAAATTATCTATCAGGATGACAAGCTCAGTGTGGTGCCACACAGAAATGTTATAGGTGAAACAGCATTTCTTTATCGGAAAACGTTACACTTACCAACAGGTGAACGATTTGATCTATTCGTCACCTTCTTCCATAAAAATGACTGAGATTTTCTGGCATATCTTTTGGCCGACAGCCCATAGGACATGATGGGATGATGGATTCTATTATGCCGTCAGCGAATGATGACAAAAATTTGTCAATGGAATATTCCATAATTCCGAACACGTAATATTGTGATGTTAAAACACAATATTGTAATTTTATACTTACAAAATTATACACTTCAACGAGCAGTATACTAAAGCTATGCCGTCACATAACTTTCTTAATGTTAAGTTATGAAGCCGGTGAGAATACAGGGAATGTGCGCGTTTGGTTTAAGCAAGTTTATTATAAAAAAAAAAAAATTTTTTTAATTATTTTAGGGCAATTCTAAATTCAAAACTTCTCGTTAGCGTTTATGTAATTGTAATTTTACTTATGCGTTATTATTAATGCCGTTACTTTTACTTATGCTTTATTATTAATAGTCAACCATTCTGCCCTTTTAAAATCGTTAGGGGACCCTTTCCGAGCATGTTCCAATGTACAAAATTGTACAAATAACTATAAATGACTTCGTAAAGATGTCTTCGCGACATGAGTTCCTTTTCAAATTACCTTTTCATTTGATAAATTTAATGTATAGTTTTGAAATGAGGACGTGTCGGTAAAAAAAGTATACACACAAAATGAAAACCAATCAAACAAATGATCAAAACACTCACTGCATATTTTATTACAGGCAGTTGGTATCTAACTGCTAGCTTTCTCAGTTCTAGGAGCAATATGCGCCATGATACATCTGTTTCTTAAATAAACTAGATACCTGCTCGCCGTGCCTGTTTTGCCAAGGATTGTCACAGCAGAGTGTTGCAAGTCACCGCGTGGCTTAGTTGAGTGATGAAACGAGCAAAACGTTCATCTGATGGTAAGTGCAACGTTTGCCCATAACAAATGCTGTGCCACCCAGAAAATTTCTGTGTGACACTACACTGTGCCCATCACCCTGAGACATGGGTTCTTGAGTCTCCTAAGCCCAGTGATTACGCTAGCTCATAGTGCCCTTCAAACCGAAACACAGTAATGTTTGCACACTACTGCTTCACGTTAGAATAACTGGCCCTGGGGTGGTACCTACCTAGACGGACTCCTGCATAGGAATCCTACCACCAGCAAAAGTAGATACTTAACTTCTACGCCGCAGGTCCTGGGTTCGAACTCAGCCGAAGCCAACAGTTGAACAAAAACACAAATTGTAAGTTTTCAGGTCTGGTTGTGTTCTGCATGTAAAGTTGCGTTTTATTCGTATATAAACGCACTCACGATATCCCAGTGTCGTTTTAATGAAAAAATATTAATCATCTATATTAATTTACCACATTGTTCCATGGATTTGTTGTGAGTTATAACCAATTCATGCAATATTTGCGACACGTAGCGAAGTGCTTCCGACTCATTACTTGCCAAGCCCTTCTGCCCGAACAACGAGCTAATGTCGCTTATCGATGTCGGGGAAAGCCATGTCAGCCGTCGCCACACCCGGAAACGCGTGAAGATTTTATCCATATAGAAATGACTTTATGGCGGCCATCTCGAGGTAAATGGGAGCATAATTTTAGCCTTTTAATTATTTATTAATATATAAAGTCGCCTATATAGCTTCAAAGACGAGCAATGTTATTCCATATTTAAAGACTGGTGAAGAGAAATAAGTCATCAAATAACCGAAGGCTGTCTTTGGATGAGTGGCTGTGTGTTTATATTGAGCTATGTCTTTCTATGTCTAGTTGTTTTGTGGAGAATAAAACAATGGTCTTGACAACATATATATTAATTAACTTTTGCCGTAAAAAAACTTTTGGTTTATTTTAAATGCTAATAAACAAAAAAAATCATATATGGATTATATTTAAAAACTAGCTAATGCCCGCGACTTCGTCCGCGTGGATATACATAGGTTTTTTGAATATCGCGTGGAAACTATTTGGTTTTGTGGGATAAAAACATCCTTTGCTCGTCTCCAGGATGCAAGCTCTTTGTGCCAAATTTCGACAAGATCGGTTTAACGGTTGAACCGTGAAAAGGTAACAAACAGACCGAGGGACAGAAACAATTACTTTCGCATTTATAAAATTATGTGGTAGCTCAGGGGCTAGGCGCTCGCTTTTAATTTCATAGTACGCGAGTGTCCTGGGTTCGATTCCCGGTGCCGGCACCACTAAAATTGTTAATTGCAATTTTAAGTGCTGACTTACCACGTGCTCGGCGGTGAAGGAAAACATCGTGAGGAAACCTGCATGTCTGAGAAATTATAAATATTTCGAAGACATGTGAAGTCCGCCAACCCGCATTGGAGCAGCGTGGCGGATTCTTCCTAGCTCCAAAACCCTCTCAGAAATGTGAGGAGGCCTGTGCTCAGTAGTGGGACATTTATAGGCTGAAACCTTACCTTACCTACCTTATAAAATTAAGTGTGGATAAGGAGAAATATTTTACAGCCATAAACGAAAATAATGATAACCAAAATGCAAATTAAAGATTAACAGGAACTTTAAATATTTTTTAAATTAAAAGTAACTTAGATGGCTCTCTGGAAAGTCCCCTACCTGCTAATGAAAGTCCTTTCAAAATCGATTCAGCCGTTTTGGAGATTAGCCCGTACAAACAAACAGACAGAGAGACAAAATTTAAAAACATTCGCGTTAGAGTTTTGGTATTCTGGATTTGTGAAATCACAAACATACGCTCCAATTGTATTTATTTGTGTAGACAAGATACGAGAAAGAACGATGAATATTTAATAACCTCTTTCTATTATTATGTTAAGCGAAATAGGTATTAATGAACCATGAACGAAAATTATATGAATAAAATACAAATAAGCTTGGACAAACAAACATACAGGCAACAAAAATTTTAAAACCCGTATTTGAGTTTTGGTATCCGGCAAATTATATTTTTTTCTACACTCATATGTATTGTAAGAGTTTAAGATAAATACTTCATTGCGATTGCCCCCATTTTTGTTTATTTGTATAGATTTACAACACAATATAAAATAAGTTTTTACAACTAATGATGAAAAACATGTAAACCTAAACTAATTAACCTATAATAATAATGAATAACCCTACGATTCATTAAATAAATAAATTTAAAATTTTAACGATAAATTCCCAAAGTTTGTGACATTTGCTATGAGTTCAATACAACACTCATTCAGACTATTCGGTCAATAACATACAGAGTTTAAGGAACGATATATGGAATGTAGCTCTCAGCATCAAGAGATTTAACGACAAAAATTTGATAAAATTTCGATGATGTTTTTGCTTTTAGTCTTTTAGGCTTTCACAGCTTCATGGGATATCTGTGCTCGAAATCGTGTCTCTAAGTCATACAACGGCGAAGAATTGCGTTGTTAAGCGCAATTCAGAAAAGGAAGTAACTTGCACAACGCCATCTGTTGATAATGCTAATTAACTATTCTTGTACTTCGACGGCGGAAAATGGGTAAAGATCTACTGCGATGCGAAGTTCAAGAAATAATTAATATTACAAACAATCAAAATTAAAAGTTACTCATAACAAATTAATAACATCTCAAATATAACAAACAGCCTATTATTAACTGGACCAACCAATATTATACGGCGAAACGAAAAAGGTACAAAGAAATTTTACCGTTCGTCGACCACAATAATCCGAATATTCAACGTCTCCCAGTATTTTAAGCTAAAATCTCAACATCATTCAAGGTGGAGAACGCACTTCAGAAAATTACATGCCGGTGGCCGGGAGTAGCATTAAAGGCGATTGCGATGCTTGGCAATTACTGCATCTCCTCCCTTTTGCAAAGGAGGGGAGATTCTGCCAGCAGAGGGCTATTAATGGTAGGAATGATAATATTTATGGAGTATCTCACATATTTTAAACCACAGTATTAGTCTTTATGTTATATGTGTGTGTGCAAATCGGGTGCGATTTACAGACATAAATTGCACATCCACAAACACCCTAAACTACTGTCAGTCTGTAGTGTAAGACATACAAATATTTGCCCCGTGCAGAAATTGTGAAAGTGTGGTTTGACATAGAAAGGTTCTGGGTGACACAGCATTAGTTATGGGCAGACGTTCCGTATAACATCAGGTGAACGTTTTTTTTTTTTGAGTGACGGAACGAGCAAAACGCTCACCTGATGGTAAGTGTAACGTCTGCCCATAACAAATGCTGTGCCACCCAGAAAATTACTGTGTGACATCACACTGCGCCCGTTACCCTGAGACATCAGTTCTTAAGTCTCATATGCCCAGTGATTACGCTAGCTCACAGTGCCCTTCAAACCGAAACACAGTAATGTTTGCACACTACTGCTTCACGGCAGAATAACTGATAACTAATACCCCAGGGCCAGTTATAAGACTAATAACTGGCCCAGGGGTGGTACCTACCTAGACGGATCCCTGCACAGGAATCCTAGCAACAGTTAAATTACGTTACCAGTTACGTTTACCTCGTTTCGTCTCTTTATCTAATAAAAAAAGTACACACTTATTTTTAGCCCCCGTCAATCATTTATTTCGCTAAAATTTAGAATGTAGAACATGTGCATTTGACTTTTTTATTATATGTAAACATCCATACAATCACGCCTTTTTCCCATATAAGGGGTAGGCAGAGACCACATTCGTATTGATGAAGATATGTTAAAAATATATTATATAATGTAAAAGTAAAAAATAAAAACTTGTTGTTGGTGCAAAAGTATTTTTTATTTTTTATTTGATGAAGTGACAAGACGAGCAAAACGTTCACCTGATGGTAAGTGCAACGTCTGCCCATAACAGATGCTGTGTTACTCAAAATATTTCTGTGTAGCACCACACTGTGCCCGTCACCCTGAGACATAAGTTCTTAAGTCTCATATGCCCTGTGATTACACTAGCTCTCAGAGCCCTTCAGACCGAAACACAGTAATGTTTGCAAACTACTGCTTCACGGCAGAATAACTGGCCCTGGGGTGGTACCTACCTAGGCGGATTTCTGCATAGGGCTCATGGCACCAGTAAAAACTTTAAACACTACATGCCCGTCTTATTCGTAGGATAATTACGCAACCAATTCATTATTGATAACGTAGTAGTTAGTTGTAACGTAGAATTTATTTAGCTTCACAACTCGGAATAAATATTTTAATTTATGCTTTCAACACAACCGGCCACAGCCGACAGGCTTTCAAGACAGCCAGGTTTATAGGTGTCCGGCAGAGTAAAATAGCACCTACCTCTTTCCTCCGACCGGTCCGACCGTAACCGAGGTGTTGTAAGAAGCGACTATGGACAGCCTTTATCCGTGCAGAATAACACCATAATATGCAATGCTGTTACTAAACTGCGTGTGGACAGGCTATGGGGGTAAGATTTTTTTTACTCGTACCAAAATGGCGGCAACATGGTTCCCACCCATCATGTCTAATTTCCCGCGAGGGCAAGCGGAGGGGTACGTGTGTGATCTCTGCCTACCCCTTAAATAGGGAAATGGCGAGGCTGTATGTATGCATGTATGTTTCAACACAGTAGATAGGGGAGCTCGGCTAACCCAGGTAAAATAACACATTCCAGCTGCCCAATATTACCTGTGGCAATGTTACAGCACTCCAACTAAGCTCATGTATAAACAACATGAATTATTATCAACACATTTAAATAAAACTAATTTTACGGATTTCATCTCGTTTAATTTTAACAATTTATAACCCGACGTTACGAGCGCTTTACAGCTAATTTATTATTAAATTTTTTATTTCGCCGATGGCCTTTATAACCGGTGACCCGGAAGCAATCAACGGTGCTGCCCTTTTTTAAAAACGTTAGGATACCCAATTTTCCGACATATGCAAACGACGATTTTTAACCTAGTTAAGATATTTGCGAATCATGATTTGCCCTTTCAAATATTTTTTTAGTCGCAGAAAAAAATATTTGTATGTGTATTTTATAATAAGTACATACTACAAAAAAGGTATTTCATATAAATTAAAACCAGTAGCAATAACACTGAATAACTAATGTTAAAGATTTCTTTAAAACTAATCATCATTTAAAAAAGGAACTTGCTAAAATTCATAAGTAGGGAAGGCGTATGCCTACTGCCTTGCAGTAAAACCGTAGTGTATTGTTCAAGATCATAACAATGTTACCTGCGAATAAAATATTTTTCTGAAATATCTTTTACGTACGTGCAACATGTACATCAAAGATAAAATAAGTTTCACGGTAGAAATAGTATAAAACTATGAAGGAAAGAATTTTATTGATGTTGAAAAGACGTGACTTGATTTATAGTGCGTGATTTCCTTTTGATGTAGATCGTTCCAATTTTGAATTTATTTTTCGTGAAGAAGCTTACCTTGGCGAAATATTGTGAATAAAACACAAAAATAAAGAAAATTTACCATATCATACTGCGAGTATAGTAAGAGTCGCCTGATACCTGGAAAATTTCTTATCTTTCGGCAGATAGCGGAATGACCGTCTTAAAAAACGCCACACTGAAAAAACAGACGAGTGACGGACAGCGACGTCTAGCGCGCAAAGTGTCTTGTACTGCAATCGCCAAATCGCCTGACAAGGTGGCGATAAAGCCAAATCCTTCTTTCTTCGGAGAGGCTTATGTTTAGCATTAGACAATTAACAGGCTGATAATCACAATACAGCTAATGCTCCAGCAACAAAGTTTTGATATATATTCTAAATAATATCAATTAGTAAAAATATCTATAAAGATATTTTTACTTATGATCAATATGCAAGTTTTGATTTAGTACATTACTTGAAACAGTTCATAATAAAGTTCGTGTAAAAATTATTATATGCTAACTGCGAGTACCAAGCTTTAGTTGCGTTAAAAAGCGAAAGTTTCTCAAGTATTATTCATATTGTGTTTTACATTTTCGATAGTATCTTCAACGCGTAGAAAAATAAAAAAATAACTAAGAAAGCTGTAAGGAATATTCAATACAGGATAAACTTCATGCTTTTGGAACATATCTTCTTTAAACTTTTGTAATTGTATTACGAAAAAAATCGCGAACAAAATTATAACAGGATAGACTGTTTTTATTTATAACTAATTCATTTGATTATTAATTTTACATGAAAAAAGGTAATTAAACCAGATTTTTTAAGTATGTAGTCATTATGAAGAAAGTCTTCTACGCCGCAGACCCTGGGTTCGAATCCCAGCCGGAGCCAACATTTTTGCAAAAACACAAATTGTTAGTTTTCGGGTCTGGTTGTGTTGTGATTGTCTTATCGCAACTGCGTTACATCGGCTAGACGAGGTGCCCCTGTGTTTGCGCGTACACTTCTTTCAGCACTATAATATCTCCTGCGCAGTTGACAGCTCTCGACAATATTCGGAAGTTGTCGCCGTGGTCGAAATTGGCCAGGAGAACATCAAAAAAGATTTCCTTAATTATACAAATGTTGATCTATAGTAAGACACGTATATTTTTATAGGAAGAGCGGCGGATAAAGTAGCAGGCGACAAATGTTGGCGGAGGCAACGTAACACGTCATACTAGTGCTATATATGTAGAAGTGTCTCTACATATATAGTTATATGCGTCTCCCTTCGCCGCTACACTACCTACACATCTAGAGCACATCTAGAGCTACCTCATCTTCATCTAGAGCACCTGCAGCAATGCTGTTTTTGTTCCATAAGGGAAATGTCAGATATACCTCAAAACCTCGGATAGTTGGCGGAATAACTCGAAGCTTGATCTGTTTTAAACAATTATATTTTATATCTTAAGGACATTTTGTTTGAGTTTATTTGTATTTTAGTCAAATGCCACCGAATTCCATACTGTATTATGTGTTTTACAAAGGTCTGTCTGAGGTTTAGGGCGAGTCTAAAGTATTTAATTTCCGTCATCCATGAAACGGGTCATTTGATTAAGGTTATGTGGACGAGTTTATTTTCAGGAGTTAGATTTATAGCTCTCATTCTAGTGAACATGACCGCTTTGCTCTGTTAAGGATTACCATGGATTCTCCGCTAAAATGCCGCTAAAATCCGCTAAAAAGGCGAATGCACGTTTTCAATATATTTAAATCGGATGGTATTAGGATATAGTCGCTGGCGAATAGCGTCACTTCGACTTTAGGGTTTATAGGGATATCGATCGCTCAGATCGTACAAGTCGTGCATAAAGATTAAGTTTTGAGGAAATCCGGCTCTTACTTCAACCTACACTTTGACCTGAGCCTTGACAAAATCCTTAGACTTAAAATGGAAAAGAGCAACAAAAAGGTCGAATAAATAAATATAAAGATCTTACTCAACAGTATCTCGCTTTCGCAGACACAGTGATACTTTAGATCCATTCAGAGACTCGTTGCCAAGATTCTGCCATAAAATTTAATTTAAAGTTAATTTTGTTCCCATACATAAGTACATAATAATGTTCATCTCTTTTTTTGTTTTACTTCAATATTAATCATAATTTATTGTTTTATTCTATTATATTTTTAATTATTCTTATTTATGTTTGAAGCTTGTTTGTTTAACTGTTTTTTGTAATAATTTTCCGGTATTGCGATATTCATCTTAAAAGGTAATGAATTTAGCATTAAAAACCTCCGGTTTATATTTATAGATGCATTTTGGTAATAACCACTGCTGATTCTAAATAAATAAAAATGTGGTACATACGATGATGATATACGTATACGTACCATGCTCGGTGTCAATGTTACATGTCTGTAAAGTGTATACTTTACAGTGTATATGTTACGTGTCTGTAAAGTATACACTTTACAGACAAGAACATTAACTCAAGAGTGTATAGTTTTTATAAAATAAAGTTACAGCTTATTAATGTCCCACAGCTGAGCATGGGCTTCCTCTCATTTCTGAGAGGGATTGGAGTCCGCCACAATGCAGGTTGGCGAACTTCATATATCATTGATATATTTTATATTTTGTAGTTATGAAGGCTTCCTCACAATGTTTCTCTTGGCTGTGTATCGGGGATCGAACCCAGGTTATTCGCATACTACGAATACTGGTGGTAGGATTTCCATGTAGGAATCCGTCTAGGTAGGTACCCCAAGGCCAGTTATTCTGCCGCGAAGCAGCAGTGTGCAAACATTGTTGTATTTCGGTTGAAGGGCACTGAAAGATAGTGTAATCACTGAGCATATGAGACTTAAGAACTGACGTCTCAAGGTGATGGGCACAGTGTGGTGTACAGTACAGTGTAGAGATACAGGTAGCTCTACATCACGCTTTGGGGAACTATATAGGCTGTAAGGATGATGACGATAACCATTTTGTGACTATTTTATACGTTAAAATTGAAATATTTCGATAACGATGCGCCAAAATATGGCAATGAATTCGTTACAAGGCCATCACGACGACGCACCGTACAGTTTTTGATAGTATTCATACTTTACGTGAAAATTATACATTTAATAAAACTAAGCTTATGGATTTTATCGAGATTAATTTAAACTATTGATAACCCGACGTTTCGACCGATTTACAGCACCAGATAAACGCGATAAAATCCGTGAACTTATAGTTTTATTAAGAGTATTCGTTTTAGATAAATACTAGTAGTTTATCATCAAATATAATTCAAGCCGTTGCTTGTGCTTCAGAGTAAAATTAAAAGTTCATACTTATTTGAAACAAAATAGTTTCATAAATATTCAAAATTACTACCAATGTATCGAAATAGCATGCTGTAATCAGTATTCCGTATAACTGAATGTCGATGGCAGCAATTTCTTCTTGTCCATAGGCTATAAAACATGCGATATTTTACTTTACAACATTTTTTTGAAATATTTATTCCTCCCATTATCGGAAGCGTCGACTCGCAATGATAAACGGTGGAAGATTTTCTTATGCCGCTACTACACGCCATCACACGGCATACATCAATCATATATTAATCAGAAAATCAATAATTTTGCACTTTAGTATCACATTCGGCTGGGTTTGCAACCTTATAACAAAATATAAACGAATTCAATAGCTTTTATGTATTCTCTGGCTATCCAAATTTCACATATTATTACTAGTATGAGGAAGAATGTAGATGATTTCTTAAAAAAAAACTTTGATCTTTAAACCGTTCTAGGGACAATAAAACAAAGTTTATTAGTTAGTTTATATTAGTCATTTTATAGTAGAGTTAAATAATAAAAAAAACTTTTTGTTTTAGTAACCGTTTTCGGATGATTAACAGCGTCCTTGTATTTAATAAATATTTTTAAAATTTTATTGTTTGTTTTATTCTCTACATATAATTTTCCTTACAGCTATTTTATTTTTAGTTACATATTTTATTTTTATTGTACCATACTTTAAGTGTATTCTATTCCTCAGTTCTTGAATTTGATTTTGTCTTTTCATATGACAGCATCGGCAAAGCTTTTGTACAAACTATGTAGCATACACAGTACACATACAACGGATGTGACTGTGTACTGACATATATTTCACATGCACAACACAATCAGACCCGAAAACCCACGATCTGTGTTTTTGCACAAATGTTGGCTCCGCCTGGCACTACAGCCCACGGCCCGCGGCGCAGAAGTACGCTTTCCACTGCACCACGCTGTCTTTGATTATATATATATATATATATATATATATATATATATATATATATATATATATATATAAAATAAAAACTTTAAAAATAAATTAAAAGTCACAAAAAATATTTTTGTTAGTTTGAAAATAGTAGTGAGTTTCCTGGGTTTTTTATGGAAGAAAGTGCAGAGACTAGGAAATTATTCATCTGATGGTACTGGTAAGTGCATCGTCTGACATTGTCACACTGCGCTCTTCACCCTAACACATTAGTTTTCAAGTTCCATATGCCCAGTAATTATAGTAGCTATCATTGCCGTTCAAACCGAGAAACAGTATGTTTTCGCACTACTGTTTGACGGCAGAGTCACTGGCACTGTGGTGGTACTTACATAGATCTACATAGATGATTTTTGCGTAGAAATCCTACGAGTATCACCAGTACATTATGCTTTAATACCGAAACCGTTTTTCGTAAATACACAACACTCTGATGAACTACGATGAACGAGTACAGAATATTGTTACTTTGGGATTTGAATACGTCGCGTGGGATTTAGACTCGTGCAAGCAAGTCGTAGAATTTTCTTTCCTTTAAATTGTCAAAGACGTGCAGAAGTAACGCTTCATGAATTTTTAGTACTTCTTACGCAACAAATTGGATGTTCAAACGTCACATTTATTTCAGTACGCCTGGAAAATGAATATATATAAAGAGGTTTTTGCTTCACAACACACTTTCAAACGTCTTCGGAGCTTGTTGACGAACGGTTCTATGTTCAATGTCGCTTTTAATTTAAATAATCAGTAACTGTTGATTTAACTCTTTAGTTGTAATACTAGGGTTGATTTTGTAATAGTGAAGTGTTGTGACTCGGTATAGTACACCCGACTCTGTCCATCGCGTGTTAACAATACAGTGCATCTCTCTCACTTGTTTCCAACTGCGGTGCGTCTTACTTCACGGTGTATCAATACTAGATCAATACCTACGTACCTTTACAATGATGAGTGGACAGCGTACGTCACCACAAAAACAATACTCGGGGTCCCTAACCAACTTACATCAATTAAAGATTGGTCCAAATACTAAAAAAAGAAAGTCCCCAGAGTGTGATGATTTTGCGTTAAATGAAATTAGAAAAGACATGTCGGAAAGTATGGCAAACTATCGACGAGATTTAAATGAATCTCTTAAAGAATTCCAAAAATATATTACGTCATCCTTCGAATCCTTTCTGGTTAAACAAGCCGAAAATATGAAATTTCTCCAGGAAGACCTAAAGGAAATAAAATGTCAAATAAACAGTATGAAGCAAACAAACGTAACTTTACAAAAAACACAAAGTGAAATGTCTAATGAAATATCTGATTTAAAAACAACGAGTGCTACCACCACATCTAAGGTCGATTCTTTAAACAATAATCTCCGCGAAGTCGAACATCGACTATCTAAACTCTTTGAACAACTCTGCGCAAAAGAACAACTGGGACGACTGAACAATCTAGAAATATCGGGAGTACCACTGATTAAAGGCGAAAACCTCCATAACTACTTGGAAAGAATTGCAATTAAAGTGGGTTTTTCTATTACAAACACAGGTATAGATTATATTCATCGCGTTCGTCAATTTAACAACAGCGGCAAGGACAGTGGTGGCGAGAACTACAGGCATCCAAACATCATCGTAAGATTCACGCAACGTAAGCGAAAAACGACATGTTGGCTGCAGTGCGCGCGCGCAGAGGTGTTGCCACGCCTGACATGGATATTAACGGCCCAGCCCGATCTATCTATATCAACGACCACCTAGCCCCCGATAACAAGATTATTTACAGTACATTTGGGTTAAAGATTGTAAAATATTCGTGCGTAAGACCGATATATCGAAGGTTATACTAATCGCATGCGAAAAAGACTTAGACAAAATGAAGTGACTCTTTTATTCATATTTTCTTTTTTTAATATTTTCCTTATACCACAAAATAAGTAATAGTACAATCTTATATTATATTTTTTATGTAGGAGTAAAAACATGTTATTCTTTATCACGTAAACACCATATTTATTTCTATTTAATATTAATAAATGTGGGTAGTATAAAAACTTTCAAAATATGTTTTGTTTTTTACTTATCCATGAGCGTTGACTGTTATATATAAGGGAGCGGTATTGCAAATTAATTATTCGTGCACTTACAGTTATCGGAAACTGAACGAGATGTTTGATATTGTCATCCCATTATTACGATTCTCGTGTAGTGTGCGGTATCGCTCTTTTACAATACTTATATTTTATCGTATAATATACAAATATATATATTGAACTATGTATTTTAAATATAAAACGATTTTATGTGGTAGTGCAATGGTACAAAAAATAATTACAATAAATATACTTTCTATTATATTTTACAATTTAAAATGACGTACTCACAAAACTTAAACGCGAGGGGTATACGGACTAAGGCGCATGAAATCCTGAGTAATATTTTGAACAGTAATTATGACGTTATTTGCATCATGGAAACTTGGCTTAATGATTCCTTTTATAACTCTGAATATTTCGACTCCCGATACGAAGTATTTAGATGCGACCGTGACGCGGCAGCCTCAGGATTGTACCGTGGTGGCGGGGTGGCCGACACATTTTTTCCCCGTTACCTGTGGGGTAAAACAAGGGTGTGTCCTAGCGCCCACACTGTTCGCCTTGTATTTTGCGGTATTAGTCAAAGAGGTCCTGCAAACTGTTTCTGAAGGAGTCCGCATCCGTCTCCGCACTGAGGGCAGTCTTTTTAACTTGGCCAGACTTAAGGCACGCACTAAAGTGTTGTACGCATTGATCTCAGAGATCATGTACGCTGATGACTTGTGCTTTTTAGCGGAATCCTCAGATGGCCTGTAACAGCTTATGTCTGGCTTATACCAAGCATGCTGCAAGTTCGGCCTGAAGATTAGTGTCAAAAAGACGGAGGTGATGTCATCAGACATACATGGTCGTGAGACACTGGTAGATCTTCACAGCGACTGTGAAATGCCTTTAATCTCTGAACACTTCAGAGAATTATCACGGCGGTTTTTCGAAAAAGCCGCGGTTCATTCAAACCCGCTGGTGGTTAAAGCAGCAAATTACCGACCAAACAGAAACGCGACCGAACGCAAACGTCGCCCGCGAAACGTGCTAGACGACACGGACGTCTCAGCTCTTCCTGACCACGATACTGTCAGTCACGATCCAGGCCACACTGTACACACAGTCAATAGCTTTAATATAACACGCACCACGACGCGCGACCGCCGTAGAGAGCGGCGCGCAATAGTCAATAATCACATCGCGTACACAAGATTCACCCGTGTTCCACGGGCGGTTCTCACCGCCTAGAGTTACCGACACACAAGTCGACAGTCCGAATGGACGCGCGCAGCCTTCTTCGGACGGTCAGTAGACGACTTAAAATGTTTAAGATTTTCGAAATCGCGTAAGCACGCAGCGAACGCGACACAGTCCGAACTTCGAGGTTTTGGGAGTATATATATTGTACGTATTTACGTATTATCTGTGTAGGAGACTTAGATTTTTGCGTACTATGAAATAAATGAGTTCTTTGCTACCAGGGCTGTGGGATTCTAAGGAACACTTTAGTTGTATCTTAAATATGATGATTTCTTCCAGCCACTAAACATGGACCCACTTAGCAAATAAGATCATTCGAGCGTTGGTAATCGGAATTAGGGTTATGGAATGATATAAAAAAATTAATATGTAAATTAGTTAAATAAATTACGAACATTCGGGATATTAAAACGCGAGATCATATTCCCCTTGTCTAATTTTCACTTAATAAAAGCAGCATTCAGCGATGTCGGCTGAATTATGATTTCGTCTCATGCCGTTCCCTCTAAAATATTATCGTTTGATGTTCACATTAAATGTTCGCAAATGTTCGCAAATTACATAGTAGAGAGATATAATTTTCAAAGATAGTCTTAAGTTAATATAAATTGTATGCACTCGTGCGTTAGTAATACGAGTACTAAATGTGACTTAAATGGCCTTGCCTATTCTAGAACTACATTACAGTCAAAAAGGACAATTTCTTATATGATTATGTATTTCGAATCAGTTCTAAATAATATAAATTAACAAAGTCGAAATATAAAAAAGAAGTGGCCGCAACGAATGTACAAGTTATCTATGTAAGCATTAAAATTGAAGTGTCAGTCTGTGATTTCAAAACGAATCCCAAAATTTATGTGAAAACTGCTATTTATACGATGCTAATCATATGACCGTCCGATAATGACCGTTTTTAGAATTCTTGTCTAAAAGTTTATTTATGTCTGTTTGTCTCAAATAGGCTCCGAAACGGCTTAACGAATTACAATGAAACTTTTATAGATAAAAACTGGAATCTTAACTTAAATGTTCAAATATTTTTCATTTTTAGATCTTGCAGAATTCAGAATATAAGAAAACAAAAAAAAATGTTATTACAGTTTACTTACTCATTGTTACTTACTTTTTAATAGCTTACCCATCCAAAGTTTTTTAAAAAGTCGTGAATTGTTTCTACTGAAAATGTGTAGAAAATTCATGGAGAATTTTTTCGGTGCAATTGAGAACTTTGAATCAATCTACATCTATCTCTAAACATACGCGTCTTGGCGACTCTTTTCGACTTGTGCTCCTGTCTCAATATGGTGTAATGGTGGAGGGATTTCTATGCAGGAATACGTCTAGGTAGGTACCACCGCAAGGCCAGTTATTCTGCCGTGAAGCAGTAGTGTGCCAACATTACTGTGTTTCAGTCTGTAGAGCTGAGAGCTAGTGTAATCACTAGGCGTTTGAGACTTAAAAACTGACTTCTCAGGAGGACGGGCGCAGTGTCATGCCACACAAAATATTCGGGACACTATATTTATATACCATCAGGTGAACGTAATGCTCGCCTCGTCCCTTTTCTCCAATAGAAAAGAACAGTATTGTAAACTTAAAAATATATTTTTAATAGATGAATAAAATGGTTTCTTTTGTAAATAAAATAAAAGAACTATTTTATGATTAACAACCATCTGCTTATTCGTTACATTTTTGTGGTTTTCACTGAAATAAAATTCGTTCGAAGAATATAATTATTTAAACATAAATTCACGTTTCTCAACTGCTGGGCGTCCCATAATGGCTCACCGTTTTTATCGTTAGTTAATCTGAAGGAAAGTAAGTTAATTTGTTAAGATCCGCATGCAAAATATAAAAATGGTGTATATTACCTAGTTTTTTGAAGAGCACCGCCCGCCCTCATAGACTCCGCCTGTGTCATATACTCTACGACAGACGGCCGCCGTGACTGTCTTAGAGTCTATGACACTTGATAATGCCTCGTTTTGGGGCGAAACAAGAGTCGCGTTCTCGACTGCAGTGGTGTTTATTATCTAGTGGTAGTATTGTAGTGGTTGGTGGAGGGTATCTGGTGGCGGTTTTTGGTGGCGTTTGTTTGCTGTGCACGCTACTGTCATTTTTATATTATGCATGCGTATCTTAGCAAATTAACTTACTTTCCTTCATTATAATGGATTTCCGCAAAGTAACGCCTGATTCTATTAACTATATTAGTGAATCTGCATTTTCTAGATTCATAAAAATTTGTTTTTCTCAAACCTATCAAGATAATAAAATTTTGAAGAAAGAATAAAGAGAAATTAATTCAAAAAAATAGCTAAAAATCTACACATTCAAAATTTAATTTCTGGTATTTATTTAATTTATCTTTATCTTTATTATTTTTTTTTATCAAATAACATCCATGCAAACTAAAAGATAATTTCTTAAATTGAATACTATACTACTGATAATATTCTTGCTACACCCATTTTGGTTTAAAGGTATTTTTTGAAGTAAGAAATAGTAGTAGCTAGGTTTTTAAATCGTATAATTCTACATAATATAAATAAGTAACATGTAGGTTACTGTTATGCTTTTAGTAAAGCGACTGTCCAATAGAACGAGCGGGAATCTGCACGGCTTTGCGGAGAGTCGATGGAATGTGGCTCAGGACAGTGTTTTGTTTCAATTTATGGTCCCTCCATGCGGCAGTGGAGTTGTGATGTTGAAATAGTGATGATGATGATGAAGTGTAAGACAAAACAATACAAGTGTGACATATACACTTATCTGAATACTTTCTATAACTGTTTTAGAATAAAGGAAGCTTTTAACCATAAAGCACTGCTGTTAAAACACTATATTAACCTAGTGATAAATATAAACATATTTATGAAGAGATAACACCAGCGGTCTGGATTATACAAAGTTACGCGATTGCTAATAAATATATAGCTGGGGAAACACAAAACCGTACTTTGTGAAGCCGTTTATCTAGAAAAATATACCTTTCTCCTGTGGAAATTAAAATGAAGGAACTTCGCATTAAGTCCGATCTTTAATTTTAAGCGATGCTTAACTTTTTGTGCCAAATTGTATTAAATAATATTTACAAAAAAAAAAATAGAATAATTTATGACATTACTAATGATCACAATATCATTATTGGCGATTCAGAACACACAAACTGCTAAAAGAATCTAGCAAAACCTGATTCTAGAAATATTTAGCCATAGTCGTTAAGCAAAGCAGAGCGAGCGGGTTATGATCGCAATACCAGACGCCTCTTACCCTATATAATACTAAGGCAGTATTTAACTAAGTAGTATTCTGTATAACAGAGGAGCGTAGGTAACATTTCCCTTCTCGTGGATGTTTTTACAGTTGATTAAGAACTATCAATCTATTAGTCATCGCGTAGTTGTCATAAAAGTCGAGTAAGGTAAATGCCGAAAACAGGCAGACGACGGAATTATTATCACAAATATGTCAGTTCTAAATTATCCAGACCAGTGACGGGCAGTAGCGTCCAAAGTGCTGAGTATCTTAAACTGCAATGGTCAACCTGCCTGCCAAAGCGCCGCTTTTACGACAAATTATTCTATATCGGATCTTGTAATGGATTGCTTAGGGGCTTCTTGTTATAAGATAAACTTACGAGACGATTCAACGTCTGCCCATAAAAAATGCTGTATCACCCAGAACCCCACTGCGTTTGTCACTTTGAGACATCAGTTCTTAAGCCTCATGTGCCCAGTGATTGATTACACTAGCTCTCGGTGCCCTTTGCACAATACCGCTTCACGGCACTATTATTGATACTAATGAATGGAATCGAAAATACACTGCTACGTGAAATTCGGTGAGTTTGTGGTCTTTACGTGTTCTCGAAATATTTTCTTAATTCTCTGTCATGTGAGTTCTTCACAATATTTTCTTTCATCGCCGTTCTCTTAAACAATCTGCATTTTTAGTATGATATGTAATGACCTAATATAAACAGGCTATAAAAAATTCTATGACTTTACGTATTGCTCTAGTCTAAACTAAAGGTTATGTAAGTGCATTGGAAACTTAAAACAGTTTATGGACTTTAATAGCATCTTTCGCAATTCTAGGTTGTGAATATACATCGAAAGGAGATTCTTCCAAGTTCTGATACAACGTATGTCTGCAAGAAATTATAATCGTTATAATGTTGGTGGTTAAAAGATAATGTCTACATATAGTGGATATCTGTGCAAAATACATCAAATTAAAAATGATTAAAGGAGAGGAGGAGCGCAGGTAACTTTCCAAAAAAAAAAATACATTAAAGATGTCATGTTATAAGTTTTTAACTTATAAAAAGCAACATTTCCGACAATCAACTTTGCGAAGAAACTTGATATGGTACATAGTTCACTACCGTCAAGTTGCAACAGTATAAGAGGAACTTAAAACTTATCTATTAAAAGTTCCTTTTACTTGTTGATGTAGTTTAATTGAAACTCATAAACGCTTCAATAGAGTGAAATATCGTCTAGATGCAGTATAAAGTTTATTTTAAGACTAGAAAGTAAAGAGAATATTATGTCAAAACCCTAAAAAGCTTTTAAAAATTATCAAATTATTGAAAGCAAAGATTATATATAGATTATATCGTTTTAGATGTACAAAACAAGGGAAACTTTGATGTTTTTACTTTTTATTTGACAATGTACTTGGATTCGACAACGTATTTTCAGTTTCGCAAAGCATCTAATTAAAAAAACGATGAAGTCCCAGCTTAATTGCCACTGTTTTAGTTTTTTGAGAATATTTTATGTTTGTTATTAATTTTAGTCTATATTCGCACTTTCAATAATTAGAGATTTACATATTTATTTTTTTAGTGTTTAAATAAAATAAAATGATATTAAATGCCGAGTTGCCGCGGCGTAAGAGAATCTACCACCTCGAAGCTTGTTTTACATCAAGGTGTGAATTAGTGTTTGTGATATTTTTTTTTCTATCATCCTTTAAAAATATACCTAGGTCTATAAGACATTTTTCTTAATTATTATTTGTAAGTGCTTTTAATTAACTACGAGAAAAGAAACTAGAGAGATTTACGCACACCGGCGTAATTTAAAGTGTAATTAGAAAGATTTCTTTTCGTTACATTATTAAACCAAGATAATAAATTTTGTCTGGAACGTGACTGTAATTATCCGGTCTTATCGTTTCATTTTTTAAAGTTGAATTTCACGCTTTAACTGTTTAATAAATATTTATTCACCGAAAATATAGGCAATTATTGCTATACCACAATATATCACGGTACTCGTGCTAGTATGATTTTTAATATTGGTTTTAGGTTTGAGTTTGACCAATTCCCTTGATCCTTATATCCAAATTTGGAGCCTAAGAAAATCCAACACATCAGCTCTCTCCATGGCTGTGAACGTGACGATGTTTAATAAAAACTAAAACTGGTTGCAATGACGACGAATGATGATGACGATGACCAGAAACACAGCAATTGATAATTGCGGTAGTAATAAAAATGTAAACTAGAATGCTTGGCTGCATGAGAATAATACATGTTCATCCTACAGAACTTATTTAGGAATATCTTTACCATCATCATCATCGTCATGACCATAATTTTCATTGTTATCGCCACCACTACTGGTGGAAGACTTTCTCTCGGTGCTATCACGATGACTCTGACCACTACGAGTCATCGTCCTCCCGTGGTCGCTTTATTGGTTCGGGACCCCCATCCTGATTGCCCACGACCCCGAAGGCCCCGTTTATAGTAAAGGGACATCGTTGCTGATTGGAGGGGTCACCAGATAGAGATTTGTCCTCTCTCGATCCTTCTCGGCAGCCTTCTTCTGGAACATCACGGTCTCTCAGATATTGGCTGCGGCCCTCCGCGCCGTGCTTAAAACATTCAATCCAATTCGGCTCACCAGAATACTCCGCTCCGATTTGGACCGAAAAGCGCACACCGAAAGCTTGTGGGATGCTTGGAGGAAGCTTGAGTCCTCATCCCTCCCGCCGCAGTAGAAGCAGTTCGCCGTCGCTTCACGTCTGATCATACACAGATAATCATGTCAGCAGCCGTGCCACGTCACCAATGCTTTCCCCTGACGTTTTATAGGCTTGAGAATCTCATCTGGCTCACTTCCACCGCTCTGGTAGAAAATGCGGATCCGGTGGTACATACTCTTTACCATGTCCGCCAGTATATCCAGAAGTGGAAAGCGAGCTAGGACTGTCATCGCCTCAAAAAATTTCGTGCGGTATCCTCATACGATCCGTATGGCCATCCTACGCTGGATGCTGTAGATTTATGTTCTATAGCATTGGATAGCTGGTCTTTTGCCCATACGGGCGCCCCATGCAAGGCTTATGATCGAAAATTAAGAATAAAGTTTAAGTACTTATGTCACAGGGTGATGGACACAGTGTGGTGTAACACAGAAATTTTATGGGTGACACAGCATTTGTTATGGGGTTACTATGTACTTACCATCAGGTGAACGTTTTGCTCGTTTCATCACTTTATTCAATAAAAAAAAGTTAACTGTAACGTTTGTATAACATAATTATGTTAAGAAATGTTACTTCATATATGTATTATTTTGATTATCTATATCAGGGCCTGTACTGTAGAGTTAGAAAGAAAGAAAGAAAGAAAGAAAACATTTATTGCGGAAATACGCCACAGACACAAATACATAAAAAATTAGGCACTAGACATACAAGTAAACAATGTATTTACAGACAAACAGAAAGAAACATGTTTAATGTTTCTTTCTCATCGCATTTCATTCGCATCATCACAAAACTGAACATTTAACAAAACTCGTGTACAAAAATATTGTCACGTGTGTCGTGGCGCATTGAGCAAACGGGTCTCACTCAGCTTAATGCCGCAGTCGTCTCGACTGCGGCATTAAGCACTGGCTTTACAGGCATTACAGCGCTGGTTTTCAGTGAGCCCGAGTACAAGCACTAATACGCACTGTATTGCATACTCTCTAGCACGCACAAGACTATTCACGTACACCACTGCGGCTGCGTCCCTGATACAGCTAACGGGTTTTTTTTCAGCACAAGTCACAATGCCATTGAAAATTTCTTCGTTTTTGTAACCACAATAAAGATCACATGCCGACACGTCATTTTCTTTGACCTTCGTGCAATTCATACGTACACATTCTTAAAGCTTCTTATTCTGCTGATTTGATGAATGTGAACCCATTCTTTTATCACTGACATCAAACCCTGCTGCCAACTCAGCTGTACTTAGAAATGGATCATATGGATTTAAGTAAACACCTAATTGTGACCGTCAGATAGTCGTAGATTTCAGTGCCTCAATTTCGGTTTTCTGCCTTTAAAAGGGTTGATTAGTATGAGTTGTATCGATTAGTAAGGGTTAATAATTCTAAAATTAGAGCTGAACCGCGTGTCTAACATAAAGGAAATCAATTTCCTATTTGCATTGAAAAAGCATGTTCTGATTCAATTTTGTCGCCACTGCCGTGCTTACCACTATAAATTTTACAATAAATAAAGTCATCGGACGTTTTCCGATGGGCAGAAGAGTTCCACGTGCCCAAAAGTTTGGAAAGAAGGTTCCATTTTGTAGAAAAATATAACAATTTTCCTCACCTTTCTCGTTTCTGCCGATTGGCAGTATAGAAGGTGATATTACGTGTAGCTCGTCAAAACTGGCAGAAGGTTTTCGAATGACCAAGTCAAAATAAGGACCAAAACATTTTGCGAAAATTGAAATGAATTAGCCGTGATTTCATTATTTTTGCCTTTGAAATTGTGAAATATTTATAATTAGTGTAATACTATGGTAAAGTTGACATAGCGGTTTGATATGGCAAAAGTGAAGGCAGATGTCGCAAAGATGCGGAAAAGTTTGTGTAAATTTCTAGCATTTTCGTTTTATGCCTTTTGGCAGATACATGAAAAAGCAATTTTAGGTTATGACAACAAAAGGCAGAAGTGTTTAGCGTGGCTCTCGTATTAAAAGCATTCTGTGGAATTGAAAAAAAGTACCTGGGTTTTGTTATGATTTTATTTCCTTTGGCAGACATATTGAAAAAGCAATTTTAAGTCCTCGTATAAAATCTGAGGGGGAAACCCTGTAACAAAAGGCATTACTATAAATGATGTCGAACATAACTACTTGAAAATACCAACATATAGTCACGTCTTTTTCTGTGTGCCTCTGCCTACCCCTTATCCATATAAGGGCAGAGGCCACTCACGTAGCCTACTTCAAAAATATGGCAAATTGATCATAAATGTAAAATATAATGTTTAAAATTTAACAATAAACTATCTGTGATTTTTATTTATGTGCTATTTCGTTTGCGTTATATTAGTAAAATAATTGATAATGTCCAATAGGGCATTAAAATGTATTTATAACTGAAACAAATTTTAACGTATCACGATCAGATTGAAATCTTTTTAACGAAAGGCCACGACAAAAGTTAAATTACAGCCTATTTATGTTCCACTGCTGTGCACAAGTCTCCACGACTATTCCTGATTATTCTGATCATACTTTTTCATTTTTTTTATTTTTATGTTCTTTACTACCGCCATTTTTTAATCTATGTAAACTATAAAAAGCATATTCATACTTCATCGATGCATTTTAGTTACGCTTCATAATATTTCGTAAACGAAATGTAACATAAAAAGTCACAAAATGTTTATTGTAAAATTTTAACGAGCGTATTTTACATTTACGATTCCTTTGCATAATTTTCCAGCATGTCCGGCATCATCTAAAGTAGTGCTTTTTGTTACAGAGACTCAGAACAAGTTTTCCATTATTAAAAAAAATGCTATGAAAAATAAAAAGATGGCTAAAAACAGGCACTTTTTTTCAACACAACCGATCGTTTTCGATACGAGAGCCAGGCTGAACACTGCCTTTGTTGTAATATCATGAAATTACTTTTTCTATGCATTTGAAAGGCATAAAAAATATTGAAAGATATTTGAAAGTTTTTCGGATCCTCGTAAATTCTGCCTTTATTATTTTAATTATTCTTGATATGAAAACCACGCCTAATACTTCTGCCTTTTTATACGAGGACTTAAAGTTGCTTGTTCAATGTGTCTGCAAAAAGGCAAAAAATAGTAAATGGTGGAAATTCACATAAGCTTTTCTATATCTTTGCGACTTTTTTTAACATGATGATCTACACTTATGCCATTTTTATAACTGACTATTACTTACAATATTAAATTATAAATAAACCAATTCAGTGGTCATTGAAGTCATTGAAGTGATGTCATTGACAACCAAGTCACGGCAAATTTATGAAATTATTCGTAAAATGTTCTTGTATTTATTTTGATCATTCAAAAACCTTCTGCCATTAGTTTTGACAAGCTACTTACAATATCATCTTTTATACTGTCAATCAGCAGCAACGAACGAAACGTGGAATATTGTAATATTTTTCTACAAAATAGACCCATCATTCCAAACCTTTGAACATGTGGAACTCTTCTGCCTACCGTTTTCCGATGATTTTATTTATTTGAAAATTAGATTAGAACATGCTTTTTTGATGATAAATTTATTATCATTATGCTTTTTTAGTTTTATTATAGTCTCTACATACTAATCAGCCCTTTAAAGACAGAAAAGAGAAGATAAGGCACTGAAATCTACGACAATCTGACGATCTATATATTTATATGAAAATAAAATCTTTCAAAATAGATGTATAGAATGTCGAATGAATTGTGATCGCCTTATCATATTAGTCATTGAAGTAATATTTTAAATTTAAAAGAGAACGATTGAAAAATAATTTATAAAATATCAATAAATTATTAAAGATACTGCCTCGTTCATATTTTAACAAAGCTTGTTTAAGTTAAAAAGGTCGAAAATTACCTCGGATTAATTCATGGAACAAAAGTTTTGGGTACTTTTGCTAAATTTGAAAGAAGGGTTTATAAACTTAGTGTTATTCCTGAATAGTTTTTCCTCATGTATGTTTTTTGACTATAAATGTGAATGTGGCAAACATTATCTGTTATCTTTATTATTTTTTTTTTGGTAGGAGCAGTAAGTAGAAATAGATTATAGAAATTATGTTTTTACTTTTCGATATAATGATTATTTGAAAGGAAGACAAAAGAAATGGGTCGAATGCTGTTGGATTCAGAGATCAACACATACAAACTTGAAAACTCGTAGTTCGTGCTTTTGTTCTGTATCGTCCGTGCGTTTTACAGTCATAAATTGCACATTTACAGATTTATTTATTTTATTTATTTAAGGTTCACCAACAGTTGTTACACTGATACAATTTACATAAACATTGTTGTAATCAAATATAAGTAAGAGCACAACCGAGTGTAGGTAAACACTACATGCACATTAAAACCAGAAACAAAATTCTATTACAATTAAAAGAAGTAATCGTAAATTAATATTTAGTAGTTACTTAATATAAAATTTACAATATGTTTTTTAAACTTAGCCAGTGAGTCAAAATATATGATCATGCCAGCGGAAGCACTGCAGCTATTATATAGCCGGCTCGAACGCGTTACAGGAGACATTGAGCCGAGAACAGTTTTGCGAAGGGGAGCGGAAACGGTTGCTAATCTATTTCGAGGGTATCTAGCTGGAGCTCTAATGCGAAACCTGCCAAGTAATTGCGGGCAATCAATTTGGTTTCTGAGTAATTTCAGAGTAAAGTCAGATATATGGCGGCGATGTGGTTCGCCACCCGTCACGTCTCGTTTCCCGTGGGGGCGAAAAGTGGGCTATGCGTAGCAAAGCGGCTAAAGTGCGGATAGCCACTTTGCTACTCTGAATGTTCGAGGAGGTATGAATGATAAAATTGCAGAAGTATACGAGATGATGAGTGAAAGACGGATTGATGTTCTTTGTGTGAATGAGACCAAACGGAAAGGATGCGACACCACCACGCATGGACCCTACACAGCCTATTGGTCGGGAGTTCCGGAAACCAGTAGAGGCTGTCAGGGAGTTGGTGTACTGCTTTCTGCTAGAATGAATGAATGTGTGACTGATTATAAATGTGTTAGCCCAAGACTCCTCTGGATGAGGTTGAAGGTTGGCCTTACTCGCATCTTTATATTGGCAGTTTATGCTCCACAAGATGCGAGTTGGAACCGCTCTTCAAAAGCCCAAATGGAGAGACAGGAGTTTTGGGATAGTGTGAAAGATCTTTTGAACAAATGCAACAAAAATGAAAGGATCATAATGCTAGGCGATTTTAATGGGTGGGTGGGAGTGAAGCGTGATGGATATGAGAGTGTGGTAGGAAGCTTCGGCGATGATAGAGTGAATGAAAATGGGGAAAGTCTGCTTGAAGTGTGTTTGGAGTGGAATCTTGTGGTAACAAACACAATGTTTGACCATAAAAAGATCCACTTGTATACTAGAGAAGAAGGGAACCCGAGAAGTAAGATTGATTTTGTGATTGTGGATGAAAGACTGAGAAAGAAAGTGCTAGACACTCGGGTATGCCGCGGTGTCGGCATCAACACAGACCACTTTCTGGTGTTAAGCCGACTAAGAGGGCTCTTTAAGCGATGGCGGCATCGTGTGCATGAACCTATTAGTGTACTAGAGCGCATAAAAGTTGAGAATTTGCAAGAGAAAGAGATGAGAAAAGAATTTGTTAGTAAACTGACCAAGCAGTTTAATACTTTAAATGAGGAATGTGAGGTTGAAAAAGTATGGAAGCTGTTTAAGCAAGGAATTGTGGAAGTTGCTATTGAAGTGTGTGGTGTAAGTAAAAGAAGAAAAGGGTGTAAGTTAAAGACTGTGTGTGTAGAGGTTCAAAAGGCAGTGTCCGAGAAGAAGAAAGCTTGGCTGGACTGGTTGGCTACAAGAGCCAATCAAAGAATGCAAAAAGCAACAAATGAGGACGTAAGCATGGCAAGGAGTGACTATAACAGGTTAAAAGGTGTGGCAAAAGAGGTTTTGAGAAGAAAGAAAGAGAATGATAGAGATGAATTTGATACGAGGTTATCTGACGACTTTCAGAACAACATTAAGTTTTTCTGGAAGTCCATAAGAACAGCCAGAGGTCAAAATACGACCTCGCAACTGGACAAAATCAGAAACCAGGATGGAAGTATTGTGAGAGGTGAGGAAAGCATTCTAAAGACATGGAAGGAATATTTCGAAAGCTTGTTTGAGAAAGAATATATACGAGCACAGACCCCATCTGGGGACATGAATGAAGGTTGCGATGAAAGAGATATTAGTATGGAAGAGATTGTGGAAGCGATGAATAGTATGAAATTGGGAAAAGCTGCAGGGTATGATAGAATTACGATTGAGATGCTGAAAGCTGGACAGGGCGTGGTAGCTAGTCAGCTGTACCGCCTTTTTAACCTTTGCTGGAGGAGCGGCAACGTACCAGTAGACTGGTGTAAGGCCGTTATCGTACCGCTTTACAAAGGAAAAGGGTCGCAGCAAGACTGCAAAAACTACCGAGGCATTAGCTTGCTCAGTATCGTCGGCAAACTGTATGCAAAGGTTTTGATTAAGAGAGTGATGATGAATGAAACTGAAGAGAAGATATGGGATGTACAAGCGGGATTCAGGAGAGGAATGGGATGCATGGATCAGGTCTTTTCCTTACGAAGCATAGCCGAAAAATTCTTGACTCAAAGTCAAAAGGTCTATTGCGCATTCGTGGACTTGGAAAAGGCCTATGATAGGGTAGTGAGGACTGAATTGTGGTCGACATTGCATATGTATGGGGTGAACGGCAGCTTGATACGAGACTGAAATCACTCTATAAGGATTCCAGTGCTTGTGTCAGGGTAAACGGGGCTTACACAGACTGGTTTAACATTGAAAAAGGTGTTAGACAGGGATGTGTGGCTTCGCCTATTCATATCATCTTCCTATTCATAGAAAATTGCTTAAAAGATTTGAAAGAGAGTGTGTTTGGATTAAAAATGAATGATTTGACCGTCAAATGCCTCCTATACGCCGATGATCAGGTTATATTAGCATCATCGGAGGAGGAGTTGCAGGCGATGGTTAATATTATGCATGGTGCTCTACAAAGCAAAGGAATGAAAATTAATGTAGATAAGACGAAAGTAATGGTTTTTGAAAGAGAAGAAAGTATGTCGGATTGCAAAGTTCTGATTGAATGAGAAAGAGTGGAACAAGTGAAAGAGTTTGTGTACTTGGGTTCTAAATTTACGAGAGACGGAAAGTATGACTGTGATATTGAGAGAAGAGTATTAGCAGAAATCAAGTGAATTGGGCTCTGCATAACTTTATGTGTAGCCAGAACGTATCTAAAAAGGCACGACTGGCTGTACATAGGGGAGTTCTGGTCCCCACACTTATGTATGGTAGTGAATGCTGGGTCTGGCAGAAGAAGCATGAAAGTAGGATTAACGCTGTGGAAATGAGAAGTTTGAGAAGTATAGCTGGAGTAACTCTGATTGACAAAGTGAGAAACAGCGTGATAAGGGAACGTTGCGGTGTTGTTGAAGATGTAGTGAAAAAGATAGAGAAAGGCATGCTTAGATGGTTTGGACACGAAGAGAGGATGAATGAAAGGAGATTGACGAAACAGATTTATGAGGCAAGTGTGAATGGAAAAGCCGGTAAGGGTCGACCTAGGCGTACGTATCACAATCAGATCGGTGAACTTTTGAGGAAAGGTCACGTTAAAAGTACCCGCAACCGACGAGCGTGTGTGAAAACGCTAATGAAAGTAGAAGAAGCTAAAGATGTGTGTCAGGATCGTAGCAAGTGGAAAGATGTGGTCTCTGCCTACCCCTATCGGAAAGAGGCGTGACTGTATGTATGTATGTATTTCTAACCGGGAAAAAATACACACAAATATCAGTTCCATGCGGAAATCGAACTTGCGACTCGTGGCGCAGAAGCCAATCTTTTAGTCACTGCACTTACCGAGCTATAAGATCGCAGGTACGTCAACCAGTGTATAGTTCCTGCAGCATCGACTCGACCAGTGCTCGAGTTGACAATATGATATTTTATACATATTATGAACACGTCAAGAAAAGAGCTTACGGTAGCGGCTTAAGAGAATCTACCACCCCGTTTCATCCCGTGGGTGTCGTCAAAGTCGACAGAGGGAGAATGAAAACCAGGAGACGGGCAGCAGCATCTTCCTGGAACATCTGAATAAATAAATTGCGGTTGCCAACCCGCCTGCAAAGCGTGGCAGCTATGGCAAAATCCCCAACCCAAAATGAAAGCTACAAACTTTTGTAGCAATCTATGGAGGAGGCCTTTGTTCATCAGTGGACTAATGATAGCCTGAAAAGATGATGATGATGATGATGGGCGACGGTGATCACTTAACGTCAGATGATCCGCTTGCTCGTTTACCCCCTCTAAAAAACCTTTAGTTTCTCCCTAGGATTAAGTATACAAATTTGACTTAACATATTTACCCTTACCTTTATTATTTTGAGATAACGATATCGTTGAGTTTTTGAGAATGTATCCGAAACGTTTCCCTCGTTGTGATTAATTACTAGATAGGTAACCTACCCAACTAACTTACCTATACGAATTGGAATTGTTTTAATTTTTTTTATACTATTGAAATGTAGACTAAACGTTTATCTAATACGTAGTATTTATAATAATAACAAAAACATTGTAATTTTATTATTAATCTTTAAAAATTAAAAAATATGTTAAGGTATTTTAAGCAATTAGTATCTGAAATTTTATATTTAAATTGTTATTTTCGAAAGAAGTTAGGTTATTAACGTTAACAGGCTAGCAACTTAATACATACCGCACAAAATTGCCATTAGAACAGAAGAGCTTCAGGAAAGATGATATTTAATGCGATGATTACAAACGTAACGTGAAAATAAAGTTTTTTAAAATGTGAAATACGTTTTTATAAAAAAAAAACACTTGTTTCAAAGGTACGTACGTGCTAACAAGAGCGTCTAGCATACGGCTTTTTACTGAATGATACAATAGGGAATGAAAATTTTGCTCAGATCCGCATGCTAAATATAAAATTGTGTATATTCCACCTAGTTTCTGAAGAGCAGCGCCCACCCTCCCCCAATAGCGTGCACAAGCAAACTAACACTGCCACCGGTAACCAATATAAAAAAATATTGATTGATATTAAAACTTGTGGTATTTGAACAAAGAAATTTAATTCAACGAGCCTCTCCGCAGTTATTACACGCCTGTTTCAGGCAGCGTTCGTCTAAATTTCCATAGGTTTTAGAGAGCCGAAATAACCGTTATACTTTTTTGTCAATGGCATTTAAGTTAATCTGGGTAAAAACTTTCAGGTATAAAAAAATAGTCAAACATAATTTATGTAATATTTTCAATTGGGAATTACCACGTGAAACTTATTATTAAATATTGTTATAATTTAGAAGTTCTTTTTTTTATTTATTTTATTTTACATATTATTTTGTAAACGTAAAATCGTGTTCTTAATTAATTATGAAATAAAGCTAATAACCAACTTTTGGGAAAGATAGATTAAATGTACATAGATTTTACACTATGTCCTCCGACAAGAAAAATTCAACTTATTTTGTACCATTTAAAACATTTTAAATAACTAATTTCATCATAAAGTGGCCTAGTGGTTAGTGTATCTGATCTCTACGCTGCGGGTCCTGGGTTCGAATCCCAGCCGGAGCAAACATTTGTGCAAAACACAAGTTGTTAGTTTTCGAGTCTGGTTGTGTCGAGCATGTGAAATATATGTCTGTATAACGCACCCACGATACAAAAGAAATCCTAATGTGGAACATTGTTAAAAAATGTGTATGTTATATTACATAACTTATTATATATAATGAGCAATGATCATATTTAATGACATAATATGGTCTCAATTGTATAGAACAAAGTAAAAAAAAAACGTATGCAAAACAATTTACATTTTTAAACAGGGAAATTCTATTATTGTAATCGAATCGAATTACATATAATTTGTATATTAAATTATTTTATTTTTATTTATGGTTCAATGTTAAGACGAGTGGCTAGTTGAATCATATCACACGAACTTTTATTATGAATGGCATTTTTATTGTTACCAGTGATCGCGTAAACCATCGTGTTTTGTAACCATTATGGCGCAAAAAATTATAGGTTTTAAAATGTTTGTGGATTTAAAAAAATCGTGTCTTTTATCACCGGTGCTGTGCTGAGTGCACAATACAAAGTAAAAGACGGAAATTAGTGAAACTCCTACATAAGCCCGACGGTATTCCTTTCGCCGCCATTTGTCAGGACTAAGAACGACTGCGCTAGCTCTCACTAGACCCCATCGGTAGACGGATCAACCACGTGTCAGTCACCTAAGCATCATTTTTAAAGATGTCACAAAAAGCCTTCCTTACTGTCTGGCCAGCCGGCGTCGAGGTAGAAACATAGGTCCATTTCTAACTCTACCACCACAAACCGACACTTTTTCTTTCATTTTACCGTCAGTTTATCGAGAGGATACGACGAATAGCCTGTATCGGCGGAAGACGGACTGAGTACTGTGATGAAACGCCTCTGCCAGCAATTAGGTCTACATCTCTCTTTACTCACTATACGAAACATTGTTACGTACGTAAGTTACTTAAAATGAAGCTGTTACTTTATTTAAATGATTGTTTACATTCTTATTTCTCAAATAGTTTCACATTTTCGCTGTAAAATTATTTTTCGGAACACATACTCGTACCACCTCCATATGCTACGATATTTATTACCCCGGTTGCGGGTTTTAAAATTACCCTTATCTCGTAAACACTACGCGTCCAGTACTTTATGAGAAAATCGTGATAACGAAATAACTTTCCAAACAACCAAATTCGGTAATGTATAGACGTTTATGTACATATATATGAATTTTTGGAGTACATCCAATCACGAAAAGACAAACAAAAATAGGCTTCTTTTCCTCTCAAGAGGAGCCTTATTATAAGAAATATAATGAAAAGTGCTGGCCATTGGAAAATTAGTGAGGTGTGGTGGCGGGTTGACAGAATTTACCACCCCATCATATCCCGCGGGTGTCGTAAAATCGACAGAGGGATAGTAAAAAACAGGAGACGGGCTGCATCTCCCTGAGAATGTGAATAAATAAACTGCGGTTGCCAACCCGCCTGCCAAGCGTGGCAACTATGGCAAAATCTCCCCAAAATGCCTATGTTCAGCAGTGGACTAGTAAAAAGTGTTACTGTTACCGGAGAATGTAAAGATTCCGTGATAAAAGCTTTTGATTAAAATTGTAATAAAGCGACACCGAAAACTTTTACTATTACGCTACTAAGAAATAATGTCTGGCAAGTCTTATTGTAAGAAACTGCCATCTACACACTATATATTACAGTACCATTAGTTTCCTCGAACATTTATTTGGCTCTTTTGCGAGTGTTCGGTAAAAACTCACCAACATAAACAGCTAAATTTTTTGTCATTATTCTGTATATTTGAAATACTTCATTAAAACGATGGGCTTCAGGTTTGGAAGCAGTAGTATCGTAGAAGAAGTAGCAATCGCAATGCTGAATGCATTTACAAGTACCCGAAAATTAGTAAGATATGAGCCTCACAAGTATTAGCTCGACTGGGCTTTAAAGCGTTATGAATCAGACCTAAAGTAACTTCATGGTGCCAAAAGCGCACATATGCGTTAACAAATTAAAGGAATTGACGTTTCGTTCTGTGGAGGCGTAACTCTCTCGTGATACATTTGAACCATTTGATAGTAAGAGCATTGGCTAGATTCGGTCATGTCATGTAAGCTAAGTTTCAGAAGTTAAAATAGAAAAGTTTATAACTTCTGTCAGAAGTTACTGCTAGTTAAAAGATTTTTAATGGATAACAAGTTGGTCAACAAAGTTGTGAGAAAGGGAATGTTGTATTTGCTTAATTATATAATAATGCCTATTTTGCTTGGAACACTTTTGGTAATACATGTTATTTTATTGCTGTGTAATGCCATGAAAAACATGTATACTAGCAAAAAAAAAATGTAAATAACCGAATTATTACAGAAAACGAACGATATTATTGGATTTTTTTATTTAGATAAAATTAACGTCAATACAATTTCTTTGACCCCCAAAGTGGTACTTCTGCGTAAAAGCGCAAGGAAAATATATATAATATGTATTTATAAACTAGTTTTTTGACAACTGCAATATTAATTATGCAAATATATTATTATAAGATAAAATCTGTTAACACACGTTAAGTACTGATATTCATATTCCCGAAATACAGAATAAATTTAATTTTTTAGATAATAATTATATACAATATATAACATCTAATGTCCCTCTTCTGTAGAGGTACCTAAATTATACCTAGTCAATTTCTTCTTAATATTTGCCTTTTTTATATTTCAAGTTCAAATTTAATATAACTTTGAAATATGTATTTAATATCCAGACTACAATTTTAAATTTTAAATTAATCTCAACATGTTCAATGTAGTATTAACTGATTAATTATTCTGCTATTCATCCCGCTCTATAAGTCTTGTGTTGATTGAATGAATTATTAAATTTCCAAACTTTGCAGCTCATAAACTCGTTGAAAATTTAAATCGCCAAATGTTTATGCCACGTAAATCCAGAACATTAAAACATTATTAAATAAAACAAGTTCAGTAACACATAAAAGTCTCAGTTTTTCTGTAACACTCCGTTTAACCCTTGGTAAAAGTATTATGGTAGTTGCTATGACGATATATAAACTTAGAAGTGTCATTATTCATACTGGGTAACCCATTTTTAAACATATTTATCTTAATGAAGTATTAACTTTATGACTAATAGCATAACAGAAATAACACTTCAGTGGTAAAAAATCGCTATTTCATGTAATGTCAGATATACAGTGACAGATTCAAAGCATAAATACGACGATTCAAAAAAAAACTCATTTACAAAGTTCTTACACAAACGCTTCATTGCATTTTATTAGCCGAGAAGCTCTAATTCCTTTCATAAAAAAAATGTATCTCGAGCCTACATTTCTTTTTATTAATAATTTTTAGTAAGTTGTGGATAATGTTGTGGGTCATACCCTGATTTAATGTTTAAGTTTAATGTAATTATGTACTATAATAGTGTACTGACTGTTAGTTATCCCAAATAAAAAAAAAAAATTAGTATTCGTTAATTCATTCATAATATTCCGAAATCCCCCGGTTACTTAACCATGTAATAATATTTATGGTAAATTTTATTACATGGTTTAGGAATAAAATTTTAATACGAGTATTTTAACATACATCCATACATACAGTCACGCCTTTTTCCCATATAAGGGGTAGGCAGTTGTTCCACACGTAACCCACCTTTCTCCGTCGCGGAAAACGAGACGTGACGGATGGCGAACCACGTTTACGCCATTTTGGTACAAGTCAAACAAATTCTTACTCCCCAATGCATTCCCAAGAGCAGTATAGTGACATCATTGCATATTATGGTGTTGTTATGCACAAATAAAGGCTGCCCGTACAGTAATACCTTAGTCGCCTCTTACGACAACTCGGTAGTAAAGAGGTAGGTGCTATTTTATTCTGCCGGACACCCATGAACTATATTTAAACACGCTGTTTAAACAATTGTTAAATATAAACAATCTGATTAGCGAACAGCTGTTTAAGGCTAAGTCGGTGAACTTCGGCTTAAGAATTATAAAATAATTATCTAAATATTTTTGTTTGAATGATTGATGAAATGATATTGCTTTTCAGACCTTAGTTGTAGTATCATGGTTCGTGTTTATAAAATAATATACAATTACACCCAACTGGATTAGGAACACGAGAAGAGGAGATTAATCATAACTCGATGTAATTATTTGTTAATATTATTTGGTCTACATACCTATGAAAAATACTGTGAAATCGCATAGTTGCTTATGATGTATCTTTTGCCGAAATTTGTACGTTTTCAGACACTTGCCCTTGACAGTGACAGTTGCGTTTTTATAGTTTCTTTTGAAGTTCCGCTGTCATTTTGCACTATAAAAAAAAGTAAAGGAAAGTTTCAGCGTATTAATGTCCCACTGCTGAGCACAGGCCTCCTCTCATTTATGGGAGGGTTTTGGAGCTCAGAAGAATCCGCCACGCTGCTCCAATGCGGGTTGGCGGACTGCACATGTCTTCGAAATATTTTTTTATTTCTCAGACATGCAGGTTTCCTCACGATGTTTTCCTTCACCGCCGAGCACGTGGTAAATCAGCACATAAAATTGCAATTAACAATTTTAGTGGTTTTGTCATGCTATTGTGAATATCCTCGTTGCGGACATTTGCATTACTTCACTAACTTATTGTCTTAGTATGTCTCTAACTTAAAAATATACATTTAAGTAAGTGATGAACAAACTTATTGAAGTGTATTGCCATATAATGGCATATATGGCTTTAAAAGCGCGGAAAGATACGAAGTAATGTAATAAATTCAACGGAGATATGTATCTTACTGCTCGTGGTTTGTTTAAGCATTTTATGTTTGAGCAAAACAACAATACATGAGAGAAATGAAATCGCGGTTTTAAACTTAAAATACTTTAAAGGATATTATACTATAACATGCTTATTTAAATTGTTAATTCGATTCTAAATAATATTTTAATCGCCTTCTTTACCGAACAACGACATCTGTATAATGTCATCATCATCATCGCTGGCCTTATAACATCTATAAAAGATGATTAAAACAGCGTCAAGAGTTAATATATATACACATATTTATATAAAGGGTTTTGCGTAACCCCAAAGACTAACCACTCACGTTGATCACCAGGCCGCATTGTTAAACACATACAAAATCATGCAGATAATGAATATATAGCCAACGCACCGCGATTCCTCTGGTATTACGGATGTTCATGGGCGGGTGGTGATCAATTAACATCAGGTGAGCGGATTGCTCGTTTGTCCTCTTTTCTATAAAAAAATAGCGTGTCTGTGACTTTTATGTTTTTCTTTTAAATTCCTAGTAATTGTGTTTCTGGTTCTCGTCACTTATCATACTCGTATGAAACGCCGGCTAAGGCCTTGCTGGGGCCCTTGGGTACACAGTTTGGGGCCTGTTTGCGAAGCACAAAAAACGTGAATGAAAGCAACAGAATAACACTTTTGTATAGGTATTGTTTCTTATATATTTGGGGTCACGGCAGTAACAGCGAAGTCGAGCACACAAACGGCGCGGGCACAGCCGTAACATACTTTTCTCGAAGCAATTCGCGGCACTTTTTACTCCCTATATCTTCGTTGTGGGTAAAATTAGAAGACTGAAATTTCAGTCATCAAGAATACTTACCGAACTTACCTGATACTGAATTACAAATTTGTGCCTATGAAAGTTTACGAAAGTTAAATTCTCCTATGTTATCACTGACTCGACGATCATCAAAATTCTGAGGTACTGCTAGCAGAGATAAAAACCTAAAAATTGGGGTTTAGTAGAATTTAGTCCACAACGAAAAGAAAAATTAAAAAATCCTGAAATTTCAGCACCGTTGTCTTTGCGGTTGGTAATTATAATTTTTCCTACAAAATCTAACACAAATTATTTTATCAGCCGCAAAAGTAAGTTTGTAAGTCGTTTAAGTGTTGGTATCTTTTAACAGTACATATTTGTATATTAGACGCCCGAGTGGCTTAGTGCTTAGAATACCTGACTTCCACGCCGCAGATCGTCGTCGTCGTTTCAGCCTATCAATAGTCCACTGCTGAACATAGGCCTCCCCCATAGATTGCTACAAAAGTTTGTAGCTCTCGTTTTGGGGGGATTTTGCCATAGTTGCCACGCTTGGCAGACGGGTTGGCAACTGCAGTTTATTTATTCAGATGTTCCAGCAAGATGCTGCTGCCCATCTCCTGGTTTTTATTCTCCCTCTGTCGACTTTTACGACACCCACGGGATGAGTTGGGGTGGTAGATTCTCTTAGGCCGCTACCACGCCGCAGATCACGGGTTCGAAATCCAATCCAACACTGCATCCTAGTCTTATCGTGTGGTGGCGGCTTAAAAGACTCTACCATCCCATGTCATCCCGTGGGTGTCATAAAAATCGACAGCTGATTGAGCGTAATCGAAATTATGGCATAACAAAACTATGGAAAAAAAATTAGAGCTACTGACTTCTCTGGCAATTTAATGGGGAGGCCTATGTTTAGCAGTGGACTTGTGAAAGACTGAAATGTTGATGATGATGATGGTGATCCTAGTCTACCTCCGATCCTATCGCACATTGAGAAAAGATAGGTTGGGACAAGTGAGTGTCTCTGTGTTTGTGCGAACACTTGTGGCAGTATAATATCTCCTGTGCAGTTGATTCTGACATTATTCGTAAGTGGTCGGCTGTGGTCGAAAATCAGCCAAGAGGTCATCATTAGAACATACTATACACATGTGGGGATAGCCGTATGAATGTTATTAGAGGTGGGACTGGTTTAAAGGTGAAGGGAGAGGTGAACATGTTACTTAGTATCGTTCAGCCAAACCGAGAATCTATTGAGATTGAGTCCATCAATCCAAAATATGAAGATACCTTGTAAAACCCTGTAAACTTATTTTTATACCTAAATTGTCTTTTAAAATATATGTAAAAACATGCATGTAAACTGTGATCTCAAGGTAACCAAACAATATTGTCACTCATTAATTAAACCACTGTTTGCTGAACACAACAAAATAATGTATTCGTAGATGAGTGCCTGTACAAAAAATTATACAAGTGACCGGCTAAGTGAGAGTTGGACAAGTACTGGCTTTACCTATGTCAATTTGATACCTAGTTGACGATGTCCTCTTGTTAATGTTTTATCCTTATATAAACTCACATAAAAATGAACAGAATAATAGAAACTAAAACTTTATATTTAAATGATAAACCTAGTCCATGTCGACTGAGTTCTTTGCCTGGAGTTAGTCGTACATTGAGTACATGAGTATTGATAAATCATAACAAAAGAACAAGGATTCCGATTCAATTTCAATAGAGATTATGGTTGGGTATTACCATTGGTTTTGGATCATATTATTGATAAAATGAAATCAAAAACCAAGCATACCTCTGCAAGATTTAAGGACTCATTCTCCTAAATCGGGCCAAAAATAATAATTTTAAGGACGTCTATCACCTTAGTCTTCTCGGGATCATGTATCAGGGATGTAAAGCATTTGAAACGTAGGGCTATAAATAGTTACGCGATAAAATTCGTAAAATAATAATTATTAAATTGAGTCTGGACATTCACGTGTGATATCAACTATTTCGCGTGACTAGAATGGAGATCTTTACGAAAAGCAGATCTTTTGGTGATGTTTCACGGAACGTATTGTCAAGGGTGATAATTCTGGATGAATCGCATCTACAGAATATTGACTTAGGCAGTATCAATGCTCAGAAAGTTACAATTGCTGACTATCATCGATTAAAAAGCCTTAACTGCCCAGAATTGTCGAAGAATGTTACACAAAACTATTAAGAAAAATAATCATATTCGAGATAGTTTTGGCACCCTTTTTTAGAGTTCACGAGATATTTCTAGAATTTTCTTGTGCAACATTTATAACACCACCTGTGCCATCTGGATTATCTGTCAACGTTCCATCAAATAAAGTTGAAGTAATGCAAAATATAAAATGGAAATCAGAGAAAATAATGTAACGAATGGACTTTTATACATGAGCTATGAAGTTTTAGACTTCGAAATAAAATATATTTAAATCAAAAATATATTTATTGTCTGACGTAAGAAATTCTGATTTCGTTTGTCAAATGTAATTTTTTTTCAATCTATCACCGTTTCTTAATGAGGCTACTCTGTACTGAGAAGAAAGAGGCGAAAGAAACTCCGCAGGTTTTTTAGTAATTTTTGAATGTCCTTTTAGAATATTAACAAAAAATATATATTTCATGAGGATTTCAATATTTAGAATCTCCTGGAACCTGGCAGCGATCACCTCATTCACAGGGGTTATTATCATATAATAACCCTTGGTACATGTTTAATAAACTTTTTGAATCTACGGGTCGGAAGACTGTGCACTCACTGGTATTTTTTCGTAAAAATATAAACTTTGTCCCGGCGTCATCTTGCTTGTAACCAGCGTTAAAAGCTTGTCTTTGTTCCTAGTAGTTACATTATGTACATAACTTTTTTACTAAAGCTGTTTAAATTCTTGTGTACGTACATAACATTTTCATATATATATTGAGAAGCTAATGTTACGATATTTATTTGTTTAAATGTATCTCTAACAGACATTCTAGAAGCTAGGTTCATGCTAAGGTGTGCAAAAAACTGCGTTAACTTTTAAAAAGGAAACGTCTTGTTACAAAACGATTATTAAAAAACTACATGTGTTGAGTGTCTACAGCTATAACACATGTAAATAAAGAAAAAGATTTTTGCAGAATACGAGTATGTAATAATTTTTGTTTTTTGTTTTAAATTTGAATTCCGGAATCCGGATTCGAAAATGGAATATAAATTAATATTATATGGCGGGTGTGGTTGAATATAAATAACGTGAACATGACAAAGAAAAATGAAATATGAAATAAAAATTTTCGTTTTTGCATGTTATCGCGGTATCGTATTGGAGGGTGAGGGACCCTTTTCATGAAATAATTATTTACATCAAACCCATTCTTGATATCATAAACTTATGTAATTTAATATTTATGAACTTTATATAAAGTATTTACAGCATGTTAAATTATTATACAAGTTACAAAAGTAAAATTTTGAATCCTGGGGTAGTATCTACCTAGACGGATTTCTGCATAGAAATTCTACCACCAGTTACTTATAAATGAAGGTTATACCCGAGACTGGAAAGAAATTTTAATGTTTTTGTGTGAACACATGTATTAAACAAATTATTTGTTTTGAAAAATACATTACCATCGCGATTTCATCACGATACCTCCGAAACTACAATACCTATTGACTAGAAATTTGGCTCACATATTTATTTCCCGTCGTAGACACCCAATAAGAATGGATTTCACGAACATTTACTACTAAATGTGTAAACGGGCTGGACACACACATGTATACAAAACGTATAGGTACATACAAAAAGTATCCATACGACAAGCGGTGTAACGGATTACGTCCTACGCTCGCGGTTCTCTTCAGAAGAAGCTATGAAAACCGCCGGGCCAACAGCATACTACACATTTCAAAAAAGTATTCGCTTAGTAGAAACTGACTGTTACAATAGATACGCATTCATTCGGACTATGTAACATCCAAATATAATTTATTTGTTGTGGCACACAGGAAAGACACACTTTGTCCTGTGTCCAGCCAGTTTACACATTTAGTAGTAAATGTTCGCGAAATCCATTCTTAGTGGGTGTCTACGACGGGAAAGGAATATGTGAGCCAAATTTCTAGTCATTAGGTCTTGTAGTTTTGGAGGTATCGTGATGAAATTGCGATGGTAATGTATTTTTCAAAACAAATAATTTGTTTAATACATGTGTTCACACAAAAATATTAAAATTTCTTTCCAGTCTCAAGTATAACCTTCATTTATAAGTAACTGGTGGTAGAATTCCTATGCAGGAATCTGTCTAGGTAGGTACCACCCTAGGGCCAGTTATTCTGCCATGAAGCAGTAGTGGGCAAACATTACTGTGTTTCGGTTTGAAGGACGTAATCACTGGGCATATGAGACTTAAGAACTGATGTCTCAGGGTGACAAGCGCAGTGTGGTGCTACACAGAAACGTTTTGGGTGACTCAGCATTTGTAATGGGTAGACGTTGAACTTGCCATCATATGAACGATTTGTTCGTCTCGTCACTCCATAAAAAAGAAGAAATTGAATTTTTGTCATAAATCAATTTCCTATTTTATCTTCTTTTTTCATATATGTCTATATATATCTATCTACATACCTAAAAATCAATTGCCGCACGTATGAAAGATCATCACTTGAAAACGGCTAGACCGATTTGGCTGATTTTTTTGTTGTGTTCGATTACGAACAAGATGTATATAAATTGCACCCATGCAAAGCCTGGGCGGGTTGCTAGTAATTCATAAAAAAAACATTTGTTAACTTACATAGGAAATAATCAAACAAGCAACGTTATGACGAGAATGAAGTAAACATACTTAAAAGAGCCACACTAGCTGGATACAGGCTTTGGTTTATTCATTGATTGGCTGAGCCACTTTCAACCACTGTGTTGCTAAATCCTTTGAGCTAATGTAAACTAACCCTTTTATTAAGTATAACAATATTAAGAAAATTGTATGTAATAATATACAACAATATTAATAAAAATCATAAAAGATATCATAGTTATATAAATAAAAATATTCGGACTTTGAAGATTTTTTTTAAATATTCCTCCCCTTGCGATAAAAATCCGATTGAATGAAGAAAATGGGTTCCTGAAAATGAAACGCCTCGAAGTAGGTCGGCATTAAGACTCAGTTAAAATAGATGTATATAAAAACTTTAAATATCAGGCATTTATAAATCATCTTAGCTCTGCTTCAGATAAATTTTTTTATCATTTGAATCATTACTTATACACATAGATTTTTATAAATACCCCACTGAATATACGTACCACGTAACACGTAAATTATGTATTCAGTGCGATACATATGTATACTTTACACTGATGGTAGATTTTTCCTATGCAGTAATCCGTCTAGGTAGGTATCACCGCAGGGCTAGTTATACTGTTGTGAAGCAGAAGTGTGCGAACAGAACTATGATACACTTTGAAAGGCACTGAGAGCTAGCGTAATCACAGGGCATAGGAGACTTAAGAACTGATGTCTCAAGGTGACGAGCGCAGTGTTATGTCACACAGAAATGTGCTGTTGCACAGTATTTGTTATGGGCAGACGTTGAACTTACTGAACTGAACGCTTGGCTCTTTTAGTATCAAATAAAAAATCTTCGATATCTTTATTCTTTTTATCAACCTCTTAATGGTTCACTACTAGAAATAGGCAAGGATTTGCCGTTATCACCACGCTTTGCACGTGTATAGGTGATCGCAGTACCAGACGCTTCGCACCTTAGACCCGGCTGCTGGTCAAAGGACTGTATTTTCGGTCTGACATTTTTCGAGGTAGTTCCTCCTGTCGACTTTTACGACGGGACAAAATGGGGTGGCAGATTTTCTTACGTTGAACACAGGCGAACAGTGATGGGGTTTTAGCTATTAATTTTTATTTTAACGACCGCGTAGCACGTTTGGTGGTCAGTTTAGAGGGTTTATTACTTATATTTAAATAGGGTTTAATGTCAAATATGAATTATAAATTTTAACGACTATTCAGCTACCTTTAAATTGCATTTATACGAAAAGTATTAGATACAATTTTCATATAATGCTGTGTTGTAGATATACGCGCAAATTACACGGGCGTAAAATTACTCCAGTAGTGCCGATTATGTATGCTTAAACATTGTTGAAGTATACATAATGTCATGCCTTTAACCTAAAAGTTTCTCGCACTCTGAACTTGGCGCTGTAGTAAGTAATATTGTAATAATGTAGTAATGTATTGTTTAAATTCGTTTTATTATCGCAGCAGTTTACATACTAAAATCAAACGAATTTTATTGAACCTTGTCGTACTTAAAAAAAGGTCAGCAACTCTGCCAAATCAGTATTTCAAATGTGAGATAATCTGATGTCAAAAAAAATCAGAAAATGTTATTAGTGACTTTTGACATAATTTCAATTACAACAAATCTACAAATAATGTATTTATTACTTATTATAGATAAGCGCTATAAATCTTAAACAAGTAACAGGGACTTGAAAAGAAATAAATCTCGAAACTTCTTTGTCACTTACAAAATAATAAAGTTAAAAGACAGTCTTAATAAAAAAAAACAATAAAATATTTAAAACAAAATAACACTCATAAACTTTTGGTAACTGGCTTCTTTCCATCTTATTATACTTAGATTTCATTAGCCGATGAACAATCATCTTCAGGAACGTACTCATGTCCTGGTTGATCAGGCAAGTTTGAATACCAATGGTGTAGTTCTTATGGTATGATCTTTTGATCACACATTTTCATCAAATCTTTCTTTTTGGATTTAGTAATAGGAATTGGCTGGCTGTACGCAATCTTTAGTTTGTAGTCATCAAAGACAAAAGTGGTTTCATCTCGCTTACGCTTTCGAAGATTTTTCGTATTTAAAGTAGTTTTTCCTTTTTTTAGACCTTTTTGTTCAGCGTCGGATAAGCTGACATCAAGTTCTTCATACGGGGACACGAAGTCGTATCTGAACATCACTATATTGGGTTTTGCTTTTACAAATTGGAAACATTTTACCGTGAGCCATTGAACTACCTCTCCGTCATTTGATAAGGATCTGTTTATCACAACATTATCTTTTAAATCCTTCAAATCGATGATGTCCGAATAATATAGTTGAACTGGCTCGTAAGCTTCCTTAATCTTTCCACCTTTCTGTGATTTTTTGCTTGACCGTGCCAACTTTATGACATTCGACAAGTCTATCATTGAGTATACAGGGAACTGAGTAAGTTGATGTTCAATTGCACTGAGCATGCTATCGACTTCCATATGAGAATGACCGGATTCGAGGTATTTATGTTCAATTACTTTTAATTTTGTTTGGACTAAATATAAAAGCAAACTCAGTAAATACTGGTTTCTATTTTGCCCGGCACAGGTATCAGAAAATATAGATATTTCGTTAACAGCTTCAGGAAGACGCTGAATCCAAAGATAAATAGCAGTTCCTATTTCATCACTGCCTTTCTTACCATTGATTTCGTTCCATATGAAACAATAACCATCATTGGGTCCTCGTGCCTCGTAAATAGTGGCATTGCACACATTTAATTTTCGTAAGTAATAAAGAAGTGAAACATTACTATTGGGTAAGTGCGGTTCTTTTTGTAGATCTAAAGTAATAGGCATAGGTACATTAGATGGTTGTACTTGACGCTTATAATTCCTAAAGGGTAGGCATTGGGATCGTTTTACTCTTTCCTTATTTCTTTCGTATTTTTCCGGATTTGACTTATGCCATCTAGCTGATTTAATCTTCTTCTTTCTTCTTATAATATCCTCCTCAATTTGGTCTTCATGAAGCGAATCTGTGCTATCATTATTTAAGCTTTTGTTAGGATCTTGCCACTCTGGATCAGCCACGGAGTCATCCGAAAGAAACAAGTCATCTTCAAGATTCACAGGATTATTGTGGATAGCTGATGTTGATGGTTGATCGTAGAATGTTTTCATGTCTTCATTATGTTGTGAAAAGGATTGACGGCGAAATTCTACTAGTATTTGATGACATTCCTTCAAATACATCTGGTGAAGCCTTTGGAGTTTGGACTCTGTCATTATTTATTTTAGATGGAGCATTTTCAATGATATCTGGTAGAGCTTGTAGACAATCGTGATAATGTGGGTTTTCATGTTTCGGCTAATCTTTTTTTTTTCATTATCATTTTGCTGTAAAAGAATTGATGGCAAAATTTCAAAGGTTTCTGACGATATTCTCTCAAATTGATTCGACGAAGGTCTGCTTTCTTCAATTACATCTGTTGGAGTCTGAAAATAGTCAAACATGATGGAGTGTAATGTGTCTGGTGGAGTATTTTCTATAACATCTGTTAAAGTATTCAGAAAAATAGGCTGATGTAGATTTTCATATCGCATCTTTTCTGACTCCCTCAGTAGTCATCATTTAGTATGTACTCATGGCACAAGGACAAACCTTTCTTTGAACTGTCTGGCACATTTATTATTATTCATATTACTACTTGTCGCTACTCACTACTATTACTTGACATTATCTCAAAAGGAACCTCTAAACTACATATAAATAGATACATATAGAAAGCCGTGTGGTGGCGGCATCGTTAAAAGAATACTATCACTCCATCTCATCCAATGGATCTCGTAAAAGGCGAGTAAGGAATTAAACTGCACTGTGCACCCAACAGCACATGGTGGCGATGGGCTCACCACCTATCACACCAAGTGCATTATATTGTTTTGGTGAAACGTGGATTGTGGCAGTCGTCTGATTTTGCAGTGAGTGCCCAGTCTCCGACTACCCCTTATGGGATACAGTCGTGATCTTATGTATGTATGTATGTATAAATAGATACTTAAAACGTTGCTGGTGTCGTGGTTTTCTTTCTCAAGTAACTGCAACATATATAAGCTACGACCACTTTTTAAATTATTACTACGCTTCATTTTGCCAAAAGTCAGTAACTGTTGACCACCCAGCACTATGTCTCTTTGCAAAGCACGCACTGAGCGCCAACTGAGCGCGTCAGCCCACAGCTCGACAGACGCGAACCGTGCAAGAGAGGATAGCGGGCGCGGGGAGCGGGAAATTCAGTTCGTAAACGTGTTTTTTCCGCCGCTCCGGTACGGTGCTTACTCAACTAATAAATCACTATTTTGCTTTCATTGATGTTACAATTTTGTCAAAAATTATTAAGAACAATAAGATGAATTTATAATCAAAAATTTAATTAGGCAAAACTCAGTAATGTCATTTAAATAATTATACGTCGTAACATTTTTTTAAAAAAACCCACTAAAACACTCATAATGATTTTATGTAAAATGAATGTTTAGATTTTGTACACAAGTCGTAATAACAAAAATTTGCTATAAACCTTATCGAGTTTTGCCAGTTGATGAATAAACATAAAACCATTAAGGAACAAAGATGACTTATTTTATATTAAAATCTCGAAAATTACGTTTATCAACTTTAAGCAACGGTTTTTCTTCAAAAGTGCGGCCGATAGGAAATAAGCGATTTTTGCCTAATATAGTGTTAGTCGAAACCAATTTCACTAAGTCAAAATAAACCCTTAATGATTTTTGCTTACCCTTAATGAGTTAGTGACTTCTTGCAGTAAGCCGACGATATATATATATATATATATACACATTTTTGTATATATGAAAAAATCGTGACTTGGCAATTGCACTGCAAAAGTAAAATATTATTACCTATAAACTATTTTCTTACCTAATATTAGCAAACTGAAAATAAATGTTTAAGCAGTGATGTGTTTTCGCTGTGCAATTACCGATGCACGATTTTTTTTTATATTAACAAAGATATGTTGTAATGAAATGCACAAAATATTGAAAATTTATTTAAAAATGCACTTCTTTTATAACAAAACTGTTGAATAGGCGATTCGATGACAATAAAATTAAAGACTTGGCTCTACATGAGCTCTCACAACTTTTTACGCTATAACGGTTGCGATGCGAGGCTTTGCATATATTTTTTACATTTTAATTTTTTGATGGAATCTCACTTCTTTTTGTAGATAGTCCTCCTTTCTTTTCCTTTTCTTTTATTCCCTCTTGCACGTCAGGTACGAATTTTCATAAATCAAACTCCCTATCTTTTTTGGTTTCTACTTAACGGTTTTGGTGTAACATTCTTCGGCAACTCTGGTCGGTAAATGCTTTTTAATTGTAAACTTTTGAGCATTGATACTGCCTAAATCAATAGTCTGTAGATGCCATTCATCCAGACTTGTCACCCTTAGCCGTGTGGTGGCGGCATAAGATAATCTACCATCCCATCTCATCCCGTGGGTGTCGTAAATGTCGACAGTGGAACCATAAAAACCAGAAGATGGGTAGCAGCATCTTCCTGGAACATCTAAATAAATAAACCTAGGTTGCCAACCAGCGTGCCAAGCGAGGAAACTACGGCAAAATCCCTCCAAAATGAGAGCTACAAACTTTTGTGGCAATCTATGAGGGAGGCTTATGTTCAGCAGTGGACTAGTAATAGGCTGAAATGATGATAATATCACCCTTGACAATACGTTTCAGGAACGTTGATTCTCCTGCAAAGCAGCTGCCACCACTAGTTCAAATACGAACTGTAAATGGGAGTTTTAGCCAATGCCGTCGAGTACAGATCTGCGTTATGGTAAAGATCTCCATGCTGCAAAGTGCATCAGATTCCATTGCGCAACCTCATAGTTATATATCGCACGTGAATGTCCATACTTAATTTAATAATAATAATTTTACGGATTTTATAGCGTTTAATTTGACTATACGTTTATTATATTATTTTACCTTACGTTTCAAACGCTTTACAACACCTATGGTCACGAGACGACTAAGGTGATAGACGTCCTAATGTCATAGTTGATACCGAGTGCCTTCAGCATTAAATTATTATTTTTGGCCCGATTTACACAGAATGAGCCTTGAAATCTTGCAGATGTAGGCTTGGTTTTTTATTTAATTTTATGAATAATATGATCTCAAACCGATGGTAATACCCAACCTTCTTCCCTATTGAAATTGAATCGGAATTCTTGTTCTTTTGCTATGATTTGTGATGTATCAATTCTCATGTACTTAACGTACGACTCAATATTCCTTTACACAGAAAATATATAGAATTAAAGAGTCACCTCCAGGCAATGAAATCAGTAGACATGGACTAGGTTCATCATTATTTAAGTATAAAGTTTCAGTTTCTTTTATTCTATTCATTTTTGTGTGAGCCCGTATATAAACAATTAACAAGAGGATATCGTCAACAAGCCGTGGTAGCTCAGGGGCTAGGCGCTCGCTTTAAATTTCATAGTACGCGAGTGACCTGGGTTCATTTCCCGGTGCCGGCACCACTAAAATTGTTAATTGCAATTTTAAGTGTTGATCTTACCACGTGCTCGGCGGTGAAGGAAAACATCGTGAGGAAACCTGCATGTCTGAGAAATAAAAAATATTTCGAAGACATGTGAAGTCCGCCAACCCGCATTGGAGCAGCGTGGCGGATTCTATCTAGCTCCAAAACCCTCTCAGAAATGAGAGGAGGCCTGTGCTCAGCAGTGGGACATTTATAGGCTGAAACTTTACTTTTTTTTATCGTCAACTAGGTATCAATTCGACATAGGTACAGCCAGTACGGGTCCGACTCTCACTTAGCCGGTCATTTGAATAATTTTATGTACAGGCACTCATCTACGAGTACTTACATTATTTTGTTGTGTTCAGCAGACAGTGTTTCAATTAATAAGTGACAATATTTTTTGGTTACCTTGAGATCACCGTTTACATGTATGTATTTACATATATGTTATAAGACTTCTTAGGTATGAAAATAAGTTTAGGAATCCATCTCAAACGATTCTCGGTTTGGCAGAACGTTATTAGGTACCATGTCTCACAACTATTCCAACGGCTACCCCCATATGGCCGATTTACGACTTCGATGACATCTTCCGAATACTGTCGAAATCTATCAACTGCGCAGGAGATATTATAGTGCCACGAGTGTTCGCACAAACACAGAGGCACTCACATGTCCTAACCTATCTTTGCTCGATGTACGATAAGATCGGAGGTAGACTAGGATCATCATCATCATCATCATCATTTCAGCCTATCACTAGTCCACATGCTGAACATAGGCCTCCACCATAGATTGCCACGAAAGTTGGTAGCTCTAATTTGGAGGGATTTTGCCATATTTACCACGCTTGGCAGGCGGGTTGGCAACCGCAGTTTATTTGTTCAGATCTTACAGAAAGATGCTGCTGCTCATCTTCTGTTTTTCATTTTCCCTCAGTCGATTTTTATTACACCCACGGGATGAGATAGGATGGTAGATTCTCTTAAGCCGCCTACACACGGTAAGACTAGTGTCAGAAACCCGGGAACAATCACAACACAACCAGACCCGAAAACAAGCAATTTTTGTTTTAGCACAAACATTGTCTTCGGCTGGGATTCGAACCCATGACTTCGGCGTAGAAGTCACGTATTTTAACCACTAAGCCACGCGGGCGTCAAATGTACTTATACGAGTATGTACTTTTAAAAGATACAATCACTTAAACGATCTACAAACTTACTTCTGCAGATGATAAAATAATTTGTGATAGATTTTGTATAAAAAATTAAGATTACCAACCGTAAAGACAACGGTGCTGAAATTTCAGGATTTTTTAATTTCTGCTACCGTCGTAGACTAAATACTAATTATATCCCAATTATTAGGTTTCTAGCTCTGCTAGAAGTACCTTATAATTTTGATGATTGGCGAGTCAGTGACAAAATAGGGGAATTTAACTTGTGGTATTTAGTAAACTATCATAGGTAAAAACTTGTAATTTGGGAGTATATTATTTTTACACAGTAAGCATTAGCAGAAAAGACAAAAATCCAATAAAAAAAGACGAAGGAGACTCGTTCTGCTACAAGACATGTAGATTGCTCGGTAGATGTTTTTGACATTCATAAGAGCTTTATACAAGCCTAAACTAAAGTGAATAAAGAATTTTTAACTTCGATCATGGTTATTCATCAAAACATGAGTCATATCATTGAATTTAAGTGACTAATAGAGAACACTTCCTTATATCAGAATTGTAATGACTGACGTACAGGGATTTTAAGGGATAGTTCGTATAATTATGTTAGTTGTCATCTAAACTAAAGCGAACTGACGCTGCGGGCGGGTTATTCTGGGCACTATGTCGTGTGACAGCTCTGCGGTCGGGGTCGTATCGAAATTACGTTTAGCATATGAAATCGTTCACCTGATGTGGCTTAGCTTAATGTGGTATCGCACTGCACATGTTATTCTGAAAAATCCATTCTTAAGTCTCATATGCCCTGTAATTACACTACCTACAGTGTCCTTCAGAGTAACATACAGCGATGGTTGAACACCACTGTCGGTCAGGTAGTATGACCTGACATTGCGGTCGTACCTACCTAAACAGATTTCTGCATAGGATTACCACAGTCGAAAGTTCAAAAAAAACAACACTGCTTCAATGGGGTTTGGCGGACTTCACACGTCTTTCAAAACATTTCTATTCCTCTGACATGTAGGTTTCTTAACAAGGATTTCTTTCACCGCTGAGCGCGTGGTAAATCAGCATTTAAAATTGCAAGACAATTTTAGAAGTGCCGGCACTGGGCATCGAACTTTGATTACTCGCGTTTTATGAAATTTAAAGCAATCGCTCGTCGAAGGAGCTGCCACTGCTCTTATTATTATTTGTGAGCCACCCCATTTTCTACTTTAAAAAAAATATTCTCAAGTGAAATTGAAAATTATACTGCTGAACAAAGTGAAAGAAATAAAATTATGTCGCTAAATTTAAAGTGTTAATTATATTCAAAATTTGAGCGAAAAACCTTTTAATCAACTGCACAAAAGATGTAATAAAGGAGAGCTTTGAGACAAGGTTTTAATGAGAAACGAAAAATTGCTGCACGCTTAAAATTTAATGTATAATTTCACATTTTTTCTTTTATTTTATTTTAAAACGGTTTTCGAATTTCTTGATGATGCTAACCTAACTATTACCTTGATATTTCTTTCATTCCATCATATTAGAACAGCAGGGAGCCATACAAATTGCCGCGGGTATGTTGCGACGCGTGAGTGAAACGCAGGGGGTGTTTGTGCGTAAACTTCGGCACTATATTATCTCCTGCGCAGTTGATAACTTTCGACAGTATTCGTAAGTTATCGCCGTCGTCAAATATCTACCAGGAGGACATAAATATGCCATAGTAAATGGAAGATTGTGAATGTTTTGTTATATAACATTTTTAAAATAAAATGAAAGCTCGAGCATGAATTACATTACAAATTCATTGAGCGTCTTTTGTTAACGATTCAAAGAAAATGAAATAGGTAACTGTTTTAGAAGTATTTTAATAGTCCAACATGAAACAATAGACATTTCCCGGCTAACAATGGACAGGAATGAAAATTATAATTTTTTCAAGAAAAATAAGAAGAAAAACAAATTTATGTTTGTTAAAAAGAAAAAAATAATAATGAGATTAACATTTTGTACCTATTCAGTGTATTATAATTTCAAGTATTCGAATTATAATTATAGTAAAGTTTAATAATATTAAAAAGTGTTTTAGATATTTCATAGATTTTTTTTCACACACTTAAACACGCTAATCTCAGGAAATAGTAATCAACTAATCAAATAAAACCCAACATTCACTACCGTACATAAGTGTGGGAACCACTACTCGTCTATGTACAGCCAGTCGTGCCTTTTTAGATACTTTCTGGCTACACATAATGTTATGCAGGGCCCCATATACTTGATTTCATGTCTTTCTTTCAATATCACTGTTGTACTTTTCGTCTCTCGTAAATTTTGAACCCAAGTATACAAACTCTTCCACTTGATCAACTCTTTCTCCTTCAACCAGAACTCTGCAATCCATTATACTTTCTTCTCTTTCAAAAACCATTGCTTTCTTCTTATCTACATTTATTTTCATTCCTTTGCTTTGAAGAGCTCGTTGCAAAATATTAACTATCGCCAGCAACTCCTCCGCCGATGATGCTAATACAACCTTGATCAACGGCGTATAAGAGACATTTGACGCTCAGATCATTCATTCTTAATCCAAACGCACTCTCTTTCAAATCTTTCAAGAAATTGTCTATAAAAAATAGCTAAACAGCCACGGCGAAGCTACACATCCCTGTCTAGCACCGTTTTCGATGTTAAACCAGTTCGTGCAAGTCCCGTTTACCCTGACATAAGCACTGGAATTTTCATTTGGAGTGAAAATTCCTTCCATCTCTTTGCACCCTGCATTCCTCTCCTCTCACAATACTTCCTTCCTGGTTTCTGTCCAATTTTGTCCAATTGCGAGGACTTTTTATCTCTGGTTGTTCTTATGGACTTCTAGAAGAAATTTATGTTGCGTTGAAAGTCATCAGTTAACCTCCTATCAAATTCATCTTTATCATTCTCTTTCTTTCTTTTTACGACCTCTTTTGCCACAACCTTTAACTAATTATACTCATTACTGTAGGTAGGTACGTCTAGGTAGGTACCACCCCAGGGCCAACTATTCTGCCGTGAAGCACTATTATGTAGATATTACTGTATATCGGACTGAAGAGTACTGAGAGCTAGTGTAATCACTGGGCATATGAAACTAGAGAACTGATCTCTTAAGGTGACGGGCCCTGTGGGGTGTCACTCAGAAGTGTTCTGGGTTACACAGTATTTGTTACGGACAGAAGTTGCACTCACCATCAGGTGAACGTTTAGCTCGTCTAGTCACTTTATCTAATATTAAAAAAAAAAATCCTTGCCTTGCTTACATCCTCATTTGTTGCTTTTTGTATTCTCTGATTGGCTCTTGTAACCAATCAACCTAGCCAAGCCTTCTTTTTATCAGATATTACTTTTTGCACCTTTACACACACAGTTTTTAAGTTACACCCACTTCTTCTCTCACTTGCACCACACACTTCAATAGTAACGTCCACGATTCCTTCCTTAAACAGCTTCCATAATTCTTCAACCTCACATGCCTCATCCAACGTCTCAAACTTCTCGATCGGTATCTTTACAAATTCCTCTCTCACACCTTTCTCTTGCAGATTCTCAACATTTATATTTATAAGATATAGCTCTAGAACACTAATAGGTTCATGCACACGATGCCGCCATCGCTCAACACCAGTAAGTGGTCTGTGTTAATGCCGACACCGCGGTATGCCCGAGTGTCATTTTCTTTCTCAATCTTTCATCCACAATCACAAAATCAATCATGCTTCTCAGGCTTTCTTCTTCTCTAGTATACAAGTGGATCTTTTAATGGTCAAACATAGTGTTTGTTACCACAAGGTTCCACTCAAAACATACTCCAAGCAGACTTTCTTCATTTTCATTCACTCTGTCATCGCCGAATCTTCCCAGCACACTTTCATATCCATCACGCTTCACTCCCACCTTTCTTTCGTTTTGGTTGCATTTATTTAAATATCTTTCATGCTAGCCCAATACTCTTGTCTCATTCACACAAAGAACGTCAATCCGTCTTGCTCTCATTATCTCGTATACTTTGTCAATTTTATCACTCATACCTCCCGTAACAATCAAAGTAGCGTAGTAAGTGACGACTTTTCGCACCTACGGGAAACGAGACGTGACGGGTGGCAAACCACGTCACCGCTATATTTCAATGAGCTAACAATCCTACTGCTCATGCGTTCTCACGAGCATCTACATATAAGCAACTATTCCAATAATTTGCAGTCGGCATTATCAAGTATAGGTTTCAATGGTGTATGATTGTGAAAAGAGTAAGTAAAGTAAAGTTTCAGCCTATAAATGTCTCACTACTGAGCACAGGCCTCCTCTCATTTCTGAAAGGGTTTTGGAGCTAGGAAAAATCCGCCACGCTGCTCCAATGCGGGTTGGCGGACTTCACATGTCTTCGAAAATTTTTTAATTTCTCAGACATGCAGGTTTCCTGACGATGTTTTCCTTCACCGCCGAGCACGTGGAAAGTCAGCACTTAAAATTGCAATTAACAATTTTAGTGGTGCCGGCACCGGGAATCGAACCCAGGTCACTCGCGTACTATGAAATTAAAAGCGAGCGCCTAGCCCCTGAGCTACCACGGTAACAGCCTAGAAATGTCCCACTGCTCAGCACAGTCCTCCTCTCATTTTTGGCTTAGGAGAGTCGGCCACGCTGCTTCAATGCGTGTTGGTGGACTTCACATGTCCTTGAAATAGTTTTATTTCGTGTCTGAACATGCAATAAAATTTTACCACGTGCTCAACGTGGTAAATCAGCACTTAAAATTGCAGAACAACTTAAGACGTGCCGGCTCCGGGGATCGCCTACACTAATGTTACCTAATGTCACTCGCGTACTATAAAATTTAAGACGAGCGCCGGGCCCCTGTGCCACCACGGCTCTGTTTGTGAAGTCGCAATGGAATTATTGACTTTTAACAAAAGCTAACTTTAATTTCCTGCGACTGCCAATGCGGCATTAAAATGCATAGACGTCAAAACTTTGCTAGCAGCATTTACAAATAAAAGTATGTTTTACAAAATAGTGAAATGGCTTTATAAACGATGTAAAATTTTGCATTTTTCTGTATGTCACTTAAGTAGTGTTTTGCTTTTATTGTCACAAACTTTGTTAGTTTACTTCTGTAACGAAGCCTGGATATTAAATTATGCTTCTATTTATTGTGACACAAATTTCATATGAGTAATATAATCAGACTCCAAAACCATCGATTTGTGTTATTGCACAGATGTTGGATCTAGCTGAGATTCGAACCCAGGATTTGCGGTGTAGAAGTTAGACTTTGATCATTAGGTCACGCGCACGCGCTTGGATAAATATCCGTGTTTAAAGTAATGTACATGGTTTAGTTTTTACTTTCTTATGAAAACAACAAAAATAAACTCTTCTTATTCAAAATGGCGGTTCATTAGCAGAAGTGTCTCATTGTATTCAATGAGGCTATAGTGTTCTTTTCAGTCAACTTTTTGCACTAATTGGGAGAAATTTCATCATTAAGGGAATGAGATGTAGCTCGTATTAAGCGATACTTAAGTTTTAATTCCATAAAAACAGAATTACTTAAAAAGTTTGGGAAATGTTAATTAAGTGAACAAATGGAAAGGCCAGAAAAAAGGGGCGTTACTGCCGATAGATGTCAGAGACAGTACCTCAATAGTGCTCTAGTCAAATTATTCCGATCGGGGGAACAGCGTCTTAGATACGAAGTGTTTAGTAATGCGATAGTGAATTCGCATTTTGTCTAGTCTTGAGGGCTTTGCCTTCAGTGAACTGTATGAAGGCTGTGATGTAGCGCACTTTTTTATAATACTACTGTTAGAACAGTGAAAAGGTTTTGCCGAACTCTTACCGGTGTACCGCCAAATGCAGGACTGCTTGAATGTTTGGCACATTCAGCGTATCACTATCACACTCCTGAACACAGGCCCATAGATTGCTACAAAAGTTTGAAGCTCCCATTTTGGGGAGATTTGGCTATAGTTGCCACGCTTGGCAGGCGGGTTAGTAACCGCAGTTTATTCAGATGCTCCAGGAAGATGCTGCTGCCCATCTCCTGGTTTCCATTTTCTCTATGTAGACTTTTACGACACTCATGGGATGAGATGGGGTGGTAGATTCTCTGAAGCCGCCAGCTCATGGCACCGAGACTTTGTAATTACTACACACAAGCGTTAATCAATTCTAGATATAAGTAATCTTATCTTACTACTCTAATAAAGCTGGGGATTGCGAGAATGTTTGAATGCGCTAATCTCAGGAAACGCTAATCCGATTTGAAAAAAGATTTTTGCATTAGATAGCATATTTATTCAGAAAACTTCATACTACGGCCTTAATGAGCCACGTGCTAAGAACTGAACATGACCGAGAAAGGCCGAACTGTGTATATTCAGGTCAGTGAGGTACCATGCCGTACCGCGCATGCATGTGGTCGGCTAGTTTAACGCGAGTGAAACTATCGAACACAGCTAGTATCTCATAAACTATAAAAATAAAGTCGGAATTTTATCCGCTGTGTGTGTGGCTTAAGAGAACTACCAACCATTACGTCCCGCGGGTGTCGTAAAAGTCGACAGAGGTAAAATTAAAACCAGGAGATGGGCAGCAGAGAACATGTTAATACAACAACTGCGGTTTTCAACCCACCTGCCATGCATTGCAGCTATGGCATAATTCCAAAAGCAAGCTCCAAGTCGGCAAGAAGCCGACTAGGTGGTCGACAGGCTCAGATATTCTGTTGTTACTGTGTTTCGGTCTGAAGTGCACTGAGGGCAGAGCTGATGTCTCAGGGTGTCATACAGAAATAGTTTGGATGACATAGCATTTGTTATGGGCGGGTGTTGCACTTAACATCAGATGAACATATTGCTCGTCTCGTCATTTTGTAACATAAACAAACAACAGCTCTTTGTCTCCGGCGGCCCCACTAGTCCTGGCTATGGTAGCGATCAGGTAACAGCGAGGAGAGAAATTTCCGAATGAGATTGTGCTACCACCAACGACTACTGGACCAGGAAATATATAACACTCGCTGAGAAACGACGAGAAGTTCTCGGAGCTAGAACAAGAGGATAACAAGTAACGCTGGGATATTAAAGGAATATCTGAAGTTCAAGGACAGGAAGAGGAAACGGTTATTCTCGAATCCATTAACTTGTTCTACCACTGACTACCTGTTGCATGGTCCGTCCAGAGGGTGACCTTCTGTCGCAAGGAGGTGTCGGGCATATCAGGAGTGTGTCGACTTGAGTTGCGTACCTCATACTCAGTATAACCAAACGCTGAAAGTCAAACAGATATACATACATATAGGTTTGGAATAGGCAACGGAACCCAAAGTAACAACAGCTGGCCGACGTATGGAGTAGGAGGGATGATTTATTATTAACTCCTTCAGAAAGTGTACCTGGATAAGCCAGGACGATTTCACAAAAAAATTAGAACAACTTCATAATTACGAAAAAACTACCAGCTAGTCAAGGATGTCTCTGTGATCACTAGGCTGAAAACCGGCAGCGACCACTGAAAGGTAAGAACATTGAACCTCAACGTAAAGCTGGAGACGTCCACGCACCGCCCATCTCGAGCTCTTATCCAAAACCCCGAGAGCCTTTAGCTCGAATTGCATTATAGCGTTCACTGTAATGCAATGGGAAGGTTGCCAAGAGGATGGCAAGAGGCCATTAGTCGGGTCATAACATTTTTTTGGCATTTTCTTTGGTCGTCTTTTAAGAAAAACACGGGTGGAATGAAATGAGTATATAATTATAAAAAAATATATATAATTTTACCCATAGACACAGACACCATAGATATCCCAAGAGGCGTAACGCCTCTAACTAATGCTTTTCGTACTTATTTAAGGGGTTTTTACAGTGGGTTAAACAGTTGTAAAATATTTATCAAATAAACAAAATTAACTACTTTGTATAAACGGTTGCCTCTTTTTTCGTTTTTAATTAGATCATAATCGTAACAGGAAAAGAACGCGAAACAAATTCCATCAATTTTAAATTTAAGACTTTAATTATCTTTAAAGAAAGAGCAAAATATCCTTTAATTAACTGTAAGAAAAGGATGTAATAAATTAAAGATTTGGGTCTAAGATGTAAGAAAAGAGGGACAGTTTCCGCTTCTTTTAAAATATGATTTCGCATTTATCACCGCTTCATTTTTTCTATTATTTAACTTAGATAATAATTTGTCATTTTTTAATAATTCATCCTGATTTTTTTTATACCGTGTGTTATTCTTAACTGTTCCTTCTGTCTTATCTTTATTTACATATATACCGTGTGGCCAGAGTACCTGACTTGTACGCCGCGGTCTGTAAAACGCACTCACGGTACAGGCGACATCCTAGTGTGGGTATTGTTATATTTAAGTATAAGTTGCGAATCTTCAAAAGCCATTGCTCTAATATTTTACTAACAGTATCAAGCTACTATATATTTTTATAATTTCCGTTTTTTTAACGTTGAGTCTTGTAAGTGCCTGTGCTTGCACTATTAATGGCACCATAATATATCTAGCACAGATTATATATTTTGATGCTTTCAAAATGTATTTAAGTAAATAACTTAAATCAATTTTGATTTTAAGAGTTCAAAAGTTTTATACATGGTATGTATATTAACTCGTCGGAAGGACTGTTATGCGGGAGTCACAAGACTTTATTCAATGTTCCACGGCAATTGTTAAGGGAAGGCGTAGCACTTGTCTTCAGGGACGACTCGTTACTACCATAGATATACAGACAGATAGAATTAATACATAATACCAAAAAAATAAGCCTTATGACTTACTGCTTCTATAAGCAAACCCTTTGTTTTTCATCATCTGTAAAGAAACCTTACTTTTATCCAAAATTTTTGGACTTTAATTACTTTACTAAATGTACTACTAGAACTTCCTAACGATATAACCTAACGTTACTTTATAATTAATACGGCGAAGCATTTGATTTATAAATTGATTAAGGATTTATATTTATGAAATCAATTTTAAACTGCTATTATAATACGTATAAATATGATTTAATATAATGTCTCAGTCACATGGCGTGAACTGAAGCTGCAGTACACAACTGACTCCTCAGTATATCGGCAACTGAACAGACAGATCTCCCAATGTATGCGGCGAGACTTACGCAACTTCAATACAGCCCGTATTGAATAAGCGATAGAGCAAAACCAAGGGATCTGTTTGCCGGAAAGAGCCAGCTGACTACATTAAGGACCGAGAGCGGTTACGTCATTTCCGCTGTTCCAGAGATTTTAAGTAAGATCGAGAAATTTTATGGACAGCTGTACACATCGTCGCTGGAGCCACTACCGATCATATCCAAGACGTCAGTATGAGCGAGAATAGTATGGCTCTCAAACAGCTTAAGAATCGTATATCGCCGGTTGAGGACGAAATTAAAGCGGAGCTTCTGAAAGCGGGTGGAACTATGGACCGACATTGCTTCTGAGCCGAGTCTATGGGCTGTTTTCCAGAGTAATTACGAATCGTCTTGCTAGCAGACTTGACGACTTCCAGCCTCCTGAACAAGCCAATTTCCGATAAATACCATAGACCAAAAACAAGCTGAAGTGGCAATGGGCCGACCATATAGCTCGTTAACCGTGACAAAATTCGTGGTAAAATCGTGAGCCGATAACCGTTGGGGAAGAAAGGTTTTGGAGTGGCAACCTCGTACCGACAAACGCAGTGTGGGGGGGTTCGCCCCCACGCTAGATAAAGCGACGACCTGCACGGTTTTGCGGGAAGTTGCAAAGATGCAGGTTGCTCAGGACCGTGTTTTGCAGCAATCTATGGGGGAGGATTATGTTCAACAGTGGAAAAAGACAGGCTGAAAAAATTATGATAATGAAAATAATTTCTTTAATTTACTTTATTATTAAATCATTACATTACCAATCAAGAAATTAATTTATCTCTGAGCTATTATTATCTATACCAATAATAAAATTGAAGTCTGTCTTCTTGTTTGTATGAAAGTTTGTTTGTATGAAGTTATCGAATAGGCTCCGGCTTAACAGATTTCAATTAAAATTTTAGGGATTAAAACAGGAAATTTAACTTAAATTTTCGTTTATTTTCCATTTCGATATCTTGCAGGGTTCAAAAGATAAGAATAAAAATATTTTAAATATACATAGAAAGTGTAGACTAGTCTACATTAAAAGTCACGTGGATACATTTATTATTCGGTTCCATATTATTGACCTCTTGTCACCCATCTTAAAATTATTCCATACTCATCATCCGCCATAGATCTCCAGATTCACTAATTACCTACAACATACTTGGACAGTTCGGCGCTCCATTATATGTGAGGTCATCTTACAATGCGTTTGTTGGTACGAGGTTGCTACTTGAGAACCTTTCTTTGGATGTTACTGGTACTTCCTCAGCTAATCAATCACTGATGCTATGACGGTTACCCTGGTTGTACTGTAGATAATAGTTATCACTGTAAAATCAAGCTAGATTAATATCCAAGTTTACTTACACGCTTCGTAGTAAAGAACCACAATCTCAATTATTAAGGACTTTTGTACTTACATTTTCATATATACTATAGAAGAGATTATATAACTTAGTTTTTAAAATGCTAATAGTAGGATATAGCTCTTTGTCAAAGTTGAATTTATCGGTTGGATCAATTCTCCTAGGTATTTTTGTCCTTTTGTACAACTTTATATCATTGACATAAAAGTTCAACATGATTTTCGTCTTTCCTATAATTATTACAAGATAGTCGTTAGGAGATAATTATCTAATATAGTATGTGTGATTCATTCAAAGGTCAGTTCCTATCCACTCTAACCCAATATGAAAGTTTTGTTACCTCTTAAAGAATGACGATATCGACAGTGGTGTGGTCCAGAGTTGGCATAGGGGCGCCGCTGACAGAGTTGTTACGGTCAAAACAGTGTATTATATATTTAGATAGCTAACGAATATTTTACTCAATGAAATATTAAAAAGAACGTAAATAATAAATGCAACCGACGAGCGTGTATGAAAACGCTAATGAAAGTAAAAGAAGAGAAAGATGTCAGGATCGTAGAAAGTCGAAATATCTGATCTCTGCCTACCCCAATGGGAAAAAGGTGTGACTGTATGTATGTATGTACTAGCTGATCCGACAGACGTTGTCCTGTCTTAACTACGACTATTGAATTCGAATTGGTATAATTAAATAAAAAAAAATCCAAAAACATAGTGTTTATTATTCTAATGCTTTATGATACATAACATTCTTAGTTTTATTTTCTGGCGCGTATATAAATAGTTTTGTTGGTATTCCGAAACGGGTACAGGCGACATACAACTACAGGCCATGTGAAAAACATGGATTTTCAAGATTGATGCCACAAACACTTAGCGTACAACGATTTATTTATCGACATTGCAAATGCTAGCCGCACTGGAAACCGTTTACAGTCCAATGGCATGTCGTTTGGAATCAAAGGAATCCGTGGAATCAAAAACGTCTTCGACTTAGTACTTCCCTTTCAAAATTGTGGCTTCAATGACGCGAATTCTGTCAATCGCGCCAACTGTCAAACGACTGACAGTTAAAAGCGCTAAGGTTACATTAGAAAAGTTAATATGGTATTTAAGTCTTCTTCATTTTTCTTAATTTTTTCTTTCATAAGAACCTTCTTCTGACAATGATCATCATCATCATTTCAGCCTATTACTGGTTCACTGCTGAACATAGGCCTCCCTCATAGATTGCCACAAAAGTTTGGAGCTCTTATTATAAGGGGGTTTTTGCCGTAGTTGCACGCTTGGCAGGCGGGTTGACAACCGCAGTTTATTTATTCAGATGTTAAGATTCTCTTAAGCCAACACCACAACAAGCTCATAAAAATAAGTTTCAGTGGAATTTTAAAAGCTGATGTGCAGTCATATCAGCGATTTTCATATTAAACAAATAAATTATAAACATTGCATTACCGTTATATTTTACAGACAACATAATAAAAAAATAACAATTAATTTGCTATTTTTTAATGCCAGTAAATTTTAAATAATTTAAAAAGTCTACTAAAGAAATCTATGTACAATTTTTAGAGATTTTATATTAAATAATGTAATTAACTTTTATAATGGCTATTCAGGAGGCATCGTATAACAATTACGCGAATATAAATATAAAAATAACATGAACATAAAATAATATAAGTTCTTCATTAAGTATCGTACGGAACGTAACGTAACCTATTTTTAACTCGCAGAGACTGCGTTTATAAAAGACGAACAGAAGAACGTCGTTCACTTTAATTATGACTTCGCCTTAGGCATTTCGGAAATAAGATATAATTGCTCTCCTTTTCTTCAATTACTTATAAACCTTTTAATCTTAAGAGTATAAATAAAAGAGTTAAATAATTTTTAATTAAAGCGAAATTTTTAATATCTGAATTCCATGTCTGTGAGTAATAGCCTACCAATGTAACACTACTAGAAACAGAAAACTCATTCAAATTTAGTTTATTTTTTGTATTGGATAAAGTGATTAAACGAGCAAAACGTTCATCTGATGGTAAGTGCAACGTCTGCCCATAACAAATGCTGTATCACCCAGAAAATTTCTGTGTGACACCACACTGTGCCCATCACCCTGAGACATAAGTTCTTAAGTCTCATATGCCCTTTGATTACGCTAGCTCACAGTGCCCTTTAAACTGAAATACAGTAATGTTTGCACACTACTGCTTCACGGGAGAATAACTAGCTCTGGTGGTACCTACCTAGACGGATTTCTGCATAGGAATCTTATTTTTGTGCATGACTCTGTAGGTGCATGACTCCGCACGTTTTATTTCTAAGATGTGCAAAATGCGCACTATATTTCCTTCACCTTTAAGCAAGTAGTAGATCTGGCCCTTAAAAGAGAATTGACAAGTTTAGTGATATGGTCGTTACTGTGAAATTTAAAGCGAGCTTCCGATCCCTGACCTACTACCGCCTGGAAACCCCCTAAATTCAAAATTATTTTCTATTCCTTTCTGAAAGGCCCGTAACGCACCAGTAATTCCTCTGGCATTGGGGATGTTCTTGGGCGGTGATCACTTACCATCAGCTGAGCCGCTTGCATAGAAAAGAAACATTGTTTTGAGGATGCATTGTCAAATTTTGTTTAAATACCTTGTTGTTTTCCATGATTAGTTATTTTTCCTTTTATATTTGTAAATAAACATACATACATACGGACAGTCACGCCTTTTTCCCATTAAAGAGTAGGCAAACCCTTTTATGGGAAGCCAGGCCAGTCACGTAGTCCACTTATCGCCCTCGCCGGAAACGAGAAGTGACAGGTGGCAAACCATGTCGCCGCCATTTTGGTACAAGTGAAAACAATTTTTACTCCCCATTGCGTTCCCACGAGCAGACTAGTGACAGCATTACATATTATGGTGTTATTCTGCACGAATAAAGGCTGTCTCCGTACAATACCTTAGTCGCCTCTTATGACATCTTGATAGGAAAGAGGTAGGTGCCATTCTACTATGCCGAATACCTATCGGCAAAAATAAAAAAGAGACTAAAATAAAGAAAGTAAATAAAGTATTTTTTTTGTTGTTACTGGACACCGCAAGCCGCTAAGCCCGCAAAGAATAAATGTTATCAGTATTTATATATCAATGTTTGCGCATGTATGTGTGTGTTTAATTGTATATGTTTATATTAACTTTCTTTATTTTAGTGTTATATGTACTATTTATAGAATATAAATAATTATATAGGATGCCACTGAAAATCAGGGCGTGGTTGTGTTAGGTTCATTGGCATTCCTCTTTGAAGCATTTTGACATGTACAGGATATATGTATATTAGATGTTTTTTTCCATATATATTTTTTCACTTATTTCCTTAAATTTAAGCTTTTTGCACTTGCCAAATTCCTGTTAGGGGTTATAGTCTCGTGCGCCTTTTCCCTTTCTTTATTAATGTTTATTAAATAGCGTACAGTGCCGTGACATTACGTTTATATTGTAGTTTAGTATTTATATGTTGTTTCAAATCTACATGTATTAATTGTGATTGCTTCTTACAAATACATACTAGAATTTTCAGTCGAAAACTTTAGCATTAAGCGTTGAATAGGTAGGAGATCATGTTAAGTGTCGAACAGAATGTCGTCTGCATTAAAATTGGAATAGTTCCGCTTTCCGATCTGAAATGAAATTTGAATTCCAGATAGCTCAAAGTTTTGAAAGTCATTCGAGAAGTTTTAAAAAAACGAACATTGATGAAGACTGTATTTACTCGTATTTCCTGGACGTTCAGCAACTGACATTTATAGGAATTCGTAGATCCAATATTCAGCTATTGCTCACTACATAGATTATTTTTGTTTATTAATTAGCATAATGCAACTTTCTGTTATTGTTCATCATCATCTGAAGACATCTTCACATTGAAGTCCAAACTTCACGGATCCCATGTTGCGTTCTTTAAATGATGAACTTAAATGGTTCATTCCTTAATGTCATTCAGCCATTTACGTTTCCGTCGTCCTGGGTTTCAAACACAACTCAAACGAGTACAAAGGGTACGCCAAAGAAAATTATTAACCTATAGAAAGTAAATGACGACGTGTGAAGCTATACGACAATCCACACTGTAGCCGTGCCGTACGTGACACGGTACCTCTTGCTCACTTGTCGCAGGTGTTGGGCGACGTGCCTGTGTGTCGTTCTGCGGCGACGGCCTTTTCGTACCACATTCGAACGCTGCAAGCAAGCAGCTGTCGTTCGTCGGACCTTCACATATAGGGAGAGCTCCGCCTCCTCCTCTTCCTTATAGGGAGCGCCATTTTGCCAAAGCCTCGTCCGTTGAACAGCAGGGCGCACCGCTGGCAGGTGAGCTTGACTTTGGCCATAGAGATTTTAATTGATTACTTACGTCCCGCGGCACTGCACGTATTAGCACTAAGGTTTAAAAAGTGTAATACAAATCAGCATATTATATTTAAAAGTGACATTAATCAAAAGTATGAACTACTCAGTTTAACGATTCTTTTGGCAATTATTAAGTACTAATTTTCTATATTAAATCAATACATAGTTTCTTAAGTAACCATTAAACGTCTCTGAAATGCTACATATTTTTTAATTTAATCAAAACATGCACATACACATATTGTATTAATTTAAATAATTATATGTGTTTTTTAAGAGAACCGATTCACTGTTCAATATTCTGCTTGTATAATCTTACATCATACATATAATTTGGCAAGCAGAGTTTTTCCAGTATGTTCATATGTTTGTTTAATTTAAAAAAAATAATTTCACTTACTCCTTCACAAGGAAAAATGGAATAAAAAATTAAACCCACTAAGCTTAGAAAATTCTAAACTATCAGTGTATGAAAAGCGCAGTCTAAAATAAAGCTTCCGTCTAGAAATCATGTAGGAAGAAGCTCAATTTCAGTAAAAAAGCGATTTATGAATAGAATATTTTTTATTCAATGTAGATTATTTGCATAGTACTCATTGAACGTCATTTATTTTTAAACTACATTGGTTGGCAATAAATGCCTGTCTTACGAAGAAGCAGCAAGAAACTCAGCAGTAATTTTTGATCAGTGATCGATCGAAACATAAAAATCACAAATTCCGATTAAATAAACACAAATTTAATCTTAGGTTTAAATAACTCGGATTTACGGTAGCAAAAATTGCCTCCTACTACAGCGACATGTCCGAGAGCTTCACGTCACCGAGATGATCATGTTGCGATGACTGTGCTCCGTTACGCTGGTAAAGACTACATCCGTCGGAGCCTTGTCGTTCGTGACGGAGCGGACAAGCTTCAGGAAAGTCGTTTTGTGTTTGACACGTTGTTTGCAGACCAGCAGAGTACGTAAGGAACTTTTGTTTAGACCGTATGTCAAAGTAAGTCTCAGGAAAAAGCCTAAGTGGCGTTGGCTTGATTTCGTGAAGGCCGATGTGAGAGACAGTGGACTGACACCCATGGATGCTAAAGACTGTGCAAAGTGGAGGCAAGAAAGTCATAAAGCGGAGGAAGCTCTCAAATTGACCCGTATGTTTTTTTATGTATGACCAAGCATAACTTCTTTGTTTATAAGCAGATTTTAATAATTATTTTTTTAATTAGGAAGAGATACCATGAGAGTGGTCGTATCTAATTTTGGTCAAATTCTGATAATTGGATCCATGAGAAAATCATCTAACTCTTTAATTCGCATAAGCATGTTTAGAGCTGCTTCGCTGAAGTCAGTTTTTCGATTAAATAATATCTATATATCCTACACAAATTCACTAACAGAAAAAAGTAACAGGTCAGATCATTGATACCTAAAGTGGTCTATATCGACCCCAGAGGTCGATGACGACCTCTAAGAGGTTCATGTTAGCGAAAAAAAATAGGGGTCCATGAGATGTAATTAGTACATATTAATTTAATTTAATAACATGGAATTCGAAAAAAATTGTATATGTATATAAAATTGTGTAAGTTGTGACCTATTCACTTTGTGGTCGCAATACACTTTGAACTTGTAAAAATTGCACATAATGATACCAGTACCATTATGTTACCCACACACGCGCAGTAGAAATTCTTGTTCATTCTTATCTCAGAGCTTCGCAAAGACTCTGTGTTTTCGCGTACACGTGTGGCACTATTATATCTACGGTGTATTTACATACTCGTATGTTGATAGCTTCTGACAGTATTCGTAAGTTGTCGCGGAGAACGAGTTTATTCTTTGTTTATTGCATTACTTTAATAGAAAAAGTCACAAAGGCGGTAAAAAGTCACTTAATAGGCATCCTCTAATAGTCGACTCATAATATAGTGAGATAGACAAAATAACGACTCAGATAAAATTTATTGGTGAGTGTCGAAGCGAGGCCACTCGTATACTATGTAATTCACAGAGGGGCCATACTTACCGATAGCTCATTCCAAATGTACTATTAGTTACTATAATCATTTTGAATCAACAACTTTTTCATTCTTCAGAACATCGACTGGTAATCGAGTTTTGTTGTTTCTATGAAAGTTTATTCTTATCATCGTCGATGAGCCGTGGTAGCTCAGGGGCTAGGCGCTCGCTTTTAATTTCATAGTACGCGAGTGACCTGGGTTCGATTCCAGGTGCCGGCACCACTAAAATTGTTAATTGCAATTTTAAGTGCTGACTTACCACGTGCTCGGCGGTGAAGGAAAACATCGTGAGGAAACCTGCATGTCTGAGAAATTAAAAAATATTTCGAAGACATGTGAAGTCCGCCAACCCGCATTGGAGCAGCGTGGCGGATTCTTCCTAGCTCCAAAACCCTCTCAGAAATGAGAGGAGGCCTGTCCTCAATAGTGGGACATTTATAGGCAGAAACTTTTTATCAACTAGCACTTTGTACGTATTACAGGACTTTCGTTATATTACATACTCGTATGCTAACTACACAATATTGATATATGCCCAGATAATACTAATTATGAATAATTGTTTTCATTTCTTTAAATTATCTTCACAAAAGAGAGAAACCTTATTTCTCTTTTTTTATTTTTTATTAATATTGACTGTGCGGTCGACACCTGTCGCCCTTATGAATGTCTCCTCCAATGAGCAAGTTGTCAATTATGGCCAACTTCCTGCTTCTAGACTTTCCCGACATGATCTGCTTTTTCCTTTCACATAATACAGATTAAAGTTTCCCAAGCTTTTACCAGATGTTCCTGTTCCTGTTTCATGGATCCACAGTAAGTGTAATATGACTATGGCAAAGTGCTAGAGAGCATTTTGAGACTTCTAGAAGAAACATATAAAAGAAAAGTGCCAACAAATAATGCTGTGAGTAATCGATGCATTCAGATGGTGAGAGAAGCAAGTGTTTTGTCAATCTTTGACTGAAACATAAGTTCCTCAATACTCACTTGGACGTGGAAAAACACATCTGGACTCTAGTCAGACATATTTTTATCCGGACTTTACCAACCATCATTTCCAGTCTGCTCAAATATTATCTGATTGTTCTAGAGCTAATGCTACCTCATTAATAACTTGCCATATGGTTCTTTCAAGTTTTCTCCTGTGAATGAAGATGATATACGACAAATACTTCAATATGAATAACAAAAATGTAAATTTAAATAAAACTAATTTTTACGGATTTCATCACGTTTAATTTTGTACTATTTACAACCCGACGTTTCGAGCGCTATAAAACACCCATGGTCACGGGAGGACTGAGGTGACAGATGTCCTGATGGCATAGTTAATCTGGAGTACCTTCAGCTTTGTATTATTATTTTGGCCCGATCTACGCAGAAAGAGCTAACTGTGTCTTGGTCTTGCAGTGGTATGCTTGGTTTTTGATTTTATTTTAGTTTTAAAAATTAGTTTTATCTAAATGTGTAGTATTCGCGTAAATATAAGAAATCATTACAAAAATATAAAGCCTGCGATAATGTGAGTAGAAGGTAAAGGTTTTACTTCTTGTCGACATTTTATTACCCGTAATAAATCAAATCATCAATTTTTCGTTGACATGGGGCACTTTCTCAGCACTCTAGCGTACAGCCTTTATATTACTCTACTATATTCCTCTCCCCAAATCCACTGATTGTAGCATGCAGACCAATTTCTATCCCGCCATTTGTACCTAAGGTTTTATTAGCTGTTGCACGTAAACAGCATTTATTTTCGAAAATAATATTCTATCTTATATTAGTCTGGTTTCCTACCTGGTTATGCAATAACTACTGACCTTTGCAAGGTAACTTGAGATATCCGAGGGGTAGAGGTACTCTTAACTGACAGTTTTTATCTTAAAAGGTTTTGACGCTATTAATGTTGATTTGTTACAATTTTGTTATTTTCTATTAATGCTGTCGACCAAAATATACTGCTAGCTCTTCTCTCTCATTTGAATATCTTGTCTTGCAACTCCACGTCTATGCACGTATTTTACGTGTTAGTGTGTCTAATTGATGTCATGTGTTCTCCGGCATCCCTCAAGGCGGTATTTTCTCTTCTCTTTTGTTTCAGATTTTATCAATCTTATCACATTAAATTTCAAGTGCTCTCACCATCTACATTTAAATGATTTGTAACAGTTTGTGCAAGCGGTACCATCCGAAATCAATAATGAGATATCAACATTGAACACAGATTTACAAAACATTTAGTATGGCTTTAATGTTAATCTTTCTTAATCTCATTTAGATCTATACATTTATGGTCTTCGTAAATACAATCATGTATATCCCTTTCGCGAGCAGCTCATATGGCTGCCTTTTAATCAGCGGTTTAAAGGCATGAGCAACTTGAGATTACTCGAGGTATGGAGAAAACGGTTATGAGATTCTTCTGGCTATTGAATCCGTCTAGGTAGGTACCACCCCAGGGCCAGTTATTCTGCCGAGAAGCAGTAGTGTGCAAACATTACTGTGTTTCGGTTTGAAGGGCACTGTGAGCTAGCGTAATCACTGGGCATTTGAGACTTAAGAACTGATATCTCAGGGTGACTGGCGCAGGGTGGTTTCACACAGAAATATTCTGGATGACACAGCATTTATTGTGGGCGGACGTTGCACTTGCCATCAGGTGAACGTTTTGCTCGTTTCTTCACTTTATACGTATAAAAGCTTATTTTCAAAAATAAATTCCGTGAAAGCTTAAAAAATTCGTAACAAGTCTAAATAAATGCTATTGGGTATAATTGACCTTTCGACATCTTTTAATGTTTCTGTTCATTCTGAATTAGATAATTATAACATGTTTACATAGTCTTAGAGTAGTTATAAGTATTTATAAACATATAAACATACATACAGTCACGCCTCTTTCCCATTGGGGTAGGCAGTGACCATATCTTTCTACTTGCTACGATCCTGACACACATCTTTCGCTTTCTCCACTTTTTAGCGTATTAGCGTTTTCATACAAACTCGTCGGTTGCGAGAACTTTTGACGTGGCCTTCCTTGAAACGTCCTTGAAACGTGGCCGTCCGTAGAACTGTTGGTGATACGTTCAACTACGTCGACCCCCTCCGGCTTGCCCATTCTCCCTCGCCACATAAATCTATTTCGTCAATTTTTGCATATCAAATAAGTATTAATGTATGTAAATGAATGAATATGTATGTTAGTGTAAGTAGTAGTATATACACCCGGAACCATCATCTGTAGGCCACACAAAGATTTGTTCTGTACATGAATCGAACCAGAGACATATATATGTACCCTTGATTCGTGAACATTTATTTCAATATATATGTTGAGAAAAAAAGAAAGAGTATTAAGTAATACAAATAATTATTTAAGTTATTTTATTATACGAGGCCATGATTCGAGTGCGGGTTTTTTTCGTATACAACGTGGTATGTTGAATTGTACAAATGATTTACTCGTTTAAATCAATAAAAGTGCTTTGTCATATCTTGCTCGGTGTTTTCCGCGAATAATTATACCTACTTTTTTTGATAACTATAATCTTCCTTGTTCGTAATTTACACGAAGCGTTTTTTTTAAACAGTATAAATTAGCACGCCTCATTGATTTGCATTCATCAAATGATTATCTTATAAACCTGAAGCCTGTATAAACCTGTAAGCTTATAAAATTATATAATCGATAGATAGTTCGATATTTTTTTTTATTTTTTTATTTTTTTTATTTAAGAGATTAGATAATTCGATATATAATTATAATCTTGAGCGCCTCATTTGCTATATTTTACTCACTGAAAACACTTTAGTAAATCCATACTTATAGGCATAGATCCCAATATTGATAATATTATATTCATTAAAATCATTTCTCGTTACTTTTGATAAAGTAAAGAAGATACCACTTTAGTATTGTAATCTTTATTTTTAACCATTTTAGCTATACGATAATATACATTTGTAATAGTGTAAACATTAAAACATTTACATAACAAATATTGTGTCGAGTCATGAACAATGTCGTGAAAATGATTCTCAAACAATAAATACGTTACAACGTATCTTTACCGAGACACGAACGTAACGCTCAAACCATCCTGTGGTGCTAATATGACACTGTAGGGGTCGGTTTGTACGTTATAGGGTAAGGCAGGCTTCAATTCGTAGGCAATAATCAACTGAGCTAGAGCTGAGCGCATTTGCATCATACCATAACGTTTACCTGTAAAAAAAAATATGTTTACTTCGCTTCAAGCTATTACTTATCAATTATGATTCATACTTTTACGGGTGGTATCATTCACATGCAGGAATACGTAATAAGTAGGTGGTAGGGTAATGCCTGCCGTCAAGCAGTTGTGTGCAAACATTTCTGTGTTTCGTTCTGAAGGTGTTGGAAGGAAAGGGGGGATAGCTAGTGGAATTACTGGCATATGAGACTTAAAAACTATTGCCTCGAGGTGACAGTGCGCAGTTTGGTGCTACATAAGAATTTTCTGGTTGACTTTCGTCTCGTCACTTCTTCCATTAAAAAAAAAGAAAACATTTTTCTAATAATATAAACTCAATCAATAGCGAAGACGTATCAACATAATAAAAATAAAATCATTGTCATTGTCATAAAATCACGACGTATTTCGTCACTTTTCTTTGCAAAAATAAACTAGCTAAGCATACATTAAACATAGTCAATTTATGACCTTCTAGCATATATTAGTATATATTTTATTTTATATCTTAGGAGGCGGGCGAGAGAATTTCTTTGAAACTAGGAAATTCTATATTCGTACATAATTGTCTTTAAAAATAAAATTTGTGTCAATAATTAATTAATGTTAATATTGTTTGAAAATGTTTGACAAATAAGGTAAGTGGGTTTTATAGCTCATAGAGTAATCATCATTCCTGAGGTCTAAGATGGAAAATCTTTTGTGGCAAAAAAAGTCGTACGAGACATTTGTAAAGTAAAGTAAAGATTCAGCCTATAAATGTCGTCATTTTGTGTAGCCAAAACGTATCTAAAATAGGCACGTCTGTCTGTACATAGATCAGTACTGGTTCGGTGGTGTCTTTGAGTCTGGCAGAAGAAGCATCAAAGTAAGATTAATGCTGTGGAAAAGTGACTTTGTTGGACAAAGTGTAGAACAGCGTTATAAAGGGACGTTGTGGTGTTGTAGAAGATGTGGTGACTAAGATAGAGAAAGGGATGCTTATATGATTTGGAACCAGATCAATGAGACGGGTGTGAATGAGCAAGTCCGTAAGGGTCGACGCTGGCGAACGTATCACGATCGGATCGAAATAGCATTTATTGAAACGCCGATAAGCATGTATGAAAACGCTCATGAAAGATGTGTGGCAGGATCGCAGCAAGTGGAAAAAAGTGCTCTTTGCCTGCCCCAGTGGAAAGAGGCTTGACTTTATTCATTATTAATTTCTAATTTTGAGCCTTCAATAGACGTTTATTTCTTATAGTCACTGCTTTTTCCACAGCGTTTCGCGAAAACAACGAACTAAAAGAACACGGGGATGAAGATTCTCTCATTTAATATTTTTCTTTTTTGCGTCTAATGTAAAATATATAAAATATATATATGTAAAAAAGTAAAGTTACAGCCTTTAGGAGTAGGCCTTTTAGGAGGCCTGTGCTCAGCAGTGGGACATTTATAGGCTGAAACTTTACTTTTTTTTTTTACAGCCTTTAAATGTCCCACTGCTCAGGCCTCCTCTCATTTTTAAAAGGTTTAGGACCTAGGAAGAATCCGCCACGCTGCTCCAATGCGGGTTGGCGGACTTCACATGTCTTAAAAATATTTCTATTCCTCGGACATGCAGGTTTCCTCACGATGTTTTCCTTCACCGCTAAGCACGTGGTAAATCAGCACTTAAAACTGTAGAACAATTATAGGTGCTGGCTCCGGGGATCGAACCCGGGTTACTCGCTTATTATGAAATTAAAACTTTCCAAAATTCAAAACCAAAACAGACCACACCAGAATACCAAAAACAGATAGGCCAAATGAAACATAAAAAATTAAAACCTTTTGCGATACTACATTCTTAACAACCCTATTAATTAGTCAATATGAAAAGCAATACAGTCAATCCTTAAATAATACGCTAGCGTAGCCAAACATTTGACTTACCGATACAAAAGCGAGGACCTTCGCCAAAAGGCAAGAAAGTGAAATTCAGATTATCGTTGTCTGACTTGCAATTTAAACGCTCTGGAATCCATTTCTCCGGCTCTGGATACAGTTTATTGTCATAATGGATGGCTAGGACGTTTATGAACACAGGCGTTCCTTTCTCTATTGTTATTTCATCATTCAATTTGTATCTCTTATTGCATATCCTATCCAGATATGCAACCGGGGGGTATTTGCGCATAGTTTCTAAAAATTTTGAACGTACATTTTAATATAATGATTAACATTAAAATATTTAATACGAAATAACATACCGCCAATACAGGACGAAAGATATTTTAACTCCAATAAGTCATCGTAGTCTAAAATCTCTTTCCCCGATTTTTGTAAAGCTTCGTTTACCTCATTGTAGAGTTTTTCCTATAAAAAATCACAAAATATAATATTAGAATAGAATGGGAAAGATATTTTTTATTCAATATAGATTATGTTCATAACTGAATAACGTTTTCCCGTTCCACTGGATCGAAAGAAAAATGCCTCAGATATGGTAAAAACCGGCAAATAAATTCAGCGGGCTTATTGAAAATGGTTTTTGATCTGGATTAAATAGGCGTTCGTTATTTTAAATTTGAGATGGTTATTTCGCATTTTTTCCGGAATTAAAAATTGTTAATCATAAACAAATGTTATAACTTTTCGATTGAATAAGCTGTATTGTAATATCATCAAATTATTCTATAGACCATAATTGAAAGAAGACGAAAAGTTACTCACTTGTTCCTTCGGATGATGCGCAAGTTCATGCAAGCAGTAGCTAAGAACTGTGGATGAGGTTTCAATAGAGCCTAAAATGAAAACAGCTGCTTGCGCCAGCATTAAGTTGTCTGCGAGTTCTAAAATATACAGATTCAATTTTAAACATTATTTAAACCTTGCTTTTCAAACAGAACCACTAAAAATTTATTTTAGTATTACCAGATCCAGATTCAGCAGGCAATTTTAAATTTTCTTTTAGCTTCAGCAAATGATCAAGAAGATCCTTATTATTTGATTTGTCATTGTTCTTACGGTCTCCGGCAACATTCCAAAATACTGTCTTGATGTACTCAGTGGCTGTCTTAGAAAAGAATTGTAACCTGGAAGACAAATATGCTTTATTAAATTTATTGTATTACTTTTTTAATTAATTAAATAATTTTGTATTTAACAAATTACATAATTAGAATAAAACATATAAAAAGAAAGTCTATTATACTTTTTAACTGTTTATTAAAACCTTACTACTAGTCGTATTCTACTTGTACTGTAGCTTAATTTACTAAATACACCTCCTTCCCTTATTTGACATCGCTTTCGCTCAAGTGAATAATGCTCAAATAAACTGTATAGAGTACAAAATTGATTCCTTTACAAAGCTACGGGAGCCCGGTGATTTTAGCGCAATATAGACATTCACATCGATTGTGAAATTTCTTTAATCTCTGAACACTTCAGGGAAATATGGCGTCGATTCTTCGAGAAAGTCGCACTTCATTCCAACCTACTGAGACTAAGCGCGCCACCGCAGTCAGCGACACGCAACGGCCAACACCGCGTACACACGTTACACCCTCGTACCAGGGCGGTTCTAACCGCTCAGAGCTACCGATACCAGTCAACATTCCGAACGAAGGTCCTAACTTTCCTCGTACGGTCAATAGAAGATTTATATTCAAAACAATAATAAGACGAACTTATTATTGTTTACGACATACACTTATGGCGCAAGAGTGATATGATTGTTTGTATGAAAATTTTAAAACTTTTTTTAAGTTTGGTTTCTTTCAAATTAAGCTCGAAAGCTGACTAGTCCGGTGGTGTTGTAAAAGTCGAGAAAGCTAACAGCACTCGCACTAGATGCTAGACCCCTTATATGGCCCTTTCTCTGCCATTAGCGTACTTGCCAGCTGAGTAGTGAATACTTCGTTCGATTCCGAGTAATGTGATATTTGTCTATCTCAAATTATAAGTTTCCAGCTACGGATAAACAGCGATTCTTGCCGAGGTGTTGATACTGTATCTAATCTTTTCTCCAATATTTTAACTTAGATGTTACTCAGATGTTATACGGGAAAGTAAAGACGACTGAGGTAATACTTAAGGCACTATTATTTATTCTTCGTACATGGCAACTTCTGGTTGTTATCCAGAAAGAAAATATTGCTGTTTTAGCGGTCTGGTTTATTCTCACATATTATGTTTCACATCATTGGACATTATATTATTTATTTGAATTAACATGATTACTCACTTTAGTAAAGCAGCTACAGCAGGAACGAAGAATATCATAGTAAATTCAAATCCGCGCCAGAAAGTCCATTTAACCATATGATTCGTTATGAACCATAGGGGTGAATTTTGATCATTCAGTACACTGACCCGTATACCGAATACACTGTATGCCACTGTGTCTGAAGTATACATTGAGAATAGTTCCTAAAAATATTTAATTTAATACGTGAAATTACGTTTTTAAGTGTAATTTGATACCGAAATGTGTTAAGTTATATTATTACGATGCGAGCATACGCATACCTTTAAGTTTACATATTTATTTTTATCAATGTAATCGCGGCGAACTTTTGAAACCAGTTCTTTAGCATTTGTATTCATCAAATCAGTAATCCTTTTGAGTCGAGACGACGTAAACATAGGTGACAATTCATGCCGCATCGTCGACCAAATTGGGTTCTAAAATAAAAGATTATCATGTGGTTTTATAATGTAATAGCAGTTCCCTCGACTTCGTTTGTGTCGACTTTTGGATTTATTTAAACAGGTCATTATAAAAAGGTTAAAGGTCATATCAATTTCTATAATCATATAATATTAAGGGGCTCTGCTTCTATGCCATAGAAGGCGTTCTGAGGAATATTGTTGGGTCTCAGAGTCATTAGCGTATATTTTATTTATATTATACAGGTTATTATAAGATTTAGTAATTCTCGAGTTAAATCCGTTCGTACAGAAAGATAGATAAAAAGGTAGGTTTATTTTAGATATTTGAGTAATATAGACATGAAACTTGTGTAACACTCCGAATCTTCCTATGTGTCCTATTCCATTTTTTTATTAATGTTACATTATTTACTTAGAGGAAACATATGTACCAATTACTTGAATTAAATAATAAAAAAAAAATATTGTTTTATTACTTACTTTAACGGTAAACAAATTCAACGAACCCAAAGGATCAGAAAAACCTGCATACAAATATCGGTCTTGAAAATAATCGAAGTCTTTTATAAGAATCCTTCTCGCCAATTCTGGTGTCTGCAACATTAGCACTGGCTTCCAAGCTAAAAATATTCCTACGTACTCTCTGGGATGTTTATTTTTCAACTCATAACAAAAGTCCCAAAAACTCTTTCGCATTATAAACCCAAGGTTTCCAAAGAAAAGGAAGGGTTTCTCGTATGGAATTCCACGTTCTTTCCAGTAATTGTAATTTCGATAATAATATAAACATATTAAAATAACGCACAAACTTGCTAACAAAAGCAACCAATTAATGACCACACCGAGAATGTTGACGTCCATGTTGGCTTACATCTATGATATCACTGTCTGTAATCTGTATTGTAACGCGAATAATAATGATAAACGATGATGTATATTACCTACTGAATACGTATAAAATATACGCATGTAGATAAGTAAAAAACAAATTCAGGAATTCTTTAGAAAATCTGATTAGATAAGGTAACTAATCATAATCTGTGCAATTTTTCATCATTTATCAATAAATATTATTTATACAGATTTTTTTTATCGGATCAAGTGATGAAACGATCAAAACGTTCACCTGATGGCAAGTGCAACGTCTGCCCATAGCAAATGCTGAGTCACTCATAACATTTGTCTGTGATACTAAACTGGGCCCATCACCTTGAGACATCACTTCTTAAGTCTCATATGCCCAGTGATTACACTAGCTCACAGTGCCCTTCAGGCCGAAACACAGTAATGTTTGCACACTACTGCTTCAAGGCAGAGTAACTGGCCCTGGGGTGGTACCTACCTAGACGGATTCCTGCATAGTAATCCCAGCACCAGTATGTAAAATGTGTATTTCATTATTGTTTAAAATTATTGTAAATAATATTTTTTCATTTATACTTAGATCTATGAATGTAGTGCAATTATGTGCAGATTTTTAGACCAAATCGCAGAAGTTATTTTTTTTCTCTAATCTCTATAGATAAAATGCGCGCATGACTACATCATATACACTATAGATTATCATCATACTCACTATAGATTAAACATAAATAAAAGTGAAGGATAGAGGATTCCGTGTGGTGGCGGCTAAAGAGAATCAATCTATCACCACATCTAATCATATGGGTGTCGTAAAAGTCGTCAGAGGGAAAATACAAACTTTTGTGGCAATCAATGAGAAAGGCCTATGTTCAGCAATGGACTAGTGATAGGCTGAAATGATGATGATCATGATAAAAGTAAAGGATAACGTTCATATGACATTATTAAAATTCTTATTCACATAAAATTATTTTGTGTTTTATTAAACAATGTTTCCGTCGTGCCGGTATATTTGAATAATATTTAACCTTAAACATTATCGCAATAGAGATTTTAGTACAATTTAATTGAGAACAGTACAACATTCCTTCAGTTCTTATCTTACATTTACATATTTTTAAATGTGTTGACAATAACATAAATAAAGTGTATAAAAATATGATTATATATGTGCTTATACAAATGCGTTAATTCAAGTATGCAAAAATAATAACGTACTTTAATATAATCACTTCAGCCTATTACTAGTCCACTGCTGAACATAGGCCTCCTCCATAGATTGCCGCAGAAGTTTGTAGCTGTCATTTTTGGGGGATTTTGTCATAGTTCCCACGCTTGGCAGGCGGGTTGGCAACCACAGTTTAATTATTCAGATGTTTAAGGAAAATGCTGCTGCCGAACTCCTTGCTTTTATTTTCCCTCTATCGACTTTTACGACACCCACAGGATGAGATGGGGGGGGGGGGGGTTCTCTTAAGCCGCCACCACACGGCATTTGAATAGTACCTACTTTAATAACTTTACGCGAACATTTAAAAGGGATCTTAAAGTTAAGCATTGACAGCAAGACGGGAGTGCCATTTCTATTAGCAAGGGTTTTATGCAAAAATAACAGATCTTAAAAATCTCTGCGTTTGTTCAGTGATTGTATCAGAAAATAAAAAAGTCTTTCAGAGTTGCTTGAAAGTATTTTGGCCTTACGTACAGAGAAAGCCAGATGTTAAAGTAATCGCTTTTGTACCCTCTTAAGTCTGTGAGCATGAGTAGTACTATGAGACCTTCTGAGTACACAACAGTACTAGGTTATTTTTGTATAAGGATTACGAAATACTTTTCCATTGCGAATAATGACAGTCAGCCCTTTAATTTTTAACGTTTTGTTCGTTTCGTCAATTCTTCCAATAAAAAAAAAATATTTTTAATGTGTGAAGTAAAAGTAAATTACTTGACTAATATAAATCCAAGGTCTCTGATAGTGTCCACAGTTTTAACAGGATAGTCAATATTGTAATATCGTGAAGCCGAATCATTATTATTTCTAGCTATGCTTTACGCCAATTTCTTTTCGGAGAAGAGCAGTATTATCGCAATTATCAATTTTAAGAAGTTTAAGGTCGTCAGCAAACATGTAGGGTATGGAAAAAAATCCATTATATTCAACGTGCCGGACTAGTTACATTATCTAAAACATTTTTAGATAGACAAAGAGGTAATGCCGAACATACATAAACATATATATATATATGACTCATTTTGAAAGTCGGTATAAAACAGTGATATATTCAATTGCTACGGAATGTTCAAAAATGTTTTCCTGCCTCATGTCCGAGAAATAAAAATATTTTGAACACGTGTCAAGTCCGCCGTCCCGCATTGGAGCAACGTGGCGAGGTTTTCGTGACTCCAAAACCCCTTTCAGAAGCGAGAGGAGGCTTGTGCTCAGCTGTTGGACACTTATAGGATGTTATGTTTTTTTCCACTGTGACCAAAACTGGGCTCGTTTTCTGGTAGTATCAACAAAGGAATACACATATGTAATATAGTTACATTCATAGACATATGTACGAATATATACATTATATATGAAGAGATAAATCATTCCCGATATATGCTTTTCTATAAATGTTTTAGTTTCTTTGTGGTAAACAGATTAATTACTTTTTAATAAACTTAACCCAGACTAAAATTAATTCTTCTTATTGATTTTAATATTATTATTTATATTTACTTAGAAGTAAATGAGTACGCATATAAAGAATAAACCAATAAACTACATCAGGTTATAACGGAATGTAAATGAAATTACTATTCCATGTAATTCAAAACGATCAAGATATAAAAAGTGCCTAAGACATTCCTGCACTGGGTAGTGAATCTCGTAATAACTTTTTTTAGTCGCAGACAAAAGCGATTCATCATCATAGTCATCATTATACTCGTAACATATCATTAGTCCACTACTGAATATAGACCACCCCCATAGAGTAAGGCGACGATATAAAAATAAAACATAGATTGCCACAAATGCTTGTAGCTCCCATTTTGGGGGAATTTTACCATAGTTGCCACGCTGGGCAGGCGGTTCGGCAACCGCAGTTTATTTAGTTTCAGGATGATGCTACTTCCCATTTCCTGGTTTTTATATTTTCCCTCTCTCGACTATTTCGACACTCACGGGATGAGATGGGGTGGTAGACCTTACGCCGCCACCACACGGCAAGAAATTATTTTAACGAAAAGTAATTATTTTTATTTAATAATTACCTCGAAATTGATATTACCAAAATTAAATTATACGAAAGGCGCTCCTCTGAAAACATATCAATAATGAAGATACAGTATAAGTCTGATATTGTCAAATTTGATAAATTGGAAGCTTATCAGTACACCCAACGTAGCTGAACTGAAGTGGAATTAACACTGAGTGCTAATTAAGTTCTTAATGTTAATTATTTTATTATATTTATATACTTAATTATAATTCATACATTATTTCTTACATTATTTTTATATCGTCGCCCCACACTATGACCCTGTATTGTGAGTGCGTTTTAAACATATAAATTTCACATGCACAACACAACCAGGTCCAAAACCAACAATTTATGTTTTTGCTCAAATGATTATTTCGGCTAGGAATCAAATCTACGACCCGCAGCGTCAAAGTCAGGTACTCTGACCACTAGGCTACGCGGTCGTTATAATTATTATTTTTAAAGAAAACTTGAAAAGGAGTCAAGCAAAAGCATTGACTCCTTTTCAAGTTACAAGTTACGAGTATAATAAGGCGCTGCAATAGTACACCTTAAGTGAATAAATAAGTATTGTCCGAAATTAAAAAAAAAACTAAAGAGACGCAAACACTCAAAAACATCTGAGATATGAATCCAATACATTATCGAATAAAATTATAGGTATCAGTGAAACTACCAGCTTTAAATAAATCTTTGCGGGTCTTTTTTGTAAATCAATTTAAATATGGACTTCTTCGTAGAACATTTAAAAATAGTTTTCGTTAAGAAACACAACTTCCAAAATATCGTAAAGTGTGATTTACTTTATATACAAATAAAATATAATATTTTGCTATAAAGAAAACTTTTGGCATTATCAATTTTCATATTACCAACTGCAAGTAAAATAAATATATGCATATTTATTTTCCTGCTTTACTTGCAGTATGGTTAGATTATATTTTCCTGATCAGGTTTGCTTAGATTGTCAGCCGCGTACAGCTTCACTTTTTACGTCTGTGAATCTTGTCAGTCTCAGGTACATTCTTGAGCAACGAGCACGTATTCCTATTAGATTAAGTATTAAGTTTTGAATGGGATATACGTGTTTTAAAAGTTTGTGTGATATTTGAGTTTTAATTTATATTTTACGACAACATAAACACCTAGAAGAATATAACTGCTTCTGCAACTCCTACCGCGACATAACCATATTGAACATGGTTGTCAAATTTTTTGACCAGGTCATGCTCGGCGGGCGTCAAAAGCTTGCTGATTGCGTATATCCAGAGGCCTAGTGCGGTTGCCGGGCTTAGCGTTACACAGTGAATATGACATTCACTCTACGCCAAAGCCAAGAGAAATGCAGAGAAACGCCTTCGTGGATCTTAATAGGCCCACGCCACGAGTGAAGATGAGGATTGTACGCTGCACTTGAGTGAATAGGGTTTCGACCCTATCTAATGAGTCTTGTTGTCATGTGGTGGCGTCCTTAGAGAATCTACCACTCCATCTCATCCCGTCGGTGTCGTAAGTCGACAAAGGGAAAATAAAATCCAGGACATAGGCGGTTGCCATCTCACCTGTCAAGCTTGGCAACTACAGCAAAATCCTCCCAAAGTGAGAACTACAAACTTTTGTGGCAATCTGTGGGGGAGGCCTATGTTCAGCAGTGGACTGGTGATAGGCTGAATTAATGATGTTGATAATGAGTCTTGCCAGATTGTTTCACGAAGACATGAAAGCTGCTGTAGTATAATAGTATATTACATGTGACAAATACGGCGGAAATATGCTACTACTAGTGGATTAGGATAAGGATTAGGTGATTTAGGATTCCTATGCAGGAATCCGTCAAAGTAGGTACCACCCCAGGGCCAGTTATTCTGCTATGAAGCAGTAGTGTACAAACATTACTGTGTTCCGGTTTGAAGGGCACTGTGAGCTAGCGTAATCACTGGGCATATGAGACTTAAGAACTGATGTCTCAGGGTGACGGGCGCAGTGTAGTGTCACACAGAAACGTTCTGAGTGACATAGCATTTATTATGGGTAGACGTTGCACTTTACATCAGGTGAACGTTTTACTCGTTTCGTCACACAATCCAATTTAAAAAAAAAATGGCTCCTACCCTGTTCGGTATTTTCCTTTTGTTGCTTTTGAAAGTGGCTTTCAGTAACGACCATCAGTGTATCTACCTACGTACAAGGACAGTTTGTCAGGAAAATCAGTTTAATTTAAACTTTTAAATTAAAATAATGAGGAAGACCTTTATCTTCGATTGTAATCGGTTCTTTATAGACTTGGTGTTTTTTTTTTAAAATCTTGTGGAATATTTTGGTATGTGTATCTTTGGTCAGTTGTGATGGAGACAGCATTTCTTGTATATACACTTCTTTCCAGAGTGCCCCACACATAATCAATCGGATTCAGGTCTGGGTTGCATGTTGGCCAGCACATGGTGCATATCCCAAATTTTTTTAAATATTGTTGGGCTTGTGCGATGACATACGATCTACCATTTTCTTGTATGAGAGTGAAGTTTTAGCCTGTCACTTACTAGGAGCCACATCTGGCAAAATATTCGTTACGTTATGTTGTGACAAACCATGATTAAGATCTCGATGAAAACCAGTTGCGTCTTCCCATCCATCGATATACCACCCCGACCATATACGATTCGCTTCCAAAAGGTGCACGCTCTTCATTGCAACATTGAACATAACATGCCACAGGTCGACAATAAACTCTTCTACGATAGTTTAAACCCTGCAAAGATACCCTGCATTTGTCTGTAAACAAAGCCCATTGTTCTTCGGATTAAATTACGAGTATATACGAGTACAAGCAAATCTCAATAAGACTTGCCTGCGAGCTACAATAAATTAAGGACCATTTTCTTATCTTGAAACTGTGATATTATTCTCATTGATCCTCCTCCTTATGAATCGGGCTCTTACGGCTACTACGTTCGCTAATTTACCTAATGTTTGATTTTAAGTGATGTCATGAAACGATTTTGCAATAAATCCAAGTGTAATTGCCAAGTCACGATTTGGGCTTGGGCTTGAATTCGAACCCATAACCTGCGGCGTAGAAGTCAGGTATTCTAACCACAAAGCCACGCGGGCGTCAAATGTACTAATATGTACTTTTTAAGATACCAACACTTAAACGATTTACAAACTTAATATTGCGGCTGATAAAAAATTTGTCATAGATTTTGAAGGAAAAATTAAGATTACCAACCGCAAAGACAACGGTGCAGAAATTTCAGAAATTTTTAATTTTTCCTTCCATTGTGGACTAAATACTAACTATATCCCAATTTTTATGTTTCTAGCTCTGCTAGAAATACCTAAGAATTTTGATGGTCGGGGAGTCAGTGACAAAATAGGAAAATTTAACTTGTGATATTTCGTAAACTATCGTAGGTACAAACTTGTAATTTGGCAATATAGGTAGGTTTGGTAAGTACTCTAGTTGACTGAAATTTCAGATTTCTAACTTTACCCATAACGAAGATACAGGGGGGTAAAAAGTGCCGCGAGTTGCTTCGAGAAAAGTATGTTACGGCTGTGCCCGTTTCGTTTGTTTGCTCTACTTGGCTGAGGTCACTACCATGCCCCCAGATAAATGACGCGCTAGTGTGAGACTATGTACGAATTTATTTAAACGCATTATCATTGTTTTGTGTCATTTCCATTTTCAAAATAAATTTTATTTTCAAGTTTATAATAAGCATTGATTCATATATTTCAATGATATAAGTAAAAAATACGCTTATTGACTAAAAAAAATAAATGAATCACCTTCATACTTTGATGCAGTTTATATATATGTCCGTCAATAAATATTGACATATACATATTTAGAAATGCATTCATTATAATTGGGTCCTACTCATACCAATGTTCGCACAAAATAACTTCAATCATTGGGACAAAATGTAATGACTTTTATTTCATAATTTAACTATAGCTACTTTTTTATATATGAGTGTTTAAAACTATAAAACATTTATTAGTAATTAAAATAAATATAAACAATATTCCGATTGTTCCATTCTGTGGATTGTTTAGATTCGTGGTATCGGCGTTTAAATAGTGCCTGTTTAATTTTTGATACATATATTAATAAAAAGTAATATCTTATGGTTGCATTATATAATAAAGACTAATTGTATTTTAAAATTGCTAAGAAATTCTGTAAACTTTAAACACAATTTCAAATAAGCATGCGGTTACAGGGATCATTGTGGACGATATTTGCAATTTATATTGAAAATCACCTGAGTATATTTCAAAATTCTATTTACAATTTCTTCATTGATTAAGCAATTGATAATATTTTTACATAGCTTATTAAGTCGAGCGTACCCTAAAGTCTAAAAACTAAAGTCTTTTTTCAGTGCGTGTTGCCAGTGATGACTTACGGAACAAACCTCAGAATTGCTAGAGGACCTTAGCACTATGCTTAAATTTGTAGTACACACCTCCCTGCTTACGTAGGAAGAAATTTTCTTTTGTGTTACACACCGCCACTCGAACCGTCGAAATGGCGACTTTCCGCAATCCCGCGCCGGAATTCATACAACTCGCGGAGTTTTTGCGTGCCGCGCACCCCGAGATCTGGGCTCAGTTCCGATCGAATTGCCTCGTATCCGACTCGGTACAGCAGAGAAGCTACACGGCCTCGTTCGACACCGAAGGCCCGTCATCGCCGGCTTTAGAGCCCGCCTCAACTGCACCTGCGCACGGTGACTCATCCGCACCTGTGTGCGAGTCAATTAGCGGCTTAATAGCCGGCAATAAAACCGCCGAAGAAAAGTTGTCACGACACGGTCGGCATTGTGTGAGACAACTGCACCTGCGGGTAATGAACCCGACGTTAATGAGTGCAATAAACACTTAAATACAGCATCTAACGCACCTGCGCCTTCCTTCCGGGAATCGCAATCTATTGTCGGGCCCGCGGCCCTTTCGGACTCGGGATCCAATATGGATTGCGAGGAAGCCAGGCACGACGACGGCTTTACCGTCGTCGTGAGAAAAGCGAAGAAACGCGCCGCGAAGAGTGATGCCTAACTCAGGTACCACATCGCCGTCCGCTTCACGGAACCCGGCCAAGAAGGGCGTGTCTAACACACGCAAGACTATCGAAAAGTCGCTGCCCGCGCATCCCGCGGCGCAAGCTATCAAAGCTTCTCCGCCAATAATCCTACAGGATAAGGCGCAGTGGAACGATTTGTCACTATGAATGACAAACAAAAAAATTGTGTACCCGAAGGCGCAGACGGCAGTGCAAGGTATCCGCGTATACCTAAGCACAGTCAGCGACTTCAGGGCCGTCACTAGCCATTTGCGTGGAAGAAACATCAGCTTCCACACTTACTCGCTCGCGGAAGAACGTAGACTCCGCGTAGTCATTAGAGGCTTGCCCAAAGAATTGGAGACAAGTCACATTCTCAGTGACCTTAAGTCACAGGATATACCTGTTTTGGAGGTGCATCGTATGCATCACCCCCATAATAAAAAGTCATACGACCTGATATTAGCCATACTGGAACTCCAGAAGGCAAACAGGTATTTAATGTCAAAACGATTTGCGGCCTCTCAGGCCTTTCTATAGAGGCACCCCGTAACTGGGGCATCATTGGCCAGTACCACCGATGCCAACTGTACGGACACTCTGCCCGTAATTGCTTCGCCCGCCCTCGTTGCGTCAAATGCCTCGGGGATCACGGCACTCAAGAATGCTCACCAGAAGCGCAAGATCCCACAAGGTGCATACTCTGTGGCGAGCTGGGACACCCTGCGAATTACCGCGGGTGTAACAGAGCGCCGAAGAGTAAGAAGCGCAGGGGAGGCAATAAGAACGGCCGTAGGAAGGGCCCCGGGGCCCCGCAGCCTCAGACTCCCGCTCCTAAACCGGCAACAAAGCCCGCGCCTAAACCCGCGCCTAAAACAACGCCCGCGCCCGCTCCGGCCGCAGCGAAACCCGGTCCCGCTGACGGGACTACCGAGCCGATCAAAAGCCAGAGCGCCGCGCCGGCGCCGAACGCATGGACAAAACCGTTGCCCATGACGCAGAAGAGCGCAGCCGCTTCATGGCCCGCGCCTCGAATCGCAGAGCCCAAAATTCAGGGCTCTCTAACTTCGCTGCAGACTTTTCTTCAATTTGCGGCTTCATGCGCAGCATTAATATTGCGGAACTATCTAGCTTAGCGCGTAAATTCCGCGAAGCAAAGTCGTCTCGGGACCCCACGGTGGTCTCCATCAGCGCTTTAGAGGGGTCACGGGATCTCCGTTCGGAACGCAACCGTGCCCCTCTAACGCTTCGCTATATCAATAGCCCGACCCGGGGGCAGTCCTCACTGCCCCCAGCACTCTCTCGGTGCTATCACGATGACCCGAGACCACTCGAGTCATCGTCCTCCCCGGTGTCGCTTTACTGGGCGTTCGGGTCCCCTATCCCGATTGCCCGCGACACCGAAGGCCCCGTTTCTGGTAGGGGATCACCATTTCTGATAGGAGGGCCGTGACGAGGCCCGCCGATGCCTCGGCGGCGTCGTCGTCTCCGAGAGGGATCGGTCCTCTCTCGATCCCTCTCGGCAGCCTCCTTCTGGACCATCACGGTCTCACAGAAATTGGCTACGGTCCTCCACGCCGTGTCCCCGCTCAGCATAGCCGACACTACTGCTGGCAGGGAGAGGTTCCACCCGATATGGCTGACCAGGATACTCCGCTCCGACTAAACCATGGACCGTGGAGCACATAAGCGTAATCGACGCGATTTGGACGTTTCAATGCGCCTAAAACACCACGCGCCGCGTCGACCATAAATAAACTTTTAATTGTTACTAATGGCGTCCCATATAGGTAGAATTAAACCTCGCTCTCTGACTGTCTCCTATTTTAACGCAAACGGTCTTAAGACGCAGTTAGTTGAAGTCGCGAATTTCCTTCGTGACCATGACATCGACGTTATGCTAGTGCAAGAGACTTTCTTAAAACCTAGTATGCGCGATCCTAAGAAGCCAATTACAAATTTATCCGTAATGACAGAGCGACCGCGAAAGACGGCACTCTGATTTACTTTAAGAAGTCCTTGCACTGTATCGCGCTCGATACTCCAGACTTAATCAATATAGAAGCTTCCGCGTGTAGGTTAGCAATGACCGGCCACAGGCCGCTTGTACTAGTATCAGTTTACCTCTCGCCATCCAGACAAATATTAGAATCAGATTTAAAATCTCTACTAGATTTAGGTCGTTCTGTTATACTTGCCGGTGACTTGAACAGCAAGCACGGCAGTTGGAATTCCAACGTTAATAACACGAACGGTAATAAACTGTACTACTTAGCCGAGAGCCTTAACGTAAACGTTATAGCTCCCGAAACACCAACTAGAGTACCGACGCAATTACATCAGCAGCCAGATATTCTAGACGTAGCTATAATTAAGGACGTGAACTTAGCAATAGACTCTATAGTTACGCTTCACGAACTTGAGTCGGACCACCGTCCGGTCATTTTTAAGCTGGGCCAGCCAAATGGTGAGGTCACTCAGACCAAAACCATTGTGGACTGGCGTACCCTTGGAGTCAAACTCGAGGCTACGAGCTCTCAGCACTTAGACGAAATTTCTAATACTATCGACTCGCCAGAGGTAGCCTGCCGAGCGATAAAATCATTTTCGAATCATCTCAAAACAGCCGTCGGAGAATCCTCCCGGACGGTTACGGTGTCGAGCGATCGACGCTGTAACCTACCGGCGGACATACGACGCCTGATTAGAGAAAAGAACCGTGCGACTAAAGCGCACGATAGATATAGAACAGACGAAAATAGACTCAGACTTCGCCTCCTACAAAGGGATGTTAAAGAGCGCTTATCTGAGTACAATCAAGACAGCTGGGACACTATGCTTGAAGAAATCGAGCCGCCGCACACTGCCTACTGGCAGCTGGCACGATCTCTCAAAGCAGAGCCGGTCTCACCCATGCCGCCACTCATTAGATCTAACGATAACTCGCTCGCCTTCGACGACAGCGAAAAAGCCGAATGTCTCGCAGACAGTTTAGAGAGCCAATGCACTCCGTCTCTCGCGCCTGCGGATCCCGACCACCTGCAGCAGGTGGCCGCGGAACTCGAACGCAGGGCTGCCATACCACCAGTGGGCGAACCACTGCCTCCAGTGACTCTCGACGAAGTCACTAAGATAGTCAAAAATCTTAAAAACCGATCCGCCCGGCCTCGACGGCATAAACAACAGGGTGATGAAATGTCTAACTACGCCGTTATTGTGTCTGTTAGTCAGTATTTTTAACGCGCTCCTCTCCAGCTGCTCCTTCCCGGACGACTGGAAGGAAGCCGACGTTATAGGCATTCCGAAGCCTAATAAGCCTAGGAACATTCCGTCTAATTATCGCCCAATAAGTCTCCTCAACTCGATGGCTAAGATTTATGAGCGCATTATACTCAGTCGATTAATAAACTATGTCCTTACAAATAATATTCTTCCAGACGAGCAGTTCGGCTTTCGCCCCGAACACTCGTGCACTCATCAAGTGCACCGCTTAACGGAGCACATTTTAGAGAATTTAAACGACCGCCCCAAGCCAGTAGGCACAGGGGCCTTATTTTTCGATGTCGCAAAGGCATTCGACAAAGTCTGGCACGACGGCTTGTATTACAAGTTGTATCACACTAAAGTGCCGGATAGACTCGTGAACATCATACGAGCCTTCTTGTCCAACCGCCTATTTCGATTCCGGGAATTACAGGGAACGCGCTCCTCAAGCCGCCCTCTCCGAGCAGGTGTCCCTCAAGGCTCCTGCCTCTCCCCACTCCTTTTCTCGCTATATACTAGCGATATTCCTAGAGACCAGAAAGTCAATCTTGCGCTTTTCGCAGATGACACGGCCCTGTACTATTCCGACAAGCACAAGGGCCGCATAACGATTCATCTCCATGCCGCAGCCGATCGCCTAGGCGAATGGTTCCGGAAATGGAGAATAGAGGTAAACCCCGAGAAAAGAGTAGCGATATACTTCTCGAGGGGCACGCCAAAACCCGCTAGATGAATTCACACAATCGGCAACAATCAACTAGGCACGATCACCCCGTTCGGACGCTCTATTCCCTTAGAAAAGAGCGTCAAATACCTCGGGGTCACTTTAGGCGCAGCGATGTCGTTCGCTGCAAACATAAAAAACGTTCGAAATAGAGCGGCTTTTATCTCAAGTCGACTATATCCACTAACTTGCTCTTCAAGCAAAATGTGCTTAAGACACAAACTTCGCCTCTATAAGACTTGCATAAGACCCGTAATTGACTATGCTTGCGTCGCTTTCGCTCACGCGACGGGCAATCAATTAAAGAAGTTACAGAGCGTTCAAAATCGATTCTTGCGAACTGCCACCGGAGCCGGTTGGTATCAACGCAACGTAGATCTTCACAGCGACTGTGAAATGCCCTTAATCTCTGAACACTTCAGAGCATCATCGCGGCGGTTTTTCGAAAAAGCCGCGGTTCATCCAAACCCGCTGGTGGTTAAAGCAGCAAATTACCGACCAGATAGAAACGCGACCGAACGCAAACGTCGCCCGCGAAACATGCTAGACGACACGGATGTCTCAGCTCTTCCTGACCACGATAGAGTCAGTCGAGACCCAGGCTACACTGTACACACAGTCAATAGCTTTAATATAACACGCACCACGACGCGCGAACGCCGTAGAGAGCGTCGCGCAATAGTCAATAATCACACCGCGTACACACGATTCACCCGTGTTCCAGGGCGGTACTCACCGCCCAGAGTTACCGACACACAAGTCGACAGTCCGAATGGACGCCCGCAGCCTCCCTCGGACGGTCATTAGATGACTTAAAATGTTTAAGATTTTCGAAATCGCGAAAGCACGCAGCGAACGCGACACAGTCCGAATTTCGAGGTTTTTGTAGGAGTTTTTATTTATTTATTTATGTTTGAGTCCAACCAAACCTGACACGCGGGCCCCAGGCCCGCGAGCACAGTATCCGATGAAGCTGTAAAAGCCGAGAAGGCTAACAGCAATTACATCACCGAAAATATATACTATGCTCAATGGCCCGAATAATGTCTCCCAATGATAGGTGCTAAGATAAACACGGACAATACGAAGATAATGTCTATCGTACATGTAAAACTTGCCTGTTGTTGGGAACACTTTGCTCGACGAATATATACCCAGATAATCATTTAGGCAAGCCGGACAAGGTCAATCGACGTATCTAACTCTGCTATATAGCGTTCGGGAAACTACGTTACATCTTCTAACTGATTTCCACTACAGCGATCACTTCAGAATATTATTGAGAGCTATCAACTGCGCAGGGGATATTATAGTGCCACAAGTGTACGCGCAAACACAGTCAATCATCCCAACCTACCCGCTGCCGATGTAACGCTAATGCGATAAGATCGAAGGTAGGCTAGGATAAATCCGAAAGTCTTAAAACGTCAGTCTTCAACCAGTTTGTGTTGCCAGTGATGACATACGGAATCGTGGCGTGGTCCTTAACTACAGGTCGCATGAGGAGGAGGAGGTCGCTCCAAGTTCTTCATCTAGTAATGGAAAGTGCTGTACTCAGTGATTTCTCTGTGAAAAGTATCCGATGAAGCTGTAAAAGCCAAAAAGGCTAACAGCAATTACATCATCGAAAATATATATCTTTGTGAAATTGAATCCGTAACCGTGATAATCGAAATCCGTAAGAACATAGTCCTAATCCCGATCATTCTGTAAAAAATATATGTTTTTCGATTAATATCTATATCGAAACATTACATATTTGTGTTATGTAGTTGAATAGCACTAGCTCGGAAAACAATCACAAAGCAGCTTGTTTCAAATTTGCTTTTGTTTACTGCGTAACAAATATTCCGTTTTTAATCAAGGCTTTGTTAACATTATCCACTAGTTTCACCAACCTATACTTGCAGTCCTTGGAAATACAGCCTCATTTCATCTTTAACCATTTGTACTGTACTTTAATAATCAACAGCTTAACATTGGTTAATTGTTAGGTATTTCATTATATTACTATCACTTATTCTTACACAACTTTTAATGTAGTTTTTAATTTTGGCAGAAATTTTTGAAACAAGTAATCCAATTAACAATCCTTTTAAATCTTAGTTTTGGCTTTAGTACTTTTTATAATAATTTTTTAACTATATTTTTAGTTTTTCAACGGCACTCTATTAGTTCAACGGCAGTATAATAATACCACCCAAATTATTTTCTAAATTAATATTTTTTAATAAATGTCTTCTATAGCCGTTGTAGCTCAGAGATCGGGCGGTCGCCCTAAATTTCCTGAAGTAACCTGTACTCGTTCCCCGGTGTCGGCACTTCTAAAATTATTCTGCAATTTTAAGTGCTGATTTACAACGTACACAGCGGTGAAGGGAAACATCGTGACTAAACCTGCATGTATAACAAAAATATTTTGATTACATGTGTATTCCGCCAATCCGCATCGGAGCTGCATGGCGCAACTCTTCTCGGTCTGCAAAACCTTCTCAAAAATGAGAGGAAGCTTATGTTCATCAGTGGAACATTTATAGTGTTATTTTCCTGTAAATAACTAATATTTTTTACTACAATTTGCATATTATTGCATGTAGCTGAATGTATATAAATAAAAACGCCCAAAAAATTAAAAAGTATTGTACAGTGTACACATATGCAGTAATTAGCAAACAGCAATTAAGAGCTCGAACGCTTGATCAAACATCTAAATGAAGCTTGATTAATTATCAAAATTCAATGTAAACAAACAAGACTGCCTGATTTGTTAACATAGTAAGTTAATTATTAGTAATTCGTAATCACTTAAGCTGTAGACATAAACTATACAAAGATTAAATACATTCTATCTATCCTATATATTACAGGTTTTAAGTTTACATGAATTGTTAATTTTATCCCAAAGTCACTGACACTTTGTGTTCAATAAAAACCGGTCAAGTGCGTGTCGGGCCGCGCGCAGCGTAGGGTTCTGTAGTTGCCCGTCACAATATGCGGCCTTAGAAAAGGCTTTTTCTTTGATAATATGAATATATTAATAAAATTGAGTTCATGGTTTAACGGCTAATAACGTCTGCAAACGGGCCTTCACAGGACGATAGTAACTAAAGAAGGAGTTATAAAATCCAACATCACAAGGGAAGTTTAAATAACTATAAATTAAAAAATAATTATAGATTAAATATTATCTATTAGAGTATCACCGCAAGTCTTAACCTAAATTTATTATAGAATATCATTAAAATAAATTAAAATAATGTTTTCATTTAATTCCAAAAATAGTACATTAGTGGTTTTACCTTCATTTGTAGCTTTACTCGTAAGTTACTACTTCTAATTTTATAAAATATACATTGCGACAGACATAAACCTCACAATATTTGTAATGATCATTATTGTTCGCCCGCAGGTTACTGCTGTTTACAAACTATTTTGGCTACATTCTGTACATTGGGAACAGAGATATGACTTTAATATATTCCTTTCATAAATGAATAGTATTTGAATGACATGATTTTGTAAAGCCCACTACTTTAATTTTATTTTAGAATAACTGAAGAAAATTAACATGTTTTTTATTTTACTTTACGAAATTGGATGACCGGATTTTAAGTTAGACCTCCAGCAACTATGAAAACCGTTTCACAGTTGACGGTCTAAATTAAAATCTGGTCCATGTTTCATCCTAACATGCCGCCTAGAAGCCGAGCTTAATAATCTGTAACCAAACTGGAGAGTTTGTATATTCAAACCCGCTAATCTCAGGAAATACTAACCCTATTTGAAAGATGATCTTTGTATTAGATAGCCGTTGTAGGTGCGGCACGCCGAGAAGGGCTGAACAGTGAGTGAATGCTAAGGTCAAGTAATGATTTCGTACGAATTAATACAGAAATCATGTGGTCGTGTTATTTTTCGCGGGTGAAACCCGGCAGAGCTAGTCTGAAATAATAATTAATGTAAGGCGCCAATTCTGGTTTGATACAATTTTTTACATTCACAGCTTTTATTATTGTCGCGTTAAACTTTATATTCGATAGCGTTCAAAAAACTAGTATTTGTTTAAATAAATTAAAAATAAATAATAGTAATATTCTAATTTTAAAAGAAATAACAATGTCTATTTTTATATAAAATCATGTTAAAGTTACAGTTGAAATGATGAAACGAACGTATTTGAATAAGAACATTTTTGTTTTGAAGAACCGTTATCAAACTCATTATAACTTTCAAAAACAATTCGTAACTAAAATATTTAATTAATTATCCCAGTAAACTTTGATCTAATGCTCACAAAACCAACACATAATTATATAGCTTAAACAAAGAAGTTACTGAAAATTAATAACATTTTCACATATGTTCATGTTGTCTGAATATCGTAATCCTTAATTAGCCCCCAATAGGTCCCCGCCTTGTTTTGCATGGAGGCTTAGTAACTGTGGCTTGCATAAGCGTAGCCGCGGCGTGCGGCGAAACGGAACACCACGAGGTTTTAATCGGTGCAAGTCCGACATAACCCATCCTCGCCCTCGCGAGGATATGCGAGGATATGATGTATATGATTATTATTTAAGGTAATTTAAAAGTAAACATACTAATGTAATTAACTTTAAAATAAATTGTTTCAACGCGCCATATTTCTGTTTATATCGCTTTACTTTTATCTACCTAATAAATTTACATCTCTGGATGCTGGATGGACGTGATTTACGACAAACGAGGCTGCTTAAGGCGCAATAAAAGCGACGTTCAGTGTCTTTTTCGACATGGGGAGTGATTTTTTAAACAATCATCTGTAAAAAACGACGAAAGGATGGCTTTTTTTAGTAAATAAAAGTAATACTCATTACCCACTTGACGTATTGCAAGCTGGAAATAAATTTCATAAATTTGATTTAAAAGGAGTATTTTTATGTACAATAATTTTATGAGTATTTTAAAAACTTCTAATACAATGATATGCGGACACCCATAGATAGTAATGTCCAAAAATTTTATGTAGATGTCTGTCAGGGAGTAGTTGATCTAGTTTCCTTGTCCGGCAAATACGGTAGAGTACCGAGTAAGCGACCACGGCCTCCCGAGCTACTGCTGTCTCCTACTACTCCTTCCGAGATTGTAGTATCTGTATGGATATCCTTATAGTCCCCTACTATCCCAAGTCCAATTCCTACCTAATTCTTTTCCATTCCTCTCCGTCAAGCCATTGGTTGCCGTGCCGATGGCTGCATGATCTGCTCTGACACCGGGCAGGACCAGAATAATGCTGGTCTTACCCAAGCATGCGTTTGGGTTGACAACGTCTCTAGCTACACGTGGAAACGCAATTGGGAGCAAGAATTTCAACTCGTAAATGGCGACGATTTGGTTCGCCAATCGCCACGTCTCGTTTACCGTGGGGGCGAAACGTGAGCTACGGATGTAGTTACTGCCTACCCCAATTAGAAAGGACACACCCTTTATAACTGTACTACTGTACTATATGTACTTTATCTATTTGTATGTATCTGTATAGTATTAGCTGCCCACCGAGTATTTAGTTGTGAATTCCAGTAGGAGCCAACATTTGTCCAAAATGTTGGTTGCGGCTGGGATGTGTTGTGTCTCTGACACTGCATCTTAGCTTAGTTCCAATCGTCCCCCCCCCCCCCCCAATGGGTTCTCGCCTTGTCGTGGCGGGGGGGCTTAGTAACTGTGGCTTGGTCACCCACGGTGAAGCTAAGAGAAACCCGGTCGGCCTGTTGCCTCAGGCTGACCCGAGGAGGTCGCTCCGAGTGGGCTACGCAAACCCACTCTGGATGCGAACAGGTGGACTGCTGGGGGGAGCAGTACGCTGCCCTCCGCAGCCGAGGTGGAGTCGCGGGGGAAGAGGAGTGTAGGTGTATCGTTGCCTCTCTCCCTGTCCCCCGCGACTTTGGCGGGGCCGCACCGTAGTTGCGGCGGTGGTGGGGCCGCGGGGGAAGAGGAGTGTTGGTGTGTCGTTGCCTCTCTCCCTATCCTCCGCGGCCGAAATGTGGTTGGCGGCGGAGCCACAGACCAGATCCGCTGCCGGGGCCAGGAAGACTGGTGCTTTCGAGTGCAAGTCTCGTGGCCCCGTAGCCTCCGCGTGGCGGACTCGGGGGGGTCCGTTGCGCGCACAAAGGGGGCTGTGCTGGAAGGCGCGTCATGTGTTCCGGCGCGCCTTGCTGAGAAGGAGAGTGGGGAGGAGTTGTCCTCTCCCGAGAAGGGGCCGCCGATGTTAGGCGGCCAGCGCCGGTGGGGTCGCGGATGTGTGCGTGAGCGTTCCCGTGGCCCTGCCAACATGCGGCGAAGGCGGAACATCATGGGGTTTTAGTCGGTGCAAGTCCGACATAACCCGTCCTTCCCCCCGTGAAGGCGGGTATGCGTTAGGCATTTCCCCATGTAAAAAAAAAAGTTCCAATCTTATCGAATGAGTGTTGTTATAAAGACCACGGGTAGGTTAAGACGAGTGGGCGTGCCTCTTTGTTTGCGGGTAAACTAGTAATATCTCCTGTGTAGTTGCCATCGTCCAATAGTATTTCGAAGTTGTTGCCATGTTGAATGAGGATTATTAAATTGGACAAAATAGCGATAAATTTTAAATTATATAGTATTATTTTATACGTTGTCGGCTCAAGAAGAGCAGAGCGATTGGCATCTGGGCTATGGGTACGCAATTTATGTCTGTAATGTCTATCATCTTCATCATTTCAGCCTATTACTCGTCCAATGCTGAACAAAGGCCTCCCCATAGATTGCTACAAAAGTGTACTCATTTGGGGGGGGGGGGGGGGACTTTGTCATAGTTGCCATGCTTAGCAGGCAAGTTGGCAAGCGCAGTGTATTTAGTCAGTTCCCTAATTTTCCCTCTGTTGACTTTTACGACACCCACGGATTCTCTTAAAACGCCACCACACGGCTCGGTAATTTCTATGCATGTGAAATTTATTGATGACGGCTTAAGAGAATCTACCACCCATCTCATCCCGTGGGTGTCGTAAAAGTCGACAGAGGGAAAATGAAACGACGAGATGGGCAGCAGCATCTTCCTGGAATATCTGAATAAATAAACTGCTGTTGCCAACCCGCCTGCCGAGCGTGGCAACTATGGCAAATCGCCCCCAATAGAGAGCTACAAACTTTTGTGGCAATCTATAGGGGAGGCCTATGTTCAGCAGTGGACTAGTGATAGGCTGAAACGACGACGACGAGTGTGATTTTAAAATATTCAATTGAATTTAAAATATTATAACTGATACTTACAATTTCTAAAATAATATTTCAGTTGTAGTAATTTTGACTTAAAAATATATGAGTGGGCACGTTTAAGCCCTATCATTAATCTTAAGAACGGAGTTAGGTAGTTACGCTTTAAGGGTTCTTTTATACATTTTTGTTGATTGTCAGACCCGTATCTGAATTTTTTAGGTCAAACCTTCGTAAAACATTAAATCAAGCATTTTATTGCAACTTGCATTTCCTACCTTTTTGGCCGCAACCTTTGTCAAGCTGTGGATCATTTACAAGCTGATGAAGATTTATTGAGTAAATGATACGATAAATGAGATCGAATTAAATTTTTAAGCATCAATACTTGCAAAACAACATTTTTATAGTATACATAATACTCGTAATTTTATAGTGTATAATAAGTCAGTATAGATAAGAAGAACACAAAAGTTGATAAGTTTTGTGTTCCTTTAATTATTTTAATGATGGAATAAATAAAATAAAATACAGTAACAATTAATTCTATAAAAATATAGCCAATAATAGATTCGCACAAAATTTATTTTAAAAGTATAGATATGAATAATACATCATGTCAGAATAACATTTATTTTATGCGTTTATGTTTGCGTGCGCGTGTATGTACGTATGTGTGTGTATGATAAACATAGCTCTTCTTTATTTGTAATAATTTTTAGCCGACATATTTAAAAAAATAATGAAGGCACTTTTACAAGCGTGTATAATTATTTATAACAAGCTCTCAACGACGATGTTCATATTGTGCTCAGCAAGGGTAGACAGCTCCATGATCGTTGCCGCAGTCACTATAAAACACGAGTTTATGTTTAATGCAGTTAATTACTCGTAGAATAGTTCTAGTTAGACGTTAATAAAGTGTAGACTAACCTTATAAAATGAACGATAAAGAAATATGGGTTAGACAGACTGAAGTTTGTATAACTGATTTTCGACCTTCCGTAATCGACAGGTAACTAAAGCCGAATTAACTTTTTTTATGGGATTAGGTGACGAGACGAGCAGAAAGTTCAACTGTTCGTAAGTACAACGTCTGCTCATAACAAACGTAGTATCACCCAGAACATTTCTGTGTGGCACTACGACTGCACCCGTCTCCCAGAGAAATCAGTTCTTGAGTGTCATATGCCCAGTGACTACACTAGCTTTCAGAGGTCTTCAGACCGAAACACAGAAATGTTTGCACAGTACTGCTTCACGGTAGAATAACTGGCCTGGGATGGTTCCTACCTAGACGGATTCCTGCATAGGAATCATACCACCTCTCTTCCATACTCTTGCCGGTATGAGGTTGCCACACGAAAAAAAAATCTTTAGGTTATCGGTACTATGAGGTAAGTGGACGGTTTCGGTTACTCTAGCACAGCTATGGATATCATTATAACGGATTATATCTATCTCGCAGCGAAACACCGAGCTTAGTCCTTTTCCATTTCTCGCTGAGCGACTTTAAGCATCTGCAGTGAACTCTAGTACTGTGCGATTTAGCACATGCACAGACCCCCAGACAAATACAGACCCATCGCCCAGAAGCAAATCTTTTAGCCACTACGCCAACTGAGCCCTCAAAGTAGTTTATTTGTTGCCTTCGTCTTCTCTTGCAACACCCACAGGACGACATAAGTTAATGGATTTTCAATCGCTGTCCCGGCACTACACTGCTTCACGTCAACCAAAACCATTATTAATTATTTATACTCCTGAAATACAAAGAATTCAATGAGGCGTTATATCACAGTAACAGAATTCTCGCAGTATCGTTGTTGATTTTTTTGATTACTCCAATTATACTTCAGTGGAATAAATTTTGACACAAAAGACTTTTTGAAGAAGAGAAGAAAAGATATTTAAAATTTTGTTCCCAATGTTATCGTTAACTAACCCTTATTTAAAATGACGATGAAATGTAATGTTTTTAGTAATACCAGTTAATTCTTTATTCGCTGACGTAAGAAATATGAAATGTAAATTAAAAGTTAGGAATTTGTTTTTTTTTACTATCAACCACCGTTTCAAAATGACGTTTCTCTAACCCGAGTTGAAACACTTTAACTAATAGCCGTGTGGTAGCGGCTTAAGAGAATCTACCACCCTATCTCATCCCGTGGGTGTCGTAAAAGTCGACAGAGGGAAAATGAAAACCAGGAGATGGGCAGCAGCATCTTGCTGGAACATCTGAATAAATAAACTGCGGTTGCCAACCCGTCTGCCAAGCGTGGCAACTATGGCAAAATCCCCCCAAACCGAGAGCTACTAACTTTTGTGGCAATCAATGGGGGAGGCCTATGTTCAGCAGTGGACTATTGATAGGCTGAAACGACGACGACGACGAATTAATTAAAATCCATATAATAAAGTGATGACATTTATTTATATGAATACTTTTTGTTTTAAAATAATTGTATTTAAAAAATATATTTCTGTCACAAGACAAAGTGTATTACAATTTTTAAACAATGAAAGGAAGACTTGACCTAGCCCTGAACAACAAAAGAAAATGTAACGTAGATCTGTTATGCAGTTCATTAGAGTATAAAACAGAATGTGTATTTTTTGTTAAAAATATGCGTTTTAAAAGTATTTAAACAGGTCATGAAAATAAAAAAAAATCATTATAGTGGATAGTGTAGGTGTTACATATTCTGCCAGGTTATTTGTTCTGTGTTAGAAGATAAGAAATGTACAGTACCTACGCTTTGCTTCACAATGAACTAGTTGAGTGTGTTATTGTTGTCGTGCCCCATAATTTATAAATTATGACTTCCACAAAGTAAAAGCTTCCATTTTGTTCTCTGCAGGGTGAAAAATAAAAATGTTGAAAGTATTTTATAAACATATGTAACTTTATTAAATAGATACTTTGAAATTAAAGTAATAATAATCATTGCGGTAATTATCACATCATCTCAATTATGGTTGTTATGAGAGTTGACCTTAATAACGGTGGCCAATTGTTTTACCAAGCATAGCAAATATAGTAACAAATTCATATAAAAAGTTAGTTCTGGACAAGGTTTAGGTTCAAAGTGGATTATAAAATTACATAAAAAAGAAGAGAAAGTACTAACATTCATCTATCTCTAATAGCTAGGTTATTGGTAACCAATGGTCCATAAAGAGTATCTAATTTTTATCTATTTTTATAATAAATACAATAACAACGTAGTTTTTTACTTAAATGCATAAAAAATAATACGTGGTCAAAGTCCTATAAGTTATATATTATTATTATTTACAACTGCGGGCGAATTACGTCATGATCTCATTATACTCGTATGATAGATTCGATGCGATGATGACAATGAGATCTAATGTATTAGGCACATACTTGTAGATACCTATATGGCAAGAGCGACATTATACGTATTACACTATTTCCTTAAAGTTTTTACATAAATAGCTTTCCACAATAGATTAATATCTCAATATTCTTACCTCAAAATAGTAGACTTATTTCATGTTTCTCTACAGTACTTCCAATATATAATTATTTACGAATTTTTATTAAATACAAATTATCAAACTGGCAGCTAAAAGTAATTAAGAAAACGTTAACAGATTAATCAGCTTTCTAAAATTTTAAACATACGTTTGTGCTACATTAATCGAACATTTTTGTTTGCATTTGCAATTTAGCAAACAGCTATTTAAATTTATAAAAAGTGCTGAAAACGCAAAAACATACACATAGTTTATACCGAATGCTTTCAAAGACGTATATTGAATATATTCAAGGTAAATATTAACGAGTTTAATTTTTAAATTATCAGTGTTATGTAAACTCGATTTATATTTAAATAAAACTAATTTTACGGATTTTATCGCGTTTAGTTTCAACTATTTATAACCCGGCCTTTTCGGCCGCTTTACAGCACCCATGTCGACCATGACCATGACCATGGGAAGACTGAGGTGATAGATGTCCTGATGTCATAGTTAACCCGGAGTACCTTCAGCTTTTAATTATTATTTTTGCTGTCCTGGAGCGACGATGCTTCTGTCAAGTCTGCAGTCTGTGAGCATATTCTGGTTCATCCCAACCATTACATCAGATTTGATAAACCACAAGTACTCGCAAAAGAACATCGATTCCTACCAAAGATGACTCGCCAGGCTATCGTATATAATTATTATATATAAAAAAACATCCTTATTTTAATAGATAAGATGGTTGGGCACTACCACCAGCTTGGGATCTTATAATTATTTAAATTAAATCAAAAGCAAGCCTACCACTGCAAGACTTCAAGACACATTTTAATGTCTAATATCCGCGTAAATATAAGTAATCGATTTATATTTATTTATTATCGTATGGTGGTGGTATCCGTGAATAAATTTATTCATCTTTTATCAAGAATGCAAAAGAATAAGTAAAACAGGATTGGCCGGCCGAAACCTTTTGTGTAAACTATGTACTCGTACTACAATTTCCCATCCTATCGATTCAGCATCGCAGCATTTCAAAATTTACTACAGATATTAGTTTATAGTTTTTGAAACTTTATTGTGTGTTGTAACGTTGCAGTTACATGACCATAAATTGGGCCTAATCTTTCTTAATACAATAATATTTCAATTAGATTAATTCTTCAAATTTAAAAATTATAACTTAACACGCACACTTCAATTTAAATTTTATATACATATTAGCGCCGGGCATCGCAATGCGTACCCGCGTTAATCTAAAATAACATTCACACTTACCTTCCTATGACTGATCGCGACGTACAAGTTTCTTTTGTCTCCGTTCGCGTGACGTCATGGAAGATTCGAGACCCGAGCGAGGTATTTATTACCTTCGGCCATTTGACTGGGGCGACCATTCTGCACCCGGTCAGTTAGGTACACAAGTCTCCTGTCGGACTTTATGTACGTTGTGCTGTACCTACCTTAGCTGCATACATTTCGGTTGCATAATTAAATCTCGCAATCAGTTATTTTAGTTCATCCCCATATTGGGGTTCAAGGTTCAGATGAAGAACGATCTTGAGGTCCGCACGACTGCCTACCGGAAACCTGCCATGCGACCGTGACGCCGCGTGGTCATTCATCACCGCCGTCCCTCCAACGTCACGGGCAACCCGACGGTGCCTTCAACCAGCGTGTCACGCAGAACGCCAGGGGAGTACCGGACTACGTCTGCATCAATTAGGCGGGCCACTACACCCACGACCTACCATTTTATTTTATTTTTTTCCTTTTCATTAAATCTTATTGTGTTGACAAGGGTAGTTCTTTCATTCATTTTTATTAACTACACCCCGCCTGTCACAGTGTATGGTGTATATGTTATTGTTTTTTTTGTTCCGCATGCTTTTTTTTGCTTGTAGTTTATTAAATGAGTATTAGTATTATTTTCAACCAGCTTATTGAACTTGACGACAATAAGAGATTACTTGAGAACAATTATATCTAATTTAACATTAATTAGGGAAATATACACCTGTATGGTTACAGAAACATGAATTATTAATTACAAAATGTCAAATAAACGGAATGTGACAATTTTATTTTAATTAGAGAACATGAGAACCAAATGCTTCAATGAAATAAAGAGACAAAATCTAATAAAAAAAAATATTTATTGTAAACTTCTGAAACTGTCGTAAATTAATTGTAAATCAAATTTCCAAATAAACTTGTATACAAGAAATATTTTAACAGATTAAGATAATTTAAGTATTTTGACTGAGAAGAAGGAACAGTTATACAATTTTTTATTTGATTATAGAGAAAAGGGTAGGGAAATACGAGTAGCATACTTTCTGTCAATTACTGCCTGACAGTAATTTTAAGTTAGTGTAACCTGTTTGTAATTAACTTACTTTTTTATACACTTTACTATAATACTAAAAGGAAGCAACAAAGAAATTCATTTCTTTTAATTATCATCTTCATTTTCATTTAATTACTGCAAATTAGTTCTACTATGTATGTATCTACGCAATGACGATCAAGCACAAATATTGTCATTTTAAACTTCATTGCAACATTTTCCGAATGCATTCCAAACAGTGACTAAAAAAAACCGTTTACTTTTTATTAAATAGTATGCTTTTTATCGTCAATTTTATACAAAGGTTTTCTTAGGGCATATGAGAAATCTTTTTGCTACTTTACCTACAATTTTAAATTTTATTTATTTATTTAATCTTTTTTGCTCTTAAATGGAAAATAAGGCGGACTTAAAGCCTAAAGGCATTCTCTCCCGGTCAAACAAAAGGCTAAGCAGAGATAAATTCACCTTGATCCGCTCATGGCGTAACATCTTTACTTAAATTATGGTCACAATGTCCAAATTACAATTTTTTATTTGACACTCAGTCCATATTGTGCTAACTGTGGCCCCACGGTATCTTTAAGCCAACAATCAAGATGCGTTGCGTGATCTCCTTCAAGGCCTAACATAGGCCCCTTTGTTAGTAATTAGGTTTTCGGCTCTCTTAACTCACCATATGAGACACACCGTTGTAACGTTACCAGTCAGGCCAAACAATATTAAAGTTAAAGCCATTATGCTGCAGCGTGTTTCTACCACGCTATAATAATATAAATGTAAATTGATAAATTTAATCAACATGTAAAATATCTGTAATGCGAACTGCTTTGTACCTCTAACTTTTAGAATACAACCAGTAAGCAGTAGGTGAAATATTTTGTTTAAAAATTATGCGACGTAATTATGTCATTGATAACTAACTATACCTACTTATTTTTTTATTAAAGCTGCTGTTACCAAACGGTATAAGTATGGAATGTAAAATATAATTAACAATGGAAAATAGTCGTTTTACAATGTCTTAAGTGGAAAGTTGTGTTAATTTCTATAAAAATTATTTGTCTATGGATGATGGAAAGCCGTGTGGTGGCGGCTCGTTAAAAGAATACTACCACTCCATCTCATCCAATGGATCTCGTAAAAGGCGAGTAAGGAATTAAACTGCACTATGCACCCAACAGCGCATGGTGGCGATGGGATCACCACCTATCACACCAAGTGCATTATATTGTTTTGGTGAAACGTGGACTGTGGCAGTCATCTGTTTTTGCAGTGAGTGCCCAGTCTCTGACTACCCCTTATGGGATACAGTCGTGATCTTATGTATGTATGTATGTATGTCTATGGATGCCTTCGTGTAGATTTTTTTACAGAACTAGTTCAGCGAATGTGTCTAATAATGAGTTCTAAATGTTTTAGACAGTTATTTAACAGCTAAATAATACAGTAACATAAGCGTCAAGCTATGCAATATTGATAATGCTACAAATTGAATTATTTATAATAAAAAGAAAAGTTATTAAATAACATTTCACAAAATTGAGAAAAGCTTTAACGAAGACCTGCAGATACGTGATCTCATTTCTTGAGAGTCAGATATATATAAAACGTGCCTGTGCTTTGTAAAAGAGTCCAATTTAAAAAATGTCCTTATCATGTTATAATATAGATATTCTAAGAATTAAATTTTAATCTAACTGTTACGTCTGGCTACGGTATTACATAAATAAAATAAAGGACAATAAAGGAAACTGAACTCTAGAGAATTCTGTAGTCCATTATCTAATATAATTAAGATGCCCATTGGACAAAATTGGCTAACGGACTTTCTTACATATATTTTTATTGGATAAAGTGATGAAACGAGCAAACCTTCACCTGATGGTAAGTGCAACATCTGCCCAAAACAAATGCAGTGTCACCCAGAACATCTCTGTGTGACACATGCGCTCGTTACAACTCGGCAGAATAACTTGCCCTGGGGTGGTACCTAACTAGACGGATACCTGCATAGGAATCCTACCACCAGTAGGCGATAATCTTGTACATAAGGCAGTGTGCCGTTTGAGTGGCTGGTCCTGGGATCGAATTCCATCCGAAGTCAATATTTATGCAACATCTGTACGTTAAATAGTCTATTAGTTAAGGTTCTGGTTTATTATTGTGATTTTCCTGTATCTGGCCTTGTCTCCAAACAGCTCTAATAAAGTATGGGTATTTTACTATAAGGAAAACGACGACCACGTGGCCTATTGGTTAGAGTACCTAATTTTTATGACGCAGGTGCTGGGTCCCTGCCAAAGCAAACATTAGTGCAAAAACACAAATTGTTGGTTTTCGGGTCTGATTATGTTGTGATTGTCCCCGTATTTCTGACACTGTATCCTAGCCTACCTCTGATCTTATCGCATGAGCGTTACATTGGGTACGGGAAGGTTAGGGCGAGCGAGAGCCTCTGTGTTTGCGCGTACACTTGTGGCTCTGTAATATGTTTCGCAATTGATAGCTTCCGACAGTACACGGTAATTGATGTCTCAGAATGGCGGGCGCAATTTGATGACACACAGGCTTATTCTGGGTGACATAGCATTTGTTATGGGCTGACGTTACGGTTAGCATCAGGTGAACGACTTGCTCATCTCGTCACTTTATCCAATAAAAAAGAGTCGTTTAAGTTAATAGTATCAATTTAATACCGCATTTCGTTACACAAAAAAGACAGACGAGGCACAGAGGTTTCTAAATTAGTTTGACTAGGACAGTCATAAAATGATGGACGGCGCCTTCAAGGTGGTCTTAGGGGAACATTCAAAGAAAACATTTTGCTATTTATTACTACAAGCAGAATTTATAAGATTAATGCTCTTTACATATGAATAGCTGCTAAATAAAATATTGTAGAATCTTTTGCATGCGGTACCTACAAATATTACAATAAGAGAATGAATATAAGAATTATTTCTTTCATAAATGTAGCAAATAAGTAGAGGCCTGAGAAGCTGTGCTCATTAACACTGCTCAAGCAAAACATCTTTAATTCTAAATTTAGATATTTTCTTAATTAAAATGTGATTATTAAAATATAAAGTCTTCTATGTAAACAAAATAGCAAAAAATTCTTTTATCTCAGTAATTCCTTTGCTATGTTCATGATTATTCATGATTTTTTTATTACATTTGCGTAGATAATATATTCTTCAGTTACTCTTTTAGCTCTTATTGAATATGTATATTTGGCCACATCTCTATTCCTCTTATTACCGAGTAAAGCATTCTACAAAATATATACAATTAAAATAGCCAATGATGGAACACAACCAAAAAAGATTATTTACTCCTGAAAATCCGAATCTTATATCTCATACATTTGATAATCGACCACGTAATCGAGCCAAAAAAATGTCCGAAAAAGTATAAAAATGATTTACTCAAGAGAATACAATATTAAAAGGCTCATCCGATACAGATAAAATAATATGGTATTATAGTAAATTTCTGCACATATACACAACATTATTAATATGGCTAGCATCTCATTCCCAAGTTCATTATCGTCTTCACTCCCAACTGACTGATCTTTATAAATGATCCTTGAATATTTTGGTGAAGTTCATATAAGTTGGAATCCGATATCTTAGATATTTATTGCACATGTCATAACGACGAGCTAAAATATCATCCAGCTACATGGACTACTAAAAAAAAGACTGAAAGACTTCAAAATACAAACTTTATGCATCAGAAATACAATGGACTCGTCTATGATTTTACGTCTGTGCTGGTATAATCAATTTAGGAAAACATTCCCCTGTGTTGTGTCTTTACAACCGAAAAGAGTATAAAACAGATGGTATAAATTATTTTTGCCATAATGATATATTTTTGTAATGTATTATGTTAATTTGTGATGATTACTATAAAAGTTGGATATTTAATATTTTATCGCTATACTAGTTGGCCCGACAGACGTTATCCTGCCCGGTATGTGACGTGATAAGTTTGATTTCTGAATTACATTTATGTATGAAACTTTGCAGCCACACGATCACAGCGCCACCTACCGGGTCGGATTTTGTAGTTTTCAGTTGAATCAGCTATCAGATAATAATAAAAGAAGACAGAAGGACAGAAAAAGTATTTACTGTCACAGAACTGTCATGCATACAAAATATTAGGTCCTTACATATGTTTTGTTCTGGAAATTTCGACCTTCAGAACAAGCCCCGAGGAAGGCTGGAGACCAAAGTGGATAATGAAGAATTAAAGGCTATTGTGGAAGCAGATCCATCGCAAACCACTTCAGAGGTAGCTGCAGGCATCGCTGTGAGTGATAAAAACTGTTTTAATCCACTTGAAATAAACAGGGAAAGTAGAATAGCTTGAACGGTGGGTAACTCATGAATTGAGTGAAGCAAACCCGCAAACAAGCGTCGACTGCTGCGTGACATTGGTCAACCGCCACAATATTGAAGGGATTTTAAATCGGGTCATTACCTGTGATGTAAAGTGGATCTTGTACTATAATTGCAAGCGCTCGTCGCAATGGCTGAACCCTGGAGAACCAGCCAAATCCTGCCCCAAGCGAAAATTTACTCATAAAAAGTTACTTGTGAGTGTTTCGTGGATTAGTGCCAGTGTCGTTCACTACAGCTTTCCAAAGTCTGGTCAAACGATTATGGCAGATATCTTTTGTCTGCAAACCATAATGGAAGATTGTTTTATATAATAATGTAATTAAATTTTGAATATAATATGTGATCAATAATATTATAATATATAATACAAAGAAAAAAAAAACATTATACATATATTGATTTACTTAATTTAATTTATTAATTGATTAACCTTTTTAATTAAAACACCATAATTTCGTTTAAACAAAGACCCTAAGCACTTCACTTTGGTTATCTCCGGAGCTCGACTTGTGTTTAATGGAAGCTTCTTATTTAAGAATTTATGTTTGGGTCAAACCAAACCGAGCTCGCGGCCCTCTGGACCGAATATATACATATTACGAAACTATACATAATATATGAAGATAATCTTTGAGAAAATAATATACTACGAAATATTCGAGGATAATCTTGTATCAGCGTCTGAACTGGTAGTCACATATAATAATATATAATAATATAATTAACAAAATACAGAGAATGGAAATTGATTCGGAGATTTAGAAAATTGATATATATATATATATACTTCTAAAAAAAATCAATAAACCAAATTTACACTGCATTGGCATTTATCTGTGTTAGGATATTGTATTCCAGTATGTGTAGAAATAAGTCAGCGCTGGTAATTCGTTCTATACGATTGAGATTACACACTGATGAACTATATGATTTTTGTGAACTCTTGTCGATTAAAAAGCTATACATACGTTTTAAATTAAATTACCTTTCTTTCCCAAATTAGCGGCTAGAAAAAGAAATCACTGCTACGTAACACAGTACAGTACACACTAAAGTTATAAAACTAAATTTTCCTAAAGGCAATACAAATCACAGAGAGTTAAAATTAGAAATATACGGCCTGGTATATTACGATTGTTTATTGAAATTTTATGTCACTGGTTTTTGTAATGTTGGATTTTTAACCAAACTTTTTATCTGGTTTTATTATGCACGGTCAATGGAAAGGACGGGACCGATACAAAGATATATAATAACGTACAAAGACATATAGTAACGATTGACTGTGTGTAGCGTCCTCGCTGTTTTCTCGTTAATATATAGGATAACTTCTAGTGTAATACTTATATTGAACAACAGAAATTAATCGCCTCCGTGGTCGCAAACAGCCTTACTTTCTATCATACATATATTATAGAATTTTAAAGTATTAGTTCTGTCTCCGCCGGTACAGAAATTTCATTAATTGTAAGTAAAGAGAAGAATCTCGTTATAATGAAAAAGAAAATGTTAGTGTTGTGGTGGCTTAAACTCTTCGCGATATTCGCGTCGATTCTTATAGTAATAATAATTATAAGATGACCGCGTGGCCTAGTGGTTAGAATACTTGACTACCACGCCGCGGTTTTTGGGTTCGAATTTCAGCCGGCGATAACATCTTGCAAAAACACAAATTGTTTGTTTAACGGGTCTGGTTGTGTTGTGATTGCCCTTGTGTCTCTGACATTGCATCCTAGTCTACCTCCAATCTTATCGCAAGATGTTACATCGGGCAAGGGTAGGTCGGGACAAGTGAGTGCCTCTTTGTTTGCGCGTACACTTGAGGCACTATAATGCGTAATAGCGATATAATGTCGCGCGACAGCTTTGTGGAATCTAGTGCCGCAAGTGTTCTTTCCGGAACGATACAACATCAAGAAAAGAGCCTTACTTCTTTCTCCAAAGCCGGTCGTAGGCCGGATGTGACCATTTATCTTCAGGTAAGCCGCTTTCACGTTTGCACCCTCTTCAAAAAAAACATGTTGGTGATTAGCATCAAATAATGACACAGACGCTATATATAACATACAATTTTCTTTGTTATATATTTACATTAACTATAAAATTTCATTAAAAAATATAAACATAATTCTTATTTAATATTGTTTCTACGTTACGACCCTATATTAAAACTGCTGTTACACTCAGCAGCATCATAAATTGCTATTTGTTGACGGTTATAGGGTTTTTAAGTTTATTTATTCATGAAAGAAATGTAACCTTTTTCTACTTTACACGCATTAGATACAGTGTTTTAATATTGAGAAAACTGAATTTAAACCCCAAACTGATTAAAAGTGTTAATATAATTTAAATGTAATAATATGCATAAGTGATAAGGCCGCCATTTGTACCTTAATTTGTTAGCAGTATTTTTTATTTTGTATATTTTGTTTTTATTATCGATGTACAATAAAGTATATTTCATTTCATTCATTCATTCATTCATGTATCAGAGTGCAGTGGATACCTGAATTAACTCAGTGAAATTTAACTACTAAAAATTTAACTGAAGCGAAAATATTAACTGAAATAAAATCATTCGGCTCGTTAAAAGAATACTACCACTCCATCTCATCCAATGGATCTCGTAAAAGGCGAGTAAGGAATTAAACTGCACTGTGCACCCAACAGCGCATGGTGGCGATGGGCTCACCACCTATCACACCAAGTGCATTATATTGTTTTCGTGAAACGTGGATTGTGGCAGTCATCTGTTTTTGCAGTGAGTGCCCAGTCTCTGACTACCCCTTATGGGATACAGTCGTGATCTTATGTATGTATGTAAAATTATTTGTGATCAATAACCTAACCTAACCTTTAGAAAGATATAACCTTTAGAAACATCAATAATACTCGTAATTATTAATGTTTCTAAAGGTTATATATATATATATCACTTCAGCCTATCACTAGTCCAGTGCTGAACATAGGCCTTCTCCATTATGTCACACAAGTTTGTAGCTCTCATTTTAGGGGAATTTTGCCATAGTTACCACGCTTGGCAGTCGGGTTGGCAACTGCAGTTTATTTATTCAAATGTTTCATGAAGATGTAGCTGCCCATCTTTTGGTTTTAATTTTCCCTCTGTCGACGTTGCGCCTCCCACGGAATAAGATGGAGTAGGTAAAGGTGGATGCTTGTTATGGTTACAGTAGTAATATTTTAATTAAATAAAATTATAACATTGCTGAGACTAATAAATATGTAGGTATTACATTTTTTTAATAGTATTACATTACTTCATTAAAAAAAATGCATTTACATTTGTAATAGAACTTATGTCCGGACTAGGTATATATAAGAAATTTGATTTAAATGAAAATACAAACATGAGTACAAAATACACAACAACATAAATACATAATGAATACAAATATTACTCATTGAAATATGGCCATTAGGTGTCCGGCGGAGTAGAATAACTCCTACCTCTTTCCTACGGTTTTTTATGTTTTTTTTTTTTTGTTTTTTTAGGTTTTTTTTTTTTTAGGACTGATGGTCACTGTTAGGCCGAAGGCTTTTACAGCTTCGCCGGATTGAAAGGTGGCATAGCGCTGAGGGCGCTTAGCCGAAACCTTTATTTATGGATGACTGGCGCAAGGGCCCCCAAGAGGGGACCTCGGCTTGGACCGTCATCCTGTTCGCGTGAGTAACCGACTCGAGGGTGCCCAAGGGGGCCGGCCTCGGCTCGGTCAGTTACTGCAATCGGGAGGGCAATATTACTACTACTATTATTACTATTATCATGATTATTATTAGATAAGTTTACCACCAATTCGGAATGCGTTTCCGCTGGAGAAGAAATGGCGCAAGAAACTCCAGCGACGCTTCTGTTTATGATACTACTGCTAGGGGAGAACCGACCTGAGATGCGGCGGTATCGCGAATAACTTTGTCTGATACGCCCTCGCCGACGGTGGGGGCGGTATGATGGTGATGTTGTGTGTTTGCGTAGTGATGAGTAGAGCGCTTGGGCCCTAGTGGTCGCGTCGTCAGGGTCCTCGAGGACGTGCCTCGGTCTCCTTTTTCCGCGGGTCGAGTTTTGGTGTATCGCGAGGGGGTTGTATGTGGTGGCACTTACAACCAGTGGGTTGGGGTGCGTGGCAGCAGAGTCGAAGTATCGGCGAGAGGCCAACTTTAGATATTGGGCTATGGTAGGAAGCCCTAAATCGATATGAAGGTTAGCATTACGCACGAACCACGGTGCTCCCGTGGCTTTACGCATAAATCGATTTTGTATTACCTGAAGTCGGTGAATTTGACGCGGGGAGGCATGCGCAAATACGGGGCTTGCGTATGTCATAATTGGCCGAATACAGGCTTTGTAAAGTGTTATTTTATTACGTAGGGACATTTTGCTATTTTTATTTAGTAACGGATGTAATCGGCCAAGGACGAACGCCGCTCGGTTCCTTACTCGGTTAATATGTGGACCGAAGCTGAGTCTCGAGTCTAATAGGACGCCTAAGTATTTGACTGTCTTTTCCCAGGGGATTGGACGATCGAATAACTCTATGGTGGGCAGGCGCGGCGTTAAGCGCCGCGAGAAGTACATGGCTGCACTTTTGATGGGGTTGACCTCGATCCTCCATTTCCGAAACCAGTTCCCGAGGGTTCGGGCTGCGGATTGGAGGCGTTTAGAGATAGTGTCTGGATTACGCCCAGACACATAGAGGCAGGTATCGTCTGCGAAGAGGGCGAGTTCGACGCCGCTGGTGTGCGGTATGTCGTTCGTGAAAAGGGTGTAGAGCACGGGACCTAGGACTGAGCCTTGTGGTACGCCGGCTAGTATGGGATGTGGTTCGGATCGCACCCCCTCGACGCGGTAGCGAAAGGTTCGACTGCGTAAGAAATCTCGTATGATGAGTACGAGGCGATCTGGCACACCGAGTCCATATAACTTGTATACGAGCCCGTTGTGCCAGACCTTGTCGAACGCTTTCGCCACGTCGAAGAAGAGCGCTCCAGTATGAAGCCCGCGTATGAAGCGGGATTGAATGTGCTCCGTTATGCGGTGCACCTGCTGGGTACATAAGTGTTTGTTTTGTCCTACGGAGGTGTCGTACGAGACACCTTAGGTATTGTACGGACTGTCTTTATTCGTGTAGTATAACACCGTAATATGCAATTCTGTCACTATACTGCTCATGGAAACACAATAAAGAAATTTTTGACTTGAACCAAAATGGCGGCGACCTAGTTCGCCCCCCGTCACGTCTCTTTTCCCGCGGGGGCAAAAAGTGGGCTACGGGTGTGATCTCTATCTATCGCATAAATGCAAAAAAGGCGTGACTGTATGTATGTATGTATTCAAACGGAAACAAGAACTCGTAATATTTTTTTTTGATTAATTACTAGGCTTTTTATCTCCATAAATTTACATAAAACCACAACTTAAAATCAGAACGAAATTTTAAAAATGCATTGTAGGTGTTTAGGATGGACATGTAATTAAATTTAACAACTTATTTCTGGACGCCGAACAAAGGAAAGGATCTACCTTTTTGACGATAACAATAGGCCCAATATTATATTCCCGGTGTTTGTCATTATCCCGAGTTTCCAAGTTAGTGAATATCATAAAAAAATATTATTTTATAATACACCGAATATAATATACAAAAGATATACGTATATGTGCCTGACATATAAATATTTGATATAATAACGCTTCGATAGCCTGATGGTTTCAGGAGAGCCTAAGAAAGTCAACGTAGAAGTTAACTACTAATCGCTTTAATCATTCTTCTACTACGCGCTCACGGAATCTAAGGAGGCTGTAGGGGTAATTAGCTGGTTAAATATCATTTTTTTTATCATTATCATCATCATTTCAGCCTATCATAGTACACTAATGAACATAGGCCTCCCCCATAGATTGCCACAAAACACTATCCTGAGCCACTTGCATCCATCGACTTCCCGCAAAACAGTGGAAGTCGTCGCCGGTAATGCCAATTATAAAACCTATCTTAAAATTAGAAGGGGTTCGTGTAATGTCAATTACAAAACCAATCTTAAAATTAGAAGGTGTTCGCGTATTACTAATACCATACTATTAAGTCCGAGACGCGAGTACCGTGCGGAGGGGCATACCAACAGCTCAACATAGACGTGTGTGAGGTCGAGCATGACTCTCTATAGTATCAAGTTGCATAGTGCTAATGTTCCATACAAAGATCCTATGTAAGTAAAGTATATGATAAAATGGTCTATCATTGAAGGTCTCTTGTAAGATATGATATTATAAAAATGAGTTGGAACTTAAAATTATTAAGATAGAGAATTCATTAGACTTTCATACAATCACATAAGAGAGGGTGTGGCTTTTAGCATTTCGGTGCTGGAGCTTACTCTTTCGCCCCATGTCTTAGAGCATTAGTTCTATGATACATGGTTCATACACCGGCGTCTTAGTGGCTTACTACTATGACACGTTGGTAAATTTTTTAGTTAAACAACTTTTGCCAAAGTCGATAATTATCATATAGGGGTGTTGTGAGGAGGCACCATCTATGTGATAGTCACAATAATACTTACTGCTATTGTGGTATTGTGTTTTTAGTGACGGTTATATGAATGAGTTGCATCTGATTCAATACAACTTATGATTCGGGTTGACGGAGGTTTTTTGCAGAAGTGTAGATGTTTGCTAAGACCGTATAGAGGCCCTTGTGTTGGCGTATGTCTGAGCGATGGTCGTATTGATGCTTGTTGCATTTGTGACAATGCGTCCTAGTGACAGTTGCTTAGATGTCGTTAATGTAATGGTTGCGTCTTGCACTTGGTTTGACTCACATTTTCTTTAGATTTGTCCAAGTCGGGTCTCTCTATAACGAGACTGCAGACTGTCTGCCCTCCATGTGTTGAATAACAACAATATTAAATAAAGCTCTCAGTAAATTCCCACAAATGAATGATAACTGGAAACTTGGTGGTGGGTGAGACAAACTTGATCGAAATACATAATACTCAACGTCAATTACACAAACCCATTTGACGAATATAATAGAATGCTGATTGCCTGATGGCTGAATGATAATTATAAATGATAAATAATGGCAAAATACATCATTACAATGGTTGGTGGAGCTAATGCGTCTACTTCATGCGGATGGTAGCTGGCGGGAGGAGACTCTCAAGGCTGCAGCCGAAAGCTGCACAACGTGGGACCCCATACCCTTGAAGTGAGCAGTGGACTCACGACGTGCTCTGCGGCAAATTGCCAGTGCTGACCTTGTATTGGATGTTGATGCCACACACTCGACATTCATCTGCAGTTGCAGCGGTCTGGCGAAGTGATGGCGCGTACGGAAGGCTTTACTAGTTTATTGGGCCGAGTGCTCATAACTGCTCGACGTGTGCCAAATCCATGCGACGTACATTCACGAAGACTGGACTAGCTGTATACTTGTATGATGTAAACACGCATTGACATGCGAGACTTCGGTCTAAGTTTGTGCTTACGCACTAGCAAGAGGCCAAGCCCTCTTTTTGCTGGTTCGCCAGTGTTGCTGTGGACTACGGTCCTTGTTCCCGACTTCTTGTCCTGTGTCGGGGGGAGCGCATGGATTGGAAGGCGCTCACCGCACACGGCGGGAGTTGGAGCCGTGTGCCTTCCCTACATTTTTTTTTAATAAAAATGTTGGGGGAGCGATAGCTTGTAGTGGGTTATTAATAATTTAAAGTTAATCTTATACAGGTGCGGAATACAAATCTCTTTGCAATAGATATTAAACATTGTGAACCCTTTACAAGAGTATAGGGAATAATAATTAATTAGTATTAGTACACTGTCTTGGACTTGCAGCTTCTCTAGTGAATAAACATTTTTCCATGATACACCTAAAAGAACAAGTTACTAAAAATAAACACAACGTAGATAAAAGGGTCCTACCTATGACGATCACAATTAGTTAACATATATCATTCAAATGGCCTAGAATGAAATAACCTTTAGAAAAGATCTTGAAAAAGATTAAGTCTATTTTCTGGTCACGTAATTAATTTTATCAACGTGAAAGTTGAATAGTTACAATAGCATAGTGCTAAGGTCCTCCAGCGATTCTGCCATTATGACCATGTCGTCAGCAAATTGAAGGTGAGTGATGTATTTGCTATTGATGTTAATACCGTATCCGTTTCAGTTCAGAAGCTTGAAGACATCTTCCTATGCAGCGGTGAAGAGTTTCGGTAATATTACATCGCCCTGATTTACACCTTTCTGCAATTGGATCGGTTCCGTACTCTGGTTATGTACCTGGATCGCCATCGGAACATTGGTATTCAAGCATTGCAACACATCGATATACCGACAGTCAATTCGGCACCGCTGAAGTGACTGTAACACCACTCAAATTTCGACGGAAACGAAGACTCATAGTCCACATACGCCAGACATAGCGGGAGATTGTACTCATCGATCTTCTGTACAATATGGCGAAGGGTGTGTATGTGGTCTATGGTATTAAATGTAAATGTATATATGGGGCCTTTTTGGAATCCGGCTTGTTCGTGAGGCTGGAAGTCGTCAAGTCTGCTTGAGAGGCGATTCGAAATGAATCTCGAAAACAGCACATAGACGCGGTTAAGAAGCGATATCGGTCTATAGTTCTTGAATAGAGCATTATTGCCCATCTTGAAGAACAGGACAACCACGCTACTACTCCACGCTTCCGGCGTAGTGCCACCCCGGATGACGGAATTAAACAGCTCCTGAAGAACTACCGAACTTAAGTCTAAGCGAGATTAGTATGACTCAAACAGCTTAAGAATGGCAAAGCACTGGGTGTGGACGGAATTACAGCGGAGCTTCTGAAAGCGGGGGGGGGGGGGGGGGAACCGTCACTAAATTTTTTATTAACAATAAATTTTTCTATTATATTACGTATCGCAAAGTTTTGTTTATGCATAAAATCAAGATTAATATTAAAATTTAAGATTACAAACATATAAAGTTTTATGTGATGGTAAGCAATTACTTCCGAAAAGATCGGACGCAGCTTGATAATATATATATATATATATATATATATTTTAATTTAATTAAGGGACGAAACGAGCAAAACGTTCACCTGATGGTAAGTGCAACGTCCGCCCACAACAAATGCTGTGTCACCCAGAATATTTCTGTGTGACACCACACTGCGCCCGTGAGACATCAGTTCTTAAGTTCAGTTCTTATTACAATGAACAATTTTCTCATTTACTCCTGGAATACTTTTGGAAATAATAAGTCCTCCTACTCAAACATATGTACTCGTATATATCATATTCCAATAAAACAATTTTATATTTACTGAAAAGAATTTTAAAAAATATTTGAAAATATCCGGAGGCGTTGAAAGCCCTTCTTCAAGCACATTAATATTAATAATTAATATCTATACAAAGGAACACAAATATTATAAATCATAAAATATTGAACTTGAATAATAATGTAAAAAGACATTATTTGTTTTGTCCGCAAAAATTCGTATGTCACTCAAATGTCTGTCACATTTTCCTTCCTTTTCTGATAGCGTAACTTTGTCTTTTACAGTTTTATCTTCCACAATAAAGTTTTTAATCGAGAGATAACACTTCTTTCATTATTGTGTCACTCAAAATCAGATTTTCTTTCTCTGACTTTAATATATAAATTCTTCTTCTTCTTATTAAAACACTAATCATTTTTCAGTAGGTACACGTAAGAAAACTTGAGTGAAAGGAATTGGAGATCCGATTACTAGGGAAGAGACTTTCTTCATTCTTCATCGAAGGTAGATAATGTCGTCTATGGTTCACAGTGACCCTTAACATTGGTGGACTGTGTGCACGTCACGATAGCAATACTTAAAAAAGACAATGTTTTTGATAAAAATCTGTCGTGACTACACATAACAATGAAAGAATTCTCTCACTTAAATAATTTTGCGGAAATATAGCGTAGGATTAAGGCTAGGAGAACTATTTATTTGCAGATTCATCCATTTGCCGCATCAAAGATATTTTTAAAATTTTTAGCGTCTGTAAATCGTGAATAGGTAGTGGAAAGCTTCTAATTTTTGAGGCAGTTTTACATACATATTTAACTCAAAACAGATCTGTTCCATGTCTCTGAACGACAAGACGTCGAAGACGAGTCCACGAAGATCACTTTAATTTTTCTTTTTTCTTATAGCATCAGGTGACAAGACGGGCAAAACGTTCAGTGTCACAACGAACATTACTCTGTGGCAGTACACTGCGCCCGTCACCCTGAGACATCAGTTATCAAGGCTCATATACCCAGTAATTACACTAGTTCTCAGTGCCCTTCAGACTGAAACAGAAATGTTTGCACACTATTGCTTCACCTGGCCCTGCGGCGGTACTTACCTAGACGGATTGTTGCACAGAAATTCTACTACCAGTGCAAAGTTTTCCAATAAGTATGGAATTTTTCTACTATTTATTATATAATATGCAATGCTGTCACTATACTGCTCGTGGGAACGCAATGGGGAGCAAGATATTTTTTGACTGGTACCAAAATGGTGGCGATGATGGCGGGCAAAAAGTGAGCCACGTGAGTGGAAAAAAATTTTAGAATTTTTTGATTATATTTTTATACGTATTACCAAAACTGAACTTTAAGTACAACGGTATAAAAAACTACTATAATACTCTTATCATTATACCTTATTTCCTACGAATTTCCTTATGCTTAATTTTCCGAAAATTGTCAATTGAGAAAATTCATATATAAATCTATATTTCTTTCTCTACTTATTTTTTTAAGAATTAAAATCAAGTGAAGTAGTACATAGTACCTACGAGTACGTGTGGAAGCAGTAAAAGAGTGAGGAAAGCTCTGTAATTAAAATATAATGAATTGCAATTTTTATTATTGCTTTCTATATTCGAAAAATTACTATTTCATTCTTTATAAAATTTTAGTTGTTACATGTCTCTATGTAACATCAATACGTAGTCATAAACGTTCTTAATTTAAAGAAAAAATCGATAATAAAACAAATTTCGATAGTCCCTATCTACTATTTTTTTTTATATTGAAAGTATTGCAAATTTTACGTTGTATAATAAATTGCAGCGGTGAGATGTGACTTTCTTTGAATTGCAAAGTACTATATGCAGTGAGGTTTGAACTCCTAAATTTTTATGCATTATAATTTTAGGAAACTTACAGATAATTACACATAATATTGGCAATGAAAATACGTAAACATATTTAAAAGTTTTCACTAATAAATCAAGTGAAGTACTAAATAAAAAATGTAAACTAAATAAAAAATGTAGACGGACTAACAAGCACAATAAATAGATGAATTTTAGCAAAAATAAAGTAAAAGGAGTGAATATAGTTAACATTGATATTGAAAATTCGTTCGCGAAATATCACGAAATTTCTACGTTTGAAACTTCCTGCGTATTTTTGAAGGAAAATTTCCTTCTTAAATTATTTGAAAAACGTAGTTCAATCTTAATGGTGAATAAAATGGGAGGCATAATTTAAAATAAAATAATGAAGGAAAGACAGATTAATTTGCTAAGATGCTAAGTTAAATTGTCAGAATTTGCAAGTGGATTATGCAGTATCATCTCGCATCTTCAACACTGCTACAGGACTGGAAGTTTTACATCAATGAGTATATTATTTATTCACATATACTAGAGAAATAAGCAAATAAATATTAAAGTATGACAACAGGTGGGAGCAGCCGGTCTGTTCACGACAACCATTGTGTAAAGAACTAATGTATCAAAATATAAAGAAAGGAGCAGATGGTGGTATTGTAGATAAATTAATATAGAACACAAAATGAAGACATTCGAAGAAAAAAGCGTAAATCAATCGGAAATGTGTGAATTACAGTTCCAAGTAAAGTTTTTAAAGAAAAAAGCGACTAACCACGTCGAATGTGCCAAATCGTCGAAATCCAAAAATGTATTACTATAAGACTATAAGATTTATAGTGGCAGATACCCGAACATATCGCTGCGGTCCAGATCGGCTAAGCTATTTTTTTACCTAACAAGTAACATGCATGTTGTCTATTTAAAATAACTAACAAAACTTTTTCAATAAACGTCTGCAAACTCCTTTATGTCGCTAAAGTTGTGTGGTTTTTTATGTTTACAAAACAATATGGGAGGGTTAAAAGAGAAAGGCGGAGACAATTAATACGGATTCAGAGTTCAAAGTCCCCTCTCTGTAGCGTTTGATTTAGTGCATTCGTAAAACATTCGCCTGATTGTAATAAATCGCATTACACTTAATATTAATTAGGAAATAATAGGATTTAGATTTGTTTGAATGTTATTTTCACTTAAATTGAGAAGAATAACTATTAACGTCAAATTTATAATAATAACATAAGTAAATAGCATCTATTTACAAACTTCATTATTTTGAAAGTTAAAAAGCAAGCAAATTAATAAAATTAGTTAGTAAATATGTTAATATTTCGTAACATATGTTAAGACGTAGCGAAAATTTAAAGAATATTTGAACTACAGTTAATATTGTTCGGTCAAAATATATGCTTTCCTTCTAATTTATGTTTGAATTGTATATGTTAATGGGTGAACGTGTGGACGTTAACCAACAGGCAGAAATATGTATTTTCGTAGATTATTTTATTTATAACGTTAAATGGTTAAGGTTTTAGTAACCGCTGGATTATTTTTGTTTTGTTTTTTTTATTTGTTAATTGGATCCAATCCTCTTTACTACATTTGATGTATGGAATTCAACGCCCAGCACGTAGACATTGGATTCCATGCATGCAAGATGCATTATTGTAAAAGTGAAATTATTAATTAAGAATGATATCAAAAATAGAAGCAGTTGAAGAGGCAAAATGCAGCTATAAAAGCATCCGATTAATACGATATGCTGAAATCCTTTTATGTTTACACGAATAGTACACATTAATAAAAAATATTTTTACGGAGCATATCCCATTATTTTCCAAAAAAAATCGTAATATTTAGTTTCATTAGACGATTGTCAATAATACATATGTAAAATAGAAGACTTTTTTGTCTGGCTCTACGAACGGATTTAATTCGAGTAATTACTTAAGCTTTTGACATCAAGTTTACACAAGTTATAGATAATAATTCTGGGACCAACTTAGACGAGGTTTTGTCGAGTTTGTTTAACACCCAACTTGTGATTTTTGATAATACTCTACAGAACGCTCAGTACACTAGAGCGATAGCAAATGTTCTGCTACAGAACCCTCACCTATTGAAAGTTTGAATAAAAAATTAATTGAAAAAGTTCTCTAATAACTGTAACTAATACGATCATTCTCCAATTAGATTTTTTAAATACCCTGTCTAAACAAATCCAATAGTCCAGGCACGCGAAGTCGCGGGTACAGCTAGTAAAGAATATAAATTATTTCTATAAATATTAAAAGAGAGTTTAGAGTCAATGTTTGTGTTATCCATTTATTAACATTGGAGCGACTTAACATCAGCAAGGATCTTAGTATAGTTGTAACGATGATGATAATGATGATAATAATGATGTAATAATGATGTAATTATATTGTTATTCCTAGACTAGACTACTAGACTAGACAGAAACGTAGGGTTTACGGGAGGGAATGACTTTTACTCTTAGTGTCTATAATAGAGTTTAAAAAACTTTAACTTTGTGTATTATTTTTATTTGCATAATTTAGGTAACTGATCGCAACCTATGTATGTACGTAATCAAGACGCAACCCGAGATATATTGTACATATATAATACGAATTTGAATAGAAATAGAATCTTGATTTTAACACTCTTTTATTAGCTTCTCCTCTATGTATGCACGTATGTATGTACTTACTAACAATGTAATAAAAACGTTCAATTAAATTTTCACCCACTTCCAGACGTCCGAATAATTTTTAATTTGCACACGTGGTATGGAACGACGAAAATACTATAATTTCATGCCTATGAGCTGGTATTCACATTCTCATCAGCTCTTACTCTCACTCACACTTCTCTCATTAGCTCTTTGATGTTCAAGCGATTTTTTTTAGTTTTTAAATAATACATAATACGCTAATTCAATTTCATTTTAAAAACTATTTTAGAAAATGTACAACTTCATTTAAATCCTTAGGTGGCGTTTGTGTCGACAAAGGTACTAAGGCAGAATTTTGTTGAAAAATCACAGTTTCCGACGAATTTTGGAAAAATGATATGGAAAAATGTCAAACCGAAAATATAAAAACCGGTAAAGGGTAGCGTCTAAGATGCGAGACGTTTGGTACTGCCAATTTTCGCCAATTCACCTAACTATAGTCCGGCCGTATAAGTCGATAGAGGGAAAGTAAAAACCAAGAGGTGGGCAGCAGCATCTTCCTGGAACATCTAAATAAAGAAACTGCGTTGGCCAACGCGCTTGAGAAAATGCGTTCCTGACGTCTAAAAAGTGAAGTAGTAAAGTAACAGCCTATAAATATACTACTGCTGAGCACAGGCCTCCCCTCATTCCCGAGAGAGTTTTTGGGACTGGGAAGAATCCGCCACGCTGCTCCAATGAGGGTTGGCGGACTTCACATGTCTTCGAAATATTTTTTATTTCTCAGACATGCAGGTTACCTCGTTTTCCTTCACCGCCGAGCCCAAAATAAATCAGCACTTAAAATTGCAATTAACAATTTTAGTGGTGCCGGCACCGGGAATCGAACCCAGGTCACTCGTGTACTATGAAATTTAAAGCGAGCGCCTAGTCCCTGAGCTACCACGGCCTGACGTCTGTCACATCTTTTATTTCTTTAATAAATTTACTAATTTTGCGCAATATTTTAACATTTATTGATTTTATTGTAAGTAGACATATATTTTACGATATAATTCTTTCCTAATAATACTTTTATCCTAAATTCTTCGCAACTTCAAACTGAATGCGTTCCAGATCGTCCTCGATCCATTCGATCTCGTCGTGTCAAGAACGCATTCTTTTAGCAGCCGGACTGTAGCATATACTGGTGGTAGAATTCCTATGCAGGAATCCGTCTAAGTAGGTACCACCACAGGCCAGTTATAAAAAAAATCTGTTTTACATAGCACAGTATTTTAATTAAAGTTGAGCTTAGCTTAAATGAAATACAATCATTAACTCTAAAACATGTCGGCACGAAAGAATATTAGTTTTTTTATTTGCTGGCAGAATTATACGCCAGAGTTTATTAAGATTTAAGAAGGCTGCTCTGGATTTAATAGTAGTAGTTTAAGGATTAACTGAAAGACCGTCCATATTTACCGATTCTCGGATCTAATTTAAGATGTAGCGTTAATTATACCTTATTTCGTAAGCCGTGTGGTGGCGGCTCGTTAAAAGAATACTACTCGTACCACTCCATCTCATCCAATGGATCTCGTAAAAGGCGAGTAAGGAATTAAATTGCACTGTGCACCCAACAGCGCATGGTAGCGATGGGCTCACCACCTATCACACCAAGTGCATTATATTGTTTTGGTGAAACGTGGATTGTGGCAGTCATCTGTTATTGCAGTGAGTGCCCAGAGACTAACCCTTATGGGATACAGTCGTGATCTTATGTATGTATGTATTTCGTAATGGAGTATGTATGTATCCAAGTTGATGATTTTTCCTGGCGTATGGATATATTATATTACCATGTTTTATACGTAATCTTTCCGTGTAGTCCACTTGGTGAAATTAAATTATAACAACTCAGGGGCTAGGCGCTCGCTTTTAATTTCATAGTACGCGAGTGTCCTGGGTTCGATTCCCGGTGCCGGCACCACTAAAATTGTTAATTGCAATTTTAAGTGCTGACTTACCACGTGCTCGGCGGTGAAGGAAAACATCGTGAGGAAACCTGCATGTCTGAGAAATTAAAAATATTTCGAAGACATGTGAAGTCCGCCAACCCGCATTGGAGCAGCGTGGCGGATTCTTCCTAGCTCCAAAACCCTCTCAGAAATGTGAGGAGGCCTGTGCTCAGTAGTGGGACATTTATAGGCTGAAACTTTACTTTTTTTTTACTTACTTTTTTGTGACTTAAGGCTATTCCACTTTAGAATCAATAATATTTATAAAATAACATCTATAAAATTATGAGTAAATTTATACATACATACAATCACGCCATTTTCACATATAAGAGGTAGGCAGAGGCCACACACGTAGCTCACTTTCACGAGACGTGACGCGTGACCAACCACATCGCCGCCATTTTGGTACAAGTCAATAAATTTTTACTCCCCATTGCCCTCCTACGAGCATGATAGCATTGCGTGTTATGGCGTTATTTTGCACGATAAAAGGCTATCCGTACAATACCTTAGTCGCCTCTTACGACTCTCGGCAGGAAAGAGGCTATTCTAATCTGCCGGACCCTTATCAGCTATATTTATATGTATCGTTAAAATGATTTTTGGTATGGCACGTACTATCCTCAGATTTTGTAAAAATAGTTTTAAACATTCAACAGGTTAATAACAAAAACATGTTAATTTAGTCATATGACTTTGTTGTAAATTGCTTGGCTTTCTTGATTCTTACCCACGCAAGGTTAATATTAAATACATTATTCTCTTGGGGCTTTCGTTTGATCACATTATTGATTGTAAATAAGATTTCATTATCGTCTAATTTTAGTTTTTAGTTATAGTCTAACTTTACTTCATTAATATTTGCTTCGCAAAGAGCAGCGTCTCTGGGGACTAGACATTAACCTTATTTTTTTAATTCCCGTAGGCACTTCTTAGGGTCCCCACGAGACACCAAAGGTGACCGATACTGTATATGACTACCACACAGCAATTTATGTGGAATATTCTTGATTGAGTGTGAGCCTAGATTTATAACGCAGAGGCTAGGCGCTAGCCTTAAATGACACAGTACGCGAGTAACCTGGGTGATCCTTGCCGCCGACACTAGTAAGTTTCGTCAAAGGTGCACGTGCATTGAACAAAACATAGCTGAAACGTACATGTCTTAGAAGTAAGTTTCCATAATATGCGACCCCCAAAAAACAAATCCAAAAATGAGGCGCCCAGCAGTCTGACATTTGAGATATTCCACCGACATCCGCCAACTCACATCAGCAGCGCAGGGGCAGCATGGTTAACTTTTTATTTCCTGTTAACCAGTCTAACTAAGCTTGAAAGCTTGTACTAGGAGATAGTTTACGAGAATAATCGATAGCGGGCTCGCAACTGCACCGTTGTTTTTCGAAGCCCGTGCCCAAAACCCTAAACCTTGCCCTACCCTCCTTACCCCTAATTAAAATGAGCACTTAAAAATGAATGCTATCAATAAGTTGGACTACTACTGTGACCTTTGATAAGCACACAAGTAACACTATACTACTTTTTACTTAATTGCCAGTACTAGGCTAAGGAGCTGCCATTGCGAGTGAATAAATCAATTTTATAATTTTGTGTTCTTCTTATTTAATTATATGCTATATAAATAAGATCATAAATCATAAAAAACTCACATAAATGTTAGCAATGTTATTATAGAATATGTTTCTACCATAATTTCTTTGCCGACCTAGAAATATTTTATAGAGTTATTGCGTAAATAAATATTGAAGATTTATGTATTTACGATACAAGTCGGATTGTAACTTATGTTGTCAACTCAATTGCAGACGTAAAAATAGAATGTCATTAATATACTAAATATATTGTTTAATATATGAATGACATGTTATTAGTTTGTTAATATATTTTATATGTTAATATAGTATATATGTTAATATAAAATATATTAACATAACATAACTAGGGCCACCGTAGTTCAGTGATTACAGTACTTCTAGCTTAAATGTTATTTGTGAAACGCACATATTATTGCTGTTGCTGTGTCCCTTCAAATGCAATGTTGCACTGAAAGTGCACATAAATTTAAGTGTTACTTATTTGCAATGAAGAAAATAAATTAGTCATTAGTAGTGGCTTAAATAATCACACCCTTAAGCCTGTAAATACCAATGGAAAGTTCAAGAAACCACCATTGCTTTCAATAACGTCTTAAATCCATGTTCGCAACGACCCAACCAAACGATTGGAAGTCTGTTCACGCAAAAAATCACAAATTATATTACAATTTTGTTTCCCATGCAATCGCAGTAACATCTGGATGTTGATGGAACCAATTAGTTACAACACAACACTTGTAGTTTGCACTGGGCAGTGATCGTGAATGTAAAAGATTTTTTCTTATATTTACGCGAACACTACACATTTAAATGAAACTAATTTTACGGATTTTATCGCGTTTAATTTTTTACTATTTATAAACCGACGTTTCGAGAGCTTTACAGCACCCATGGTCACGGGAGAACTGGGGTGACAGATGTCCTGATGTCATAGTTTACCATCAGATAAAGTAACTACATTTCTAGACCTTCTCTCCTCACCACTGTCGTCAAATCTACTTTCGCACTGTGTTGCGCTGAAACAATAAATACGGAAAATATAGCTAAAGACTGTTTAAGAAAATAAATAAATGAAAACAGCAGCAGTAGACTTACGGATACATTGAAGTCTTGCGATATTTCCCATATGCCGTAGCATTGCTCATCGTCGTCGTCGCTACAGCCTATCACAAGTCCACTGCTGAACATAGGCCTCCCCCATAGACGACCACAAAAGTTTGAAGCTCTCATTTTAAGGGGATTTTGCCGTAGTTGCCAAGAGCTTGGCATGTTTCCGGAAAATGCGGCTGCTCATCTCCTGATGTTCATTTTCTCTCTATCGACTTTTACGACACCCACGTGATGAGATGGGGTGGTAGATTCTCTTAGGCCGCCAACACACGGCCTTGCTCACTGAACACTAATAACAATTACGTTTCTCTTTTTATTGTGTAACAAAAGCTATGTAATCGAATTCCGACGCCTTTAATACGGACCGTTTGTTACATCGTTTTGATGTTGTGTTTAAAAATACCATAAAGCAAATAACGTTACTCCAAAATTGCCACGCCCTCCGTATTATACGGACATTTCTTAAAGCAACTGTTACTTGTGCTTTAAGTCTATTAACATGTAAAGTTAAGCAACTAACAACTACTAAGATTACAAACTTCCACTTACAAATATTATATAACTATTTTGTTACAATATATTTTTTTTTGGGTTAGCCTTTTGGCTTTTACAGTTTAATCGGATAGCTGTGAGCCAGGGTTGGTTTGACCCAAATATATAAAACTCCTAACTTTACATTCGGTCACTCGCTCGTCGAAGTGTTCTTATGAAATAAGTCATCTAACGACCGTCCGAGGGAGGGTTCGGACCTCCGTTCGGAACGTCAACTTGTGTATCGGTAACTCTAGGCGGTAAGAACCCCCGGATCCCCGGACGTGGGTGAATCTGGTGTTGTTGTTGAATGCGCGCCGCTACCTACGGCGGTCGCCCGTCGTTGTGCGTGTGTACAATGTTATGTGGATCGTGGCTGACTGTATCGTGGTCTAATGGCTGGAAAGTAAGGGTGACAGATGAAGACACTGTCCACCTCATGGTGTGGTCATAGCAGCGCGCAACATACTCTAACATATAATATGTACATACTTACAAAATCTTAGGCTTTATCGTAGTCTGTTTTTTTTTGTATATAAGAATATGTACATATAACAGAAATAGAAAATGTACTCATAACTCTTAAATTTCATAAGTACTAGAATTCCATTAACAGTATTAGACGTATCGAGCCACTAAGGTTATTACGCCCCAATATTTTTGGCAACGTGTATTGGCAATGACAGGCAGTACATAAAGTGTAGTTATTCTTTCAGTGGCAATCATTTGCAGCAAAATACGAGTATATGGAACATGTTTTCTGGATACATGTATTAAATTTATCAAGCTTTTCTAAGACGAGTTTTAATATCCTCGAAAATATTCGGGATCTTCTTTATATGTATACAATATAACGAAAATAAACGTCAACGTTCTCATGTTTAATATTGTTTTTGTATTTATTTAAATTATTAAATATAAATTATAGGTGTCCGGCAGAGTAGAATAACAGCACCTACCTCTTTCCTACCGAGGTGTCGTAAGAGGCGACTAAAGTATACCGTTCATTGTCATTTCCGTTGCTAATACTATAGTGCTGTTACATTAAGCCCAGAGGTACCCTTTGAAACACTCGGGGGGAAGGATCGACCCGGTTGTCGCAGTGGCTAAGCGATTGGCTTCTGCGATACAGGTCGCGAGTCAAATTTCGGGTCTCAGTGTTTGTGTATGTGCAATTTATATTAAAAGAAGCTCTACACTAGTGCAGGGCTTCTCTCAGTCTGAGACGGGAACAACCGTAAAAAATCAACACTAGGAGATCATTAATTTGTGAATCGCTGAAATGCTATCTTTTTTCGAACCCAGGACTTACAAGTTAGAAAGTAGGTCTTACAACTAAGCTACGTGGACGGAGAAACTAATTTGTACACGACCCAAGCACTTCGAGAGCTATTCGTAGATTATACTCATTGGTAATTAATGATCGAGTAAAGTATTATAGTCATGCCGGCGCTGTGCTTGAATTTGCAATTCACCCTTGAAAAGCGTAGAAGCGATGTGCGGAAATCCAATAAGATTCCGGTTTAAGAAAATTTTGGCAGCAGCATAAAATAACAGCACCGTCATAATAGAGTGCATTGAATAAAATTGTTTACGTATTTACGGAGAAACTTTTCATGTAAAAATGTTGTATTTATTCGTATTTTATATGTTTTGTATTTTTTTACACGATCAATTAATTTTATTTCTATAATTACTGTCCTCTTTGACGGTGAAATGATATTTATGTTTTTTTTTACTCAATTAAATTTATTTGTAATCAGTTATTAGTCTTAGAGGAAAGGGTAAAGTAACAGCCTATTAATGTTCCTATGGTGAGTACAGTCCTCCTCTCATTTCTAAGAGGGCTTTGGAGCCGGGAAGCGTTCGCCACGCTACTCCAATGCTGGAGTCCTTGAAATATTTTTATCCTCATTTAGATTTCCTTAAGATGTATTCTTTTACCGCTGAGCACGAGCTAAATCAGCACTAAAAAGTGCCAAACAATTTATAGAGTTGCCGACACCGGGGATCGAACTCAGGTCCCTCGCGTACTATAAAATTTAAGACGAGCGCCCGGCCCCTGAGCTACTACGGCTCTACGTAATTTGTCTTATAATTAGAAAAATTTAAGACTAATTATTGATTTAACGATCACGGCAGTCTATGGTAACATACATACATAAGATCACGACTGTATCCCATAAGGGGTAGTCAGAGACTGGGCACTCACTGCAAAAACAGATGACTGCCACAATCCACGTTTCACCAAAACAATATAATGCACTTGGTGTGATAGGTGGTGAGCCCATCGCCACCATGCGCTGTTGGTGCACAGTGCAGTTTAATTCCTTACTCGCCTTTAACGAGATCCATTGGATGAGATGGAGTGGTAGTATTCTTTTAACGAGCCGCCACCACACGTCTATGGTAAACATAAGTTATATACTTCTACCGGCTCATTTGTCTTAGATTCGAGCCCTGATCTGTCCACACAGTTATAGTTTTCGGGTTTGATCGTATCGTGACTGGCATGTGTACACTGCATAGAGACAGACACACCCTTCCTCCTATCTTATCATATAAGAGATACGAGTACATCGGAAATAAGGAGATAAAGACGGGTGATCGTCGTTGTCTGAGCTACCAGGTACTTATATACATATATAGAGTCACGCCTCTTTCCTCATTGTTACGATCTGACACATCTTTCGTTTCTTCTACTTTCATTGGCGTTTTGATACAAGTTTGTCGTCTACGTTGACCTTTACCAGCTTAAACATTCACACCAGCCTCATAAATCTGTTTCGCCAATCTCATACTTTCATACATCCACTCTACGTGTAAAAACCATTTAACCATTGTTTATCTTTGTCACTACATCTTCTACCACACCGCAACGTTCCCTTATCACGCTGTTCTTCACTTACCTGCATGTAAATGTTAAACAATGTATAAAAAATATTTCGGAAGAAACGCAACCTAAATTTCGTCAACCCCTGTGGGAAATAAAAAGTGTCTTTCTTGCTTGAAGAATGGCCTGTTGTCTACACTGCCCACAGATGATTTGATTTATTAACCCAATTTATACACATAAGTAGGTAGGTAAGTAGGAATCATTTTTACAATAAAAAACGTTAAACTCTTTATTTAAAACTGATGATGTTCTCCTAGCCGATTTCGACCACGGCGACAACTTTCGACTACAGTCGAGAGCCATCAACTGCGCAGGAGATATTATAGTGACACAAGTCTACGCGCAAACACAGAGGCACTCACTCGTCCCAACCTACCTGCGCCCGATGTAACGCTGATGCGATAAGTTCGGAGGTAGGCTAGGATGCAGTGTCAGAAACACGGGGACAATCACAACACAACCAGACCCGAAAACCAACGATTTATGTTTTAGCAAAAATGTTGGCTCCGGCTGGGATTCGAACCCAGGACCCGCGGCTTAGAAGTCAGGTACTCTGACCACTAGGCCACGCGGTTATCAATATAAAACTATCTAGAAATATAATCATCACTTAGGTCACTGATACAAAAGGGTAGTCTAAACGTGTTTTGTCGTTTCAGCCTAACACTAGTCCACTGCTGAACATAGGCCTCCCCCATAGATGGCACAAAATTTGTTGCTCTCGTTTTTGGGAGTATATTGCCATAGTTGCCACGCTTGGCAGACGGGTTGGCAACCGCAGTTTATTTATTCAGATGTTCCAGGAATATGCTGCTGCCCATCTCCTGGTTTTCATTTTCCCTCTGTCGACTTTTACGAAACCCACGGGATGAAATGGGGTGGTAGATTCTCTTAAGCCGCCACCACCAGTACGTAATGTGATATAATGTATAGTTTTTTCATAATTAATAACCTGTTCGTGTCAATACAGTGCAAAGATAAATTTCGTAAAAATGTCTACAGTCCGAAATCTATAGAAAAGCTTTCCATTATCAGCAGCTCCCTGATATTTTTTTCTATGACAACACTGCTTTATATTTTCTAACTCTCCAGAACGTGAGATAAATAATAACTGCAAAAGGTAAAGGCTTCACAACATATTAAGAATACTTACATAAACAGGGTACTCGCGAAATCGATATCTGTGATAAATGTTCACATACAAAGGGTTTATCTGACTTTTACGCCGCGGGTCCTCGGTTCGAATCCCTACCGTAACCAACATTTGTTCAAAACAGAAATTTTGCTTTTCGGGTCAGGTTGTGTTTTTCAAGCGAAATGTATGTCTGTGAAACGCACCCACGATACAGAAGAAATCCCACATAATATCTATCTAAAGAGACTGGTAGGTATAACCGCAAGGCCAGTTATTCTGCTATGAAGCAGTAGTGTGCAAACATTACTATGTTTCGGTTTGAAGGGCACTGAGAGCTAGTGTCATCAAAGGGGCATATAAGACTTAAGAACTGATGTCTCAAGGTGACGGACGCATTGCGGTATCATTCAGAAATATACTGGGTGATACCACATTTGACAGCATTTGTTATGGGCACACGTTGCACTTACAATCAGGTGAACGTTTTGCTCGTCTGGTCACTATATCTAACAAAAAAAGATGGCAGTATTAATAATTAATACAGAAATTCATTGTCAATAACAAACCATTATAATTTAAGCTTTTTTAACTTTTGTCGATAATAAATCGATATAATGATACCAAATTTATGTATTAGAGAATAACTGCGTGGTTTTTGCTAAAAAAGAATAAATGCATGTAGGGAGTCACAATGAAACGCAGTTTTACTGTAAAATCTTCTATATTCTTCGTATTTGATTAAATTCACTAACACCGTAAAGTTAACACCGTTCCTTCTATTTAATGGCGTCGTCGCAAGGGAGAGAATGTGAATGAGAGCGAGAGCAACGGGTGAATGAGATAGCAATTCATGTTCCGTTTAGAAACTTAACCCCACATACAGCCCACTGTAGATTGCTTCGGGCTGATTTCCGCAAGTCAACATCTGTGTGCGTATTTTGCGTCCACATACACATACCCATATATATTTGAGTTCTTATTAATTTATGTTATATTATTATTCTTGTATGCTACAAGAATCTAAAGAGAACGTCTCTTCAGATAGATATTATGTGGTATTTCTCCTGTGTCGTAGGTGCGTTTTGCAGACATAAATTCCACATGCACAAACACCCAGACCCGGAACAACTATACGTAGGCCTATACAAATATTTGTACCGTTCGGGAATCGAACCCGCAATCCGCGGCGCAGAAGCTTAAAAGATATGTTTACTTGTGACAACCGTTGCTTCCATGCACTGTTGCGACTAGAGTGCAACAGTGCGTGACCGCAGTGCAGGCCACGTCTTGGAACTCCAAATAGACCAGCCAGTTAAGACTGTTAAAATGCAAAAAGCCTAACAAGCGCCGTACAAGCCGGACACCGTTTAATTTGATCGTTCTCGCATCCAAAAAGCCTTTATCCGGACCCCTGGCAACACCGGTCGCGACACTGTCAAGACATTGTGGGAATTTACCTAAAGATCTACGGCGTCGGCCTACTGTATTTTTTTATGCTTAGGTGTATGGTTTTACTATGATCGCGATCTTTGGAATAGTGTACAAATAGTGATAATATAGTTTACTTTCATAACTCAAATTCTAAATAAACAATTTAGTGAAATCAGAATATATTAGACTCATTCATATATCTTTTGCATTCATTATCATTGTATGTATTTCCATTATATTGTTTGTAAAGTAGGGCGTGAAAAAATATTCGAAACGGAAGTAATCATACCAAAAGAAAGTTATGAGCCGGTCACGTCTTTGCATAATCATTAAAAAAATTGCCCTGTCATCGTACTTTGACATTCTTGCTATTGTAGTTTTTTTGTTTTTGAGTGGTATGCTGTTAGCCCGGCGGCTTTGACAGCTTCGTCGAAAGAGACTCGCGAGCAGAAGGGCTGCCAGTACAGCTATTGTAGTACTTATTTTATCCTTTGATATACAAGTTTAGAGTACCGGATTACTTCGTCCCGGATCCTAAGAGTTGGGATCCTAGGTTCGAGTCCCAACCGCAGCCAATTTTGATGCAAAACACAAATTTATGGTATTTCGGATCTGGTAGTGTTGTAATTGTCTTCGTATCTCGGACACCGAATTCTAGCCACCTCTGATCGCATGACCATTATGTCGGGTACGGGTAGGTCAGAACGCGTTTGTGTTTGCACGTAAACTTGTTGCACTACAATACCTTTAGCGCAGTTGATATTGCTCGACAGAATTCTAAAGTAGTGGTTGAAAACTCCGGACTTGATCATTCAAGTGGTATGCTTCCTAAAAGACACTTGAGAAAATCTGACAGGTGATTTTAATTACTCATTATAAGCCCACATCAAGTTCTCATGCTTATTATAAATTACAAATATATTTAAAAGTTGACACAAAAAGAGATAATTTAAATAGCAAACCATGTCGTACAAATACGAGTTTATATACGAGTCACCATGAATGAGCTACGAAAGATTATTACTTTACTTTTTTTTACTTTTTTTTTCATTTAAAAAACGAAGCCCCACACTAGGATTTTCTCCTGTATCGTAGGTGCGTTTTACAAAAATAAATTTCACATGCACAACACAACCAGACCCGAAAAGCAACAATTTGTGTTTTTGCACAAATGTTGCCTCCGGCTGGGAATCGAACCCAGGACCGGTGGCGCAGAAGTCAGGTACGCTAACCACTACGCCACGCGGTCGACGTAGTTATTAGTATATATTAACAAAATGAACATTTATTTTGCCAGTTTTAGCAATCACTGATATTCTAAAAATGGTTTGATACCATAGTTTAACAAATTTACTAGAAGTTACAGAGCGTTCAAAATCGATTCTTGCGAACTGCCACCGGAGCCGGTTGATATCAACGCAACGTAGACCTTCACAGCGACTGTGAAATGCCCTTAATCTCTGAAAACTTAAGAGAATTATCACGGCGGTTTTTCGAAAACGCCGCGGTTCATCCAAACCCGCTGGTGGTTAAAGCAGCAAATTACCGACCAGATAGAAACGCGACCGTACGCAAACGTTGCCTGTGAAACGTGCTAGACGACACGGACGTCTCAGCGCTCCCTGACCCCTATACGGTCAGTCACGACCCAGGCTACACTGTACACACAGTTAATAGCTTTAATATAATATAATAACACGCACCAAGACACGCGACCGCCGTAGAGAGCGGCGCGCAGCAGTCGACAATCACACCGCGTACACACGATACACCCGTGTTCAAGAGCGGTTCTCACCGCCCAGAGTTACCGACACACAAGTCGACAGTCTGAATTGAGGCCCGCAGCCTCCATCGGACGGTCATTAGACGACTTAAAATCATTTGAGATATTCGAAATCGCGCAAGCACGCAGCGAACGCGACACAGTCCGAATTTCGAGGTTTTTGTAGGAGTTTATTTAAGAATTTATGTTTGGGTCAAACCAAACCTGGCACGCGGGCCTCTGGCTCGTGAGCACAGTATCCGATGAAGCTGTAAAAGCCAAAAAGGCTAATAGCAATTACAGCACCGAAATTATATAACAAATTTACTATAGATAATTTATTTCAAAGTTTTTTATATGAAACGCAAGTAAATTCATAAATCATTATCTAAGAGTATCATAACATTGTGCCCATCTGATAAAGTTTGCAAACAGCTTGTGAATTATTTGGATGTTTGTACATAGTTTCGTGCTGCATCTGTTGTCTTAGTTGTAGTAGTTTTGTCATTAATAATGTTTTAGTGCAACGTACTTGGGGGGTGCAGGCCTGTGGTTTTCGTTTCGGTACAACTAGTTAAATATAATTTATAAAATTTGACGCAAGTTCTTATAATCACGATGGAAATTGGTAATAAACATCCATTTTTGCTCTCTAAAAGATATAAAGATCGATAATCTTAAAATTAAGAAAAACAAATCCATCTTACTCCCTTTGGAATGTAAACATAATTATAGCATTGTTATTTTATAAATTATTTAAGAGAGAGAAAGTTTGACAGAAATATGGGCTGGGCTTAGATGTTATACAAATTATGAATCACGTTGTATAATTTTTTGTCAATCGAAAACCTTTTACAGTACAAATCCTTGCAGCAATAGAGACCGCCGCATTTTCCGGATCATGTGGTAGAAATGAAATTATCTTAAAAGATAGTAGTTGTTTTCTAAGTTTTCGATTATACCTTGTTTATTTGTGCATTTACTTTATTTCTATTCTATGTATTTAAAACATTGAAATTCTGAAAACTGTTGTTGAAAAATAAGATGAAAACTTGTTTGTATATTTGTACATACTACACGGTAAACATTTGCTTTGTTATATTTAAAATCTCATTTATGGCAGTTTAACAGTAAACGCAATGATGCAAGCAAACTACGAGTACTAACAACTTCTTAGGCGGTGTTAATGACTTGCACGAACTTATTCGTATTATTAAATTTCTAAATCCTGTTTTAAAAAAGAACTTCCGAGACTCAAAATTGTAAATATTATTATTTTAAACGGACACCTGAAAAATAATAACAGAAAAAAAACGATCATGTTTACTATATAATTTCGGTGAAGTAATCGCTGTTAGCCTTTTGGCTTTTACAGCTTCATCGGATGCTGTGCTCGCGGGCCCGGGGCCCGCGTGCCAGGTTTGGTTTGACCCAAACATAAATACATAAATATAAACTCCTTCTAAACATCTAAATTCGGACCGTTGCGTTCGCTAGCGTGCTTGCGTTACTGTGAATATCTCCATAAAATTATTATCTTAAGTGATCTAATGACCGTCCGAGGGAGGCAGCGGGCCTCCGTTCGGACTGTCGACTTGTGTGTCGGTAACTCTGGACGGTGAGAATCGCCCTGGAAGACGGGTGTATCTTGTGTACGCGGTGTTATTAACGATAGCTGCGCGCCGCTCTCTACGGCGGTCGTCGCTGCTTTAACCACCAGCGGGTTTGGATGAACCGCGGCTTTTTCGAAAAACCGCCGTGATACTTCTCTGAAGTGTTCAGAGAGTAAGGGCATTTCACAGTCGCTGTGAAGGTCTACATTGCGTTGGTACCAGCCGGCTCCGTTGGCACCTCGCAAGAATCTATTTTGTACGGTCTGCAATTTCTTTATATGGTTGCCCGACGCGTGTGCGAACGCGACGCATGCATAGGCCATTACGGGTCTAATGCATGTCTTGTAGAGGCGAAGTTTGTGCCTAAGGCACAACCTGTTTACTAGTAGCCTTACGAAGCACAGCCGGAAAATTCTTGGTTCAAAGTTAAAAGGTCTACTGCGAATTCGTAGACTTGGAAAAGGCTTATGACAGAGTTTCGCGGTATGAATTGTGGTCGAAATTGTCTATATATGGGGTGAACGGCAGCTTGATACAAATACTGTAATCACTATATAAGATTTAAATGAAACTAATTTTACGGATTTTATCGCGTCCGTAAAATTAGTTTCATTTAAATGTGTAGTGTTCGCGTAAATATAAGAAATCATTACACTATATAAGTTTCCAGTGCTTGTGTCAGTGTAAACGGGGCTTACGTAGACTATTTTAACATCGAAAAAGTTGTTAGACGGCGATGTTTAGCTTCACCGTGGCTGTTTAACTTATTTATAGACAATATCTTGAAACAATTAAAAGAGAATGTGTATGGATTAAAAATGAATGATGTGACCCTCAAATGCCTTTATACTGATGAGATTATATTAGCTTCATAAAACTTCTAATGAAAAGTGTCTGTGCTCCAAAGCTTATTATAATTTGAATGATTCTTTAATTATAAGGACGCATGGAAAGTATCCATCCAGTTGAAGTAACTTTAACAATGACGTTACTTGTAGATTCACTTTTTTTATTTAGAAATTATAGAACCTGTAGAATTACAATGGGCATGTCTGGGCGAACCAAATTCTGAGTATGCTAAGATAGGCACTCAGAATTTCTACGTTAGTTTTCGTTTGTGACATCAAGTTTGATTCGCCATTTTTATATAATTCGTGCTATCGTAACCAATGACAACCATCAAACTGACATAAAAATTATTTTGAAATTTCTTACATAAAAATTTAAATGATTTATTCAAATCAAAATTACAATAAGGTGATTTTTACGTAAGTTTTTTATTAATTTTAGATCTTGATATCGTTATTTTAAAAAAAAACGTAAACATAAACAAATATGGCTACTTAGTCAGCAGGCTTGTTTTGGTTGACAAGGGTTGTACTCAGTCACATAAACCTTAACTTTTATTATGCTGAGTGTCTAACTCTTAGAACTTTGTTCGCCCAGACACGCCCAATATATGGTCGGTACTGGTACGGTCTTGTAATTCAATACAACGAAACAAAAGTTAGTAGTAAACTATTAAAATTAATTTATTTATTACGTGGCGAAGGCTTTGCACAACGAAATAACTTTAAGATTCGGTAGATTTTATTAATAGTCAGGGCTTATGGTTTTCTTTCCATTTTTTTTATTTTCTTAAAACTGCTTCTGTTATATTAACATTTCGTGTTACAAAGATAATTTTGAAATATTTAGCAGCAACGCCTAACAAAAGAAAAAGAAGAAATACTTTACATTTACTTTCAGATTTCAGAGACTATGACTATGATACTAAATAAACTCTGGGCTCAATACTCGTAAAACTATGTCAACTACGCGTGTAAAATGATAAACGGTTTAATGCTTGATCATATTGCGTGATACAAGATCGCATAATTTTAGGTGTTTTTATTCTCAGATTCTTAATTTCTTATATTTGAACTAAGAAATTGAATTCAACGAACCGCTCCGCAGTCGTTTCACGCTTATTTTATTTCCTGCAGCGTTCGTTCAAAACACTCCAAATAACCGAGAGCCGAAAGAACCGTACCAGTTTTTATCGACTTTATGTACACTGATTAAATTGGGTGAATATCTTTTAGGTATTATAAAATGAAAAACATTGTTAAAAAAAGCAAAAATTGTTAATAATAACTCCGAAGAACTTATAACTTTAAAGATATCACAATTTTAGAAGGTCTCTTTTAACTGAGGGGACTTTAAAAAACATTTCTTGAAGGAAGATATTTTATAGAAAAGTATTTTATTATTTTCATCTAAGAAAATAATTTAGCTCTATTATTATATATATTACACTTCAGGGAAGTGTGGTGTACGTGTTACTGTTAGTTATGATAGCCTATTAATAGTTCATTTCTGAACATAGGCCAATTCCCAGAACAGAGCATTTGGCGTTGTTGATGTCTATATCAGCCACTGTTTTAATTAGGGGTGCTTTGAGAGACTCAGAATTCTGTTGAGGTTTAGCGCAAATCTTTCTCCTCGAAATGTTTCCATATTTTGAAATCCAACGGGTTTAAGTCAGCGCTGGAAGAGAGCCACTGGTCGTGCCAGAAGGGGTCGATTCAATGGGTGATAAGCCAGTGTAGCGTGTTTGCTGCCCGGTGTACTGGTGCTGAATCTTGTTAGAATACCCAGCGTCTGTTTTCGAACATTGTTTGAAAAAGAGGTTCCACAACGTTTGTAAGAACGATGTTTTGATAGACAACAACGCTATTTTCCACACCTTTTTCACATGAAAACATCTCAGTAAGGTCTGAATACGAGACTCCAAGCCAAACCATAAATATTAAAGGATAAAGCCCACGCTGTATTCTCGGGATACGCCTGCTCGCTTCTTTACTGTTGTGGCCATACATTTTATCATTTTTACTAACTAATTCTAGCAATTACACTAACTATCAGTGCCTTTCAGACCGAAACACAGTAATGTTTATACACTTCTGCTTGACGGCAGAATCGCTGACACTGCGGTGGTACTGACCTCGACGGATTCCTGAATAGAAATCCCACCACCAGTAGTATATAACATATGCTTTAACAATTACTAACAATTTAAATTTAAAGTCTGTTAAAAAATGTTTAGCATACTCTTGTTTATCCTGAAATATTTACATTGTAGTTTGGGATAGATTATGAACACTAAAATCTAATCAATATAATTAGATATTCTTTTTATTTTCTTATCTATGCCCCACACTAAGATTTCTTCTGTATTGGGGTGCAATTTACAGACAAAAATTCCACATGCACAACACAAACAGATCCAAAAACCAACAACTTGTATTTTTTGCACAAAATATTGGAGACGGCTGGGATTCAACCCATGACTCGAAGCGTCGCGTCGCTTACCAATTACAACGTTTATAATAAGTTACACGGATTTAATCAAAGCCAATGTAAATCAAGATATCTTTCAAATAAATTTTGCGTCAAAATATTATGGGAAAGAAAGCTCGTGATTTCAAAAGTTAATTATATCAGCCGTCATAAAATAACGCTTAGATGCAGCTGTTATTCCATTTTTGCTTTAAAATTTACAGTCTCAGAGTAATTACATTCTCAGATATTCATTTTTATTAAAATAATTTGTATTTTCTCTATTTTATGTCCATTATTATTCTGTCTGTATTATGGTAAAACTCACGTTCATTCTGCATTATAGAATGGCTTTTATCATCATCAATTCAGCCTACCATTCATCTGCTGAACTTCCCCTCGGGTATTGCCACAATAATTTATAGCCCTCTTTGTGGGGGGATTTTGCTATAGTTGACACGCTTGGCTGGCGAACTGGCAATCGCAGTTTTTTTGAGATGCTGCTGCCCAACACCTAGTTTTTATTTTCCCTCTGTCGACTTTTACAAGACCCTTGGCATTAGATAAGGGTGGTAAAAGCAATATGGGCGTGAAATGTAAAAAAAATATTCGGTTTCAAATTTACGACTAATAACATTTAATAAAACGTTGCAAAAAAATTTATATTCTTCCGGATTTGTATGGTTTTTAAATGATTTACGCCTACTATTTTGATTAAGTTACTGTACTGTTAAACATTTATCTCTTTCATTCTTTCATCACTTTGCTTGCGATTAAATGATTACAAACTTGAATAGGAGTGTTTCCAGTGTGTTCGTAAAATTATAATGTTTGTTTTTTATTTTGTGTTAAAAGTTTTCAAACCAATGACTTTAAAAATGGTGTTAATAATATATTCGTTAGATTAATTATGACGCGAATATTAGTACTTTTTTATTACGCTTTACTGACCAAGTTTACTTTACTTACGTGGAATGAGTTCCAAAGACATGATCCACAGTTCCATAGCGAACAACTTACGTTATTCTTAAAACTTGTTCCATGTTCCCCAGTTCCATAAACACCATTGGGATGTGTAAATGCTACTTGATCTATTTTTGATTCTATTATTTTTCTAGATTATTTTGAGGGCATTGCACTGGTTTTGTTGATAAATTACATCCGTGTCTAATTACCGCCGTTTTAAGTTTGCTCAAAAATGACTGAAGTCGTGTTTCGGTACAATACCTATAGATGTTATTTTTAATGAGAGTGATCGAAGCAGATTTGCTGCGTCCAGCTTTCGTTCACCTGACCGTTGACCCCGAAACGTTGGACTCTTCGTAATTAAAAAAGATTAGCTATTTTATTTTTCTAAATATATACCGCTTATATAAAACTCTCCTCAAAAATCTTTCTTTTCTTCTGAAAGTACTTTTTATATTCAAAAAATGTATCTCAGTTTTTAAATTTTGTTGCTGTTTTTCTTACTCACTTTGTGATTTTTAAATGGTGTCTTTATTTTACTTTATTTATTTTGCATGTGTAACAGATTCTCCTATTTAAGTCCAACGTACTCAACAATTTTAACCGCGCCGCTTCATACCGTCAGTATCGCTTTAAATCAAACGTTAGTCTAAGAGAAAAATATATTAAGTTATGGATAGTAGAAAAAAACATTCCACCAGCCGCAATCAGGTCTGTAAGTAGGCTTTTCATGTACATATTGTGATTTCATCAGCACCCGATGATGTGGTGAAAACCAGTGATTTTCATGTTTAAACGAAAAATTTGGTGATTTTTCAGAAATATACTTTTGTGTGATATTTATTTTTGTACAAACAATCAATGTGATTTCAATTAAAATAAATGTATTATATTAACATTCTGATAAAGGATACAACTGTTACTTATTTTTTCAGAAAATTAAATTTTTGTTGCAAAAACAGGACGTGCTTCATCTACCATAAATAAATTTGTATGGTTTATTTTGGACGTTTTCTGAAATATAAAATGTCGGGACAACACTTGTATTACTTACCTTATTTTCGGTTTTAATTGTTTATATTACGTATTTTATATCCATATGTCTGTCGTCTATTCGCCACAGAGATAGCTTAAATTCTAGAGACCGACATATGATACTTTTTTTCCCGGAAAATCACGCTCCATGGTAATTGTCAAAAACACAAATCCACGCGGACGTAGTGGCGGGTTTCAGCTAGTAATAAATATTTAGTTAATACTTAATTATATATGTTTTTAAATATGTATTAATGTTGTAACGTTTAAACATTTACATCTTAGGTCTTACAATATCCATAAGACATTCATTTAATTAATACGTCAAATTAAAATATTTACCTTGTTTATTTTACAAATAAAACTTATTTACTAAGCTAACTTTAAAACTGTATACCCCCGATAAATTTATATTAAATCTTCCCTACACCTGTGCCACTGATTGCGACGGGACAGGTTTATTTTGTCTTCGTTCGCGTAACGTCAATCGATCATTCTAGAACCTCCTGATTTATTGCCTACGGTCATTTCACCGGGCCTACCATTCTGCTCACCGCTCAGCTTGGCTAAACACACGCTCCTTTTTGGACTTCCGTACTATGAATATTAATTTTATTTTGGTTGCAAATTTAAATCTCGGTAGTAAGTTTTTATTTAACTTCATCCCCATGTTGGGTAAGTGTTGAAAATATAGTTTCCTTTGTTGTGTAGTTTAAATAGGATTATACTTTTATTCGAAACGCCTACGCGTTTATTTACTTCTTCGTGTCGTCACCGATTGCGATCAAATCTATATAAACCTGAAGAGTTTCTTGATAATATGTTGTGGAATATTATTAGGTTACAAATAAAATACTCGATGGTCGCTGAGCGAGACTTCAACGTGATGTTCTACTAAGACAAAAATAGTGTATAACGAGTAAACAGAGATAAAAAAAATGGGGTCAATATCGTCTGTGAACGTCGTTTATTCATCAGCAGACCGATCGTCGATCAATAAGTATATGTATGTATCTAATCTGTCTACAATACTTACATACGTTATATATTCAATCTTTCTATCATCATCATTTCAGCCTATCACTAGTCCATTGCCACCACTAGGCCTCCCCCATTGATTTCCACAAAAGCTTGTAGCCCTCATTTTGGGGTATTTTGCCATAGTTGTCACGCTTGGCAGGCGGAATGGCAACCTCAGTTTATTAATTCAGATATTATAGGAAGATGCTGCTGCCCATATTTTGGATGGACGGGATTAGATGGGGTAGTAGATTCTCTTAAGCCGCCACCACACGATAAATATGTATCTCGTGGTTGTATTTTTATCCCTGTGTTGACTTTGACGACACCAAATGACGAGATGGGATGGTTGATATTGTGTTAATTATGCCAAACCGAAATTATCCAGACCGGTGAAGGACCAAAGTAGCCGACATTGCTACAAGGAAGAGCAAGCTGAAGTGACAGGCTCCCGCTGCCTCACAGCAGACCCCCGCCGCCTCAAAGCAGGCCCTCGCTGCCTCACAGCGCAACATGTCGCAGTTCACTGTATCCACCAAACGACCACCGCCTATTTTAATACAGGCAAAAGACAAATAGCAAGGCCTCACATCGGCCTTGTCATCAATCAAATACACTGCCGTCCCTACTTCAAATGGCATTAAGCTTCAGCTGGAGACTGCCGACGTTTACCGCAAGGTAACAAATTACTTAAAAAATACCGAGGTGGCTTTTCGCTTTAACTCAGGGTGGTTCTCAAGAACCTACCAAAAGAGATCAGCACAAATGTCAAATCTGACCTCCTCGCTCAAAATCTCCACGTCGTCGCTGTACACCGCATGTACAGCGGGCGCACTAAGGCGCCCTATAACATGGTGCTAGTCGCACTTGACCGCTCCCCGGCAGGGAAGCAGATATTTAATCTGCGGACCTGCTGCAACCTTTCTGGGCTCTCAGTTGAGGCCGCCATAAAAATGGCCCTCGCAGCCAGTGCCACAAGTGCTAGTTATACGGCCACTTTGCAACGCAGAGGTACATAGTACCACGCCTACCACCCCCTGTATGGAGGCCACTTCCGCCCCGCGCAACGTTATACGCGGCTCCTCCGGTCACTACCACACGGAAAATACCGGCACCATCACAGGTCGCACCAGTCCCACCCGTCGCGAGCCGACCGGCTGTAGAAAGCGACCTTGACTTAGTTTTTCGTTTCGCCACCGCTTTCAACGGTGCTGACATCTCCGCCCTCGCCGTGGCACTCAGAAACCCTAACGATAATCCCAAAGATAGGATTGTAGCGGTGCGATATCAAAGCGTGATAAACGCCATAGTCAATTTTAGGGCATAATAATGACGTACAAAGAGAGAAACCGCGCTCCCTAAACGTAGCGTTTTTTAACGCGAATAATATAAAAAATCAACGCGACGAAATCTTCAATTTCGCTCGCGATCATCAAGTCGACGTACTATTCGTTCAAGAGACTTTTTTGAAACCGCACACTCGCGATTCCAAAATCGCAAATTATAACATAATTCGGAACGATAGAGTTACCGCTGCGAAAGGCGGCACTCTTATCTACTACAAAAAGGCCTTGCACTGCGTAACAGTCGACACATGCTCACGACTTATATCCTAGCGTAAGTAACAGATCAACTTTACGTGCCCTGCAGCGTGAGGTTCGAACTCGCATACATGAGCTCAGAAACGATCGGTGGGATAACAGCCACACATACATCGAACCATCTCACCTCGCCTTCTGGCGACTTCCAAAATCACTCAAATGACAACAATCTGCCTGCCCTCATTGACGAAGAAAAGACAGAATATTTACCTGACAGTCTCGAAACTCAATGCTCCTCAAGCACTTAACCGGTCGAAACCGCCCACGTCGCAAGAGTCGACAGCGAGGTCGATCGGAGGGTTTCTCAATCGCTTCGCGATTCTGTATCACCGGTGACCAGCACCGAAGTCGAGTCAATAATTAAAAACCTCCGTCCGAGGAAATTTCCCGGTCCTGATGGACCACTAATAAAGTAGTTAAGCTCCTGCCTACTACCATCATTCACCTATTGGTGCTAATTTACAACTCAGCTCTGGCCAATGCCATCTTTCCGAACACCTGGAAAGAAGCCGAGGTCATAGGGATACTGAAGCCCTCTGAACACCCGTCCGATCCCACCGCATACCGACCCATCATCCTCCTCAAGGTTCTAGGCAATATATACGAACGCCTTCTTCTCGCCCGCTTAAGAGACATCATGCAGTCTCGAGGGATCCCCATCCACGAGCAGTTTGGATTCATGCAGTCTCGAGGGATCCCCATCAACGAGTAGTTTGGATTTCGAGCCAAACACTCATGTACTCAGCAGGTGCACCGCATAACGGAGCACATTCAATCCCGCTTAATACGAAGACTTCATACTTCGCTCTTCTTTGACGTGGCAAAAGCGTTCGACAAGGTCTGGTACAACGGGCTCATATGCAAGTTATATGGACTCGGTGCGCCAGATCGTCTCGTAGTCATCATACGAGATTTTCTACGCAGTTGAACCTTGTCGCCACCGTGTCGAGGGTGTGCTATCCGAGTCACATTCCATCCACGCCGGCGTACCTCAAGGCTCAGTCGTAGGTCCCGTGCTTTACACCCTTTTTACGAACGACATACCGCATACCAGCGGTGTCGAACTCGCCCTCTTCGCAGACGATACCTGCCTGCAAAACATTCACCTGATGGTAAGTGTAACGTTTGCCCATAACAGATGCTGTGTTACTCAGAATGTTTCTGTGTAGCACCAATCTGCGCCCGTCAGCCTGAGACATAATTTCTTAAGTCTCATAAGCCCAGTGATTACGCTAGCTCTCAGTGCCCTTCAGACCGAAACACAGTAATGTTTGTATACTACTGCTTCTAGGCAAAATAACTGGCCCTAGGGTGGTTCCTACCTAGCCGGATTCCTGCATAGGAATCCTACCACCAGTAGGTAGGTCCAACTTCAACCAAGAGGTCAATGGACGGATTCAGCTCGGCTGGGCAGCGTTCGGGAAACTGTCACATCTTCTCGTCGAGTATACCTCAATCCCTCAAAACAAAAGTGTACAAACAGTGCGTGTTGCCAGTGATGACTTATGGAACCGAGACGTGGTCCTTCACTGCAGGCCGCATGAGAAAGCTCAGAATCGCGCAGCGAGCTATGGAAAGGGCTTTGCTCGGAGTTTGTCTGCGAGATAAAATCCGTAACGATGTAACCTAAGGATTAGCAAGCTGAAGTGGCAATGGGCCGGCCATATAGCTCGGAGAACCGATGACCGTTGGGGAATAAAGGTTCTCGAGTGGCAACCTCGTCCCGGCAAACGCAATGTAGGGCGACCCCCCCACTAGATGGAACGACGACCTACACGGCAGGAAGTCGATGGTTGCAAGTGGCTCAGGACCGTGTTTTTTTGTGGCAATCTATGAGGGAATCCTATGTTCAACAATGGACTATGGTAAGCATTTATATGAAAACGCTTGTAAATAAATATGTAAAAAATAGCGAAAAAGCCATCGTTGATAACATATGTCTCTAATTTTAAATAATATGTATTTAAGATTCTTATTAAGAGATTTAAGGTGTAACGGATTTATTTAATATATAAAACATTAAGTGGTTTCTTATATTTACGCGAATACTTCACATTTAAATAAAACTATTTTAACCCGGGGTTAACTATTACATCAGGACATCTGTCACCTCAGTCCTCCCGTGACCATGGGTGCTGTAAAGCGCTCGAAACGTCGGGTTATAAATAGTTAAAATTAAACACGATGAAGATAAAGTTTTATATAAAACGTTGTTTACCGTAGTATAAAAATACATTTTGTCATATAATCAGTTAAATTTATTCTTTACTTACTTTACATACAGTTTATCTGTCCTTATTTTACGATATAAAATGTACATAGTATGATTTTATGACATACTTTAAATACATTATCTTGGTCGCTTAATATACACTGTATACTTTTTGTTTGTATTTTATCAGTGCAACAGCATTCCCTTTAATGTTATTGCAATGATAGTATATAAATATTATAAAGTCTGCGGAAATAACAATGATGAACGATATATTATTGTTTTTTCTTCCAGTAAATTAATATTAGTGTTATGACTTTCTTAATTACTAATATCTTACTTTACTGTTTACCAATAAGTATTCGCGATGCCTGCTACAGTTTAGTCAATAATATTATACACTTGCATTAACATGGACGTAAACATTCTCATTGTAGTTGTTAATTGGTTACTTCTGTTAACAAGTGTTTGCACAATTTTAATATGGTACTATTACTACCAGAATTACAATTACTGGAAAAATCGTGGAATCCCATACGAAAAACCCTTCCTTTTCCTTGGAAACCTAGGATTTATCATACGAAACAATTTTTGGGACTTTTGTTATAAAATGAAAATCCATCCTAGAGACTATATAGGAATATTTTTAGCTTGGAAACCAGTGCTTATGTTGCAGAAACCAGAATTGGCGAGGAAGATACTTATACAAGACTTCGAATATTTTCAAGACCGATATCTCTACACTGGAGTTTCTGATCCTTTAGGTTCATTGAATTTGTTTACGTTAAAAGTAAGTGGTTAAAACATTTCGATAAATTTTATAGCATTAAACTAATTCGGGCATGTATTATTAAAGTAAATAAATAATTATACTCATATATCTAATTCAATCATATAAATAATTGTTTTAAAAGAAAATCCTATTTTTGTATAATAATATGAACTAGTGGTCGCCCTGTGGTGGAAATTTGACCTTAAATCATACTAATATAACATTTAAGTTTTAACGTTGTTGAGTTTTGTGTAATTATTATTTCTTGGCAACATTTCAAATACACTGTGTGACTGTGGCCAACAATTTTTATGTGTCAATGAAAATCTCAAAAAAAAAAATTTTTATTTCATTCAATTTAATGTATTTTTATCACATATATAATATAAATAATGGATTCCTCGCTTCTTCTACATACCAACTTTAACTATGCCAAGTCTCACACACCGCCGTGCGCGTAAATTGCTTAAAAAGAGGTATGACGTTTACGTATTAATATCTTTGAGTTATTAGTACTTAGTACATAATAACTCAATGATTAATAATATAGATTTATTTCAGAACCCAATATGGTCAGCAATGCGACATGAACTGTCGTCTATGTTCACAGTGTCTCGGCTAAAAAGTTTCACTGAATTGATGAATGTGAATGCTGAGCAACTGGTATTGAAAGTACGACGCGATTACATTAAGAAAAAGAAACATGTGAACTTAAAGGTATGCGCAATAATACATTATACATTAATGTTTATATTATTTAGAAATAACATTATTGTTAATTATATCATTTGTAGGCACTATTCTCAATGTATACTTCAGACACAGTGGCATACACTGTATTTGGAATACGGGTTAGTATATTGAATGATCAAAATTCACCGTTATGGTACATAACCAGGCATATGGTGAAGTGGACTTTCTGGCGTAGTCTTGAATTTACTTTGATATACCTTGTTCCTACTTTAGCTGCTTTACTAAAGTGAGTAATTATGCTAACTCAATTTATTAATATAAAATCATGTACATGATTATATACTATCTCATCTTTTTTATCATGAGGAAATCCACATAGATAACTACCCGCCGCGGGGGCCAATGGAGGAATTATGTCGGACACCTCCCCGCTAAAATCACACGGTGTTCCTAACGTCATAATTTTTTGGGAACACAAGGACGATTCCTAATCTGTCGCTCCTCGTACCTACCCCGTAAGGGACAAGAGCTAGAGGTTTTTAGTCCATGGTCAAAAGGGAATGCCGCTCGCAAAACCTCAAGGCGTACTAAACGACAAATAAACTCCGGGTCCGCTGCCAATGCCTAATTTTGAGGAAAGCTTAATATAATGGACTCTCCTCTGACTCCAAGTCCCTGACTGTGGTGAGGAAGAGACACCAGACTCTACCTCACCCCCCCGCCCCTATGAATCCCTCAATGTAGGTACCACCCCAGGGCCAGTTATCCTGCCGTGAAGCAGTAGTGTGCAATTATTACAGTGTTTCGGTCTAAAGGGCACTGAGGGTTAGTGTAATCACTGGACATATGAGTCAGGACTCCATTGTTGATTCCCCTTTCGCCTATTTGATAAGCACGTGGAAAAGTCCGTCTCGAGCTATTTCAAAATTGCTTTAGCAAAACCCATTGCTCAGGGTATATATGAGGAAGTTACCCGACCTAGCACCTATCTCATCATATCTGATATAACGTCTAAGCGATAACACCGAAGGAAAGGTCATATTGATACAAAATAGCAAATTCGGCGTCAGTCGCAGCTAAAATTGAGAACATGTAATATGTTCTCAATTTTATTTGTATTACACAAATATTAGGTTCTGCTAGAACTCGGACACAGTATACTCAGATGGCCGAGATACTAACAACGGGAAAGACAATGACTAAATGAAGATATGACCCATTATATGAGGAGGAATACGGGGATACATTATGAGTAAAATTTACAATGCAGTTAAGTTACAGTAGTCTGACCGAGATTGCTTTTAGCGCTAATGTCACCCATCACGCTAACATAAAATACAATTATAAACATTTGGTGTGCAATCAAATATTTTGAATCCATCTATTTACAAAATTACAATATGAACGGTTAATTTGAATGTTAAATTTTAAATTACAGGCTAAAATTGTTTTCTGGGCCCGCCAATAAACACGTTAAGAAAATATTTTGGAATGTTGTTAGTGATCGTGAAAAAAATGGTAGTTCTAATAATAAGGACCTCGTTAATCATTTGCTCAAGATAAAAGAAAAACTGCGCGCTGAATCGGGATCAGGTAATGAATACGTTGTTTCCTAGTTTTTTGACCCAAAGCGTAGAAAAATTATCATGTTTTCTTTTAATTTTGTATATTTTAGAACTGGCAGATAATTTGATGTTGGCGCAAGCAGCAGTTTTCATTTTTGGATCTATTGAAACATCATCCATTACTCTTAGCTACTGCTTGCATGAACTTGCACATCACCCGAAAGAACAAGTGAGTAGCTAATAGATTGTTAACGAAAATAACTAATGAATATGTAAGACAACAGTAAAATAAAGATATTAAATTAATTATTAAATATTATTCATCATCATCATCATTTCTGCCTTTTACTAGTTCACTGCTGAACAAAAGCCTTGTCTATAGGTTGCGACAAAAGTTTGTAGCTCTCATTTTGGGGCGAATTTGTCATAGTTGCCACGCTTGGCAGGCGGTTTGTCAACCGCAGTTTATTTATTCAGACGAAAGAGGCAGGAGAAATTTTGAGCGGATATTTTAGGTCATTAGAACTTTTGGTAAATAAGTACTTACAGGTTATTCAAGTAAGGAATGGGAAGTCTGGCTGGCCGAATGAGGCCTCGACACTACTGCGCATGATGTAAATGTTGCAGAAATATTTATTTTAGTCCGTAAGAAATTTAATCAATCTAAAATATTACACAAAACAATCGGAGATGTATTAGATGGGCTAGAAATATGGCTAAACTATCCCAATTTTTTATTTGAAAAAAAAGATGAAAAAAAGACGCTCTCAATTTTTTTAGTTATTTAAGTATTAAAAAATATAACAGTAGTAAAAAAGACTCAGCCTAAGTCGTCATTCTGTATTTTAAAGAACTTTTCCATAGTCAATCATAACTATGTTTCAAAAATATTATCAAAAATAGTATTGATGTTTTTTTTGTTATTTGGTTGCTACTTGAAATATTTAGATATTAAATATTAATAATAAGCAATATTTATTGAAGCATTTATATTAACATTTAATTGAATAAATAAATATTAAATACAAACTTTAAAATTTATAAACGTCCGATTCTAAAACCTATTACGAAGTATTCTTTAAAGTTTTAAAACATTAAAAAAAATTATGATTTCTTTATTTCTAATAAGTTTTTTCAATTTAAATTTTATTAATATGTCACACATTTCAATACAATTCATTAGTGGTAAAAAATATTTTAAACGTCAAACATTAAATTACACAAAAAGATTTAAAACCTAATAGTGACGGAGATGACTACTATTTTCCTTAATATCTGATACATAAGTTTATTACATTTTATAGGAAAAGCTTTATGACGAAGTAAACCAAGCGTTACAAAGATCTGGAAAAGAAGTTTTAGACTATGATGATTTATTACAATTAAAATATCTGTCGGCGTGCATTAACGGTATGTTTTATAAGTATATGTACTTTTTCAATACTACACAACAAATCAGAATCTAAACATATTTATAGAAACGCTGCGAATGCATCCGACGGCTCCCTATTTGGAAAGGATATGCAATAAGAGATACAAGTTAAATGACAAAGTGACAATTGAAAAAGGAACGCCAGTATTCATAAATATCGTCGCTATTCATTACGATAGCAAACTGTATCCAGAGCCTGAAAAATGGTGTCCGGAGAGAATGCATGGCACATCTGATAACGACAACTTAAACTTCAGTTTCCTGCCGTTTGGTGCAGGGCCCCGCCATTGCATAGGTAAACAATAGTGAAAATATTTTTTCTTACTAATTATCGCGTTCTTTTAGCTCTCAGAATATAAAAAACTTATCTTTCATATTTCAAAGTTTTGAGTAAGTGTAGATTAACATGTTTATTGATACAGATGATAATAATCAATAATCGCGTAAAACATGTTTTCTTTTTTCTTTAATTTTTTTAGTATAACAACGTTAATACGCAAATAAACCGTTTATTTACTCGTATTTAGAAGTTTAAAAGCCTTACATTCACCCGCCCGCTAAATATTTTTTTCCTTTTTGAATACAGTGACGACACGAGCAAAACGTTCACCGGATGGTAAGTGCGTAACGTCTGACCATAACAAATGCTGTGTCGCCCAGAACATTTCTGTAATACATCTTAAAAGTTGAATTTAATAATTCCTACTTTTGTAATGACGCATGTTCGTATATTCGTTATATTTGTGTTATAATTACTCTTTCTATTCTATTTCATATACGTTACAGTCCTAGACAAATATCGCAATGACAATATGTTCATGTGGTTGGTTACACACAGCTAAATATTAAGTGAAGTAAACCTTAATTTTACAGGTAAACGCTATGGTATGATGCAAATTCGCTCAGCTCTGGCTCAGTTGATCGTTGCATTTGAATTAAAGCCGGCAGATATACCATATAAAGTAGAAAATAATCCACATTGTGTCCTATTATCTCCCAAGGATGGTCTAAGTGTCAAGTTCGTGTCACGATAAAAATACTAATATTTTTTATTTGTTTTTAATATATTATCTATTTATTTTGTTTTATACCTTAACTATGTATTCCGAAACTTAAATAAATTTCTAAATATAAAATTAATAAATTCTTTAAATAATCAGTTATTTAAAAAAAACAACATTACATCTTCAAAAGTTTTTATGTTGGCTTTTTTTAAGCATTGGTATAAGTATTAAAAATGTATATTTACTACCTCAAAGGTTTTTATATTTTATGAGCAAAACATTCAGCTAATGGTAAGTTCAAAGTCTGTCCATAACAATGCTGTGTCACCCAAAACATTTCTATATAACACCACACTGTACCCGTCACCCGGAGTGCCCTTAAAACCGAAACAGTAATGTGTGCACACTACTGCTTCACGGGAGATTAACTGGCTCTGGGGTGGTACCTACCTAGACGGATTCCTGTATAGAAATCCTAACACCAGTACAAACCAAAGTACTTCATGCCAGTCTTCAGTGAGAACAAAAAAAAACAAAATACAGATTAAGACCAACATCAACAAAAGTAATGTAAGTGTATCAAAGATGAACTAAGATTTTTTTTATTAGCAAATTGTATACTAATTTATGGAGACTACTTGTAACTAAGCACACAAGTAATAAGAAATAATGAAACAGAATAAAACATTGCTTAGAAAATGTAAATTAGAAACGGCACATTTTTCTCCGAAGTTTGTCGGACGCCATTTACACTAATAAGGAAATCTAACCTGGCGTTAACACCAAGCAGACGACGTAACTACTAAACTATTTTTAAAGAAAATCATCACTGTTTATGTGAGCAGTACGAAAATGATACAAGTCACGCATTTTAGACTAATCGCGATGAAAATCCGCCAACTCAACCAAAGTATAATCTGTATTGTTAATGTTATCTGTTTTTTTGGGACTGGCAACGAATGATCTTCTGAAAACTCTTACAAGAAGACGGTAAACGCTCAATATTATCTACCATAGGAAGCTGTACGATGGCCGAAGCTTTAAGAATAAAACAACTGACAAGACTTGGTCTCCAGCTTCTGCATGACAACGCCCGACTTAAAATCGATAACTCACGACGAGTCGGAAAAGCTTTTCATCATTCATCTTACAATCCGGACGGGCGCCTTCCGAAGTGAATATTTTACAAAAATCCGAAATCAAAATCTCATTCTTGGATTCATCGTCATCATCATATCAGCCTACTACTAGTCCACTGTTGAACATAGGCCTCGCCCATAGATTGCCACAAAAGTTTGTAGCTCATATTGGAGGGCTTTTTCATAGTCGTCACGCTTGGCAGGCGGGTTGGCAACCGCAGTTTACTTATTCAGATGTTCCAAGAAGATGCTGCTGGTTTTCATTTTCCCTCTGTCGACTTTTACGACACCCGCGATGAGATGGGATGGTAGATTCTCTTAAGCCGCCACCATCCATCCTTGGATTAATTATTTATTATTATTTCAAAGGATTTTTTCTATTTACTAATGCATAATTATTTTTTACTAAGAATAATTCTTAGGAAAATATTAAAATCTTTTTATTTCTGGTAAACTATAAAAATATATATAGTTGCTTTCCGATCTAATAAGCTACATTTGTTATACTGTACTGATACCAACTTTGAAATTGTCCTCATCGTGGAAGCATTGAGTACAATATATGTATGCGGCAGTCGTGTGAATAATTAAAACGCGTGGAGAGGACTGCTAAGGAAGGACTATTAAAAAATAAAACCAAAATTAAATAAATTAATGAACGACTATGTTCTTTTATATTCTTCTGGTCAAATGATTTAGATACTAATTTAGTTAAACGCTATTTACGGCAACCATGCTGTGCGACAGCGTATCTAAACAAGGCAAAATTTTTAAATATTTTGTTTAAGGTTCGGATGTGTTCTATCCTTGCATCTAAATATTCCTTTGAGCGTATAATTATGATTTCTCGAACGAGAGAAAACAATGAATAGCCTCTCTGTCTTTGCCGAAGCACTGTGCAAATACCAGATGAACTGAATCAAGTTTTTGTTTTACAGTTCGTTTCCGTTGTAATTTTTGTTTTGGTTACACAATAAAAAGTAAATAAAAGTGTATGTATGTAACAAATGTGTATTTTCACATAACTTCGCTCCTGTAACGGAGGCGAGACTCATTTTTTTTGTGTCTGCACTACTATATTATAACTCTGCACTACTACAATAACAAAACACGAATTCCGATCTCGATTTAACATCGATTATTTTTATCTTATAATAATTTTGAAATTAAGAACAGTTACAAATATTTTAGAGTTTCGTAGTAAAAACGGAACCCTTATAATTTCGTCCTGTCCGTCTGTATTAATATACCTCACTAGTTACAAAAAAGATAAGAACACTCTGAAAAAATATACTAATTGTATTATTACAAGTTTTATAACAATGTTTTTAATTTTTGTTACTTTGTAAGCTGCTCTCTAAACAATGTTCAAAAACATTCATTCGCTTCTGCGCTCTGGCGCAGTACGGAACTCAACCGACAGCGCTCTATGCGCAACCAAGTTGACAGCCCGCATATGTCCATAACATATACCGCAGTCTGTAGTAGCAAGTTGTCATCTTCATTGATAGTGGCCAACACCCGCTCCCGTAGCGGTGTGTTTGGTTTTTCTTTGTTCGTGCCTTCACCGATCGTCTCCTTCGAGTGGAAGTGTTGTGCTTCACCGTCGTCGTGAGAAAAGCTAAGAAAGGCGATGCGAAAGGGGATACCGAGCCTAACTCGGAAACCACATCGCCGTTCGCTTCACGGAACCCGTCAAAAAGGGCATGTCAAACACACGCAAGCCAATAGCACATCCCGCGGCACCCGACTCTATGCCACCGCCGCAAATTATACTACAAGACAAGGCGCAGTGGAACGATCTGTCAATCTGGTTGACAAATCAGAAAATTAATTGCCAGAAACCACAGACGGCAGTTCAAGGTATACGCGTATTCCTAAGCACCGTCAGCGATTTTAGGACTGTTACCAGCCATTTACGTGCTAGGAACATTAGTTTCCACCCGTATTCACTCGCGGAAGACCGTTGACTCCGCGTAGTCATTCACGGATTGCCAAAAGAACTAGAAACATGTCACATTTTAAGTGACCTCAAAGTCAAAAATATTCCTGTTCTGGAGGTACATCGCACGCACCACAACAAGAAATACTATGAGGTTGTTCTTGCCATCCTGGAGCTAACTCCAGAAGGCAAAGAAATAGATGAAATAATTAAAATGAAATAGAACGATATGTGGCCTCTCAGGCCTGTCTGTAGGGGCACCCCGTAACAGAGGCATTGTTGGTCAGTTCCACCGATGTCAATTGTACGGACACTCGGCCTGTAATTGTTAAGCACCACGAACTGCGCTCGTACACCCGAGTCGCAAGGACCCCCTAGCTGCATACTTTGCAGCGAGCTGGGACACCCTGCAAACTACTGCGGGTATGACAGAGCGCCGAAAAGTAAGAAGCGTAAGGGCGCCAAGAAAAACGGCCGTAGGAAGTGCCCCGGGGCCTCGCAGCCGCAGCCTCCCGCACCAAAGCCGTCAAATAAACCAGCGCAGACAACCGCGCCTGAAACCGCATCAACGCCCGCGCCTGCTCCGGCCGCAGCCAAACCCGGTCCCTCTGAAGGGACTACCGGGCCAAGCCAAGCCAGAGCGCCGCATCGGCGCCTAACGCCTGGGCTAAACCTCTGCCCATGACGCAGAAGAGCGAAGCCGCTTCACGCTCCGCGCCTCAAACCACAACGCCTAAAATTCAAGGCTCGTCAAATTTCGCCGCAGATTTCTCGCTAATTTGCGGCTTCATGCGCAGCATTAATGTTGCCGAACTTTAAAGCTTAGCACGCGAAATCAGCGAAGCAAAGTCTCCTCAAGACCGACTCATGGCTACCGTAGAGCACATGAACGTCATCGACGCGATTTGGACGTTTCAATGCGCCTAAACATCACGCGCCGCGTCGTGTATAAATTGTTTTAATTTTACCAATGGCGTTCCACATAGGTAGAATTAAACCTCGCTCTCTGACTGTCTCGTATTTAAACGGAAACGGTCTTAAGACGCAGTTAGTTGAAGTCGCGAATTTCCTTCGTGATCATGACATCGACGTTATGCTAGTGCAAGAGACTTTCTTAAAACCTAGTAAACGCGATCCTAAGATAGCCAATTACAAAAGAATCTGTAATGACAGAGCGACCGCGAAAGGCGGCACTCTGATTTAATATAAAAAGTCCTTGCACTGTATCGGGATCAATACACCCGACTTAATAAGTATAGAAGCTTCCGCGTGTAGGTTAGCAATGACCGGCCACAGACCGCTTGTACTAGCATCAGTATACCTCTCGTCATCCAGACAAATATTAGAATCAGATTTAAAATCTCTATTAGATTTAGGTCGTCCTGTTATACTTGCCGGACACTTGAACAGCAAGCACGGCAGTTGGAATTCCAACGTTAATAACACGAACGGTAATAAACTGTACGACATAGCGGAGAGCCTTAATTTAAACGTTATCGCTCCCGAAACACCAACCAGAGTACCGACGCAATTACATCCGCAGCCGGATATTCTAGACGTAGCAATTATTAAGGGCGTGAACTTAGCAATAGACTCTATAGTAACGCTGAGTCGGACCACCGTCCGGTCATTTTTAAGCTGGGCTAGCCAATTGGTGAGGTCTCTCAGACCAAAACCATTGTGGACTGGCGTACCCTCGGAGTCAAGCTCGAGGCTACGAACTCTCAGCACTCAGACGAAATTCCTAATACTGTCGACTCGCTAGAGGTTGCCTGCCGAGCGATAAAATCTCTAATGACTCATCTCAAAACAGCCGTCGGAGAATCCTCCCGGACGGTTACGGTGTCAAGCGATCGACGCTTTACCACAACACAAGCGGAGCTCCGACGCCTGATTACAGAAAAGCGAAACATCGACATCAACGACAGCGAAATTGCCGAAGGCCTCGCAGACAGTCTAGAGAGCCAATGCACTCCGTCACTCGCGCCTGCGGATCCCGACCACCAGCAGCAGGTGGCCGCGAAACTCGAACGCAGTGCTGCCATACCACCAGTGGAACCACTGCTTCCAGTGACTCTCGACGAAGTCACTAAGATAGTTATAAAGCTTAAAAACCGATCCGCGGAAACCCGGAATCGACGGCATAAACAACAGGGTGATGGAATGTCTAACTGTGCCGCTATTGTGTCCGTTTGTTACTATTTTAACTCGCTCCTCTACAGCTGCTCCATCCCGGAGGCCTGGAAGGAAACCGACGTTATAGGCATTCCGAAGCCTAACAAGCCTAGGAACATTCCGTCCAATTATCGCCCAATAAGTCTCCTCAACTCGATGGCTAAGATTTATAAGCGAATTATACTCTATCGATTAAACTTAAAATTAGACTTTGTTCTTACTTATAACATTCTTCCCGACTAGCAATTCGGCTTTCGCAACGAACACTCGTGTACTCATCAAGTGCACCGCTTAACGGAGCACATTTTAGAGAATTTCCATGACCGCCCTCAGCCTGTAGGCACAGGGGCCTTGTTTTTCGATGTAGCAAAGGCATTTGCCAAAGTCTGACACGACGGCTTGTTGTACAAGTTGTATCACACTAAAGTACCGGACAGACTCGTGAACATCATACGAGTCTTCTAGTCCAACCGCCTATTTCGCTTCCGGAAGGAAACGCGCTCTTCAAGCCGCCCTCTCTGAGCGGGTATCTCTCAGGGCTCCTGCCTCTCCCCACTCCTTTTCTCGCTATACAAGCACAAGGGCCGCATAACGATTCATCTCCAAGCCGCAGCCGATCGCCTAGGCGAATAGTTCCGGAAATGGAGAATAGAGGTAAACCCCGCGAAAAATGTAGCGATATACTTCTCGAGGGGCACGCCAAGGCCCGCTAGACGATTTCACACAATCGGCAACAATCAGTTAGACACGATCACCCTGTTCGGACACCCTATTCCCTGGGAAAGGCGCGTCAAATACCTCGGGGTCACTTTAGACGCAGCGATGTCGTTCTCTGCACACATAAAAAACGTTTGAAATAGAGCGGCTTTTATCTCAAGCCGACTATATCCATTACTTGCTCTTCAAGCAAAATGTGCTTTAAACACAAACTTCGCCTCTATAAGACTTGCATAAGACCCGTAATGGCCTATGCATAGCGACGCATGCATAGGCCATTACGGGTCTCATGCAAGTGACGCGTGCTCACGTGACGGACAATCAATTAAAGAAGTTACAGAGCGTTCAAAATCGATTCTTGCGAACTACCACCTGAGCCGGTTGGTATCAACGCAACGTAGACCTTCACAGCGACTGTGAAATGCCCTAAATCTCTTTCCCTTATTCTATTTCTTGAAAAAGTTGCGGTGGTTAAAGCAGCAAATCCTACCGACCTAATTGAAACGCATCCGAGACGCCCGCGAAACGTGCTAGATAACACGGACGTCTCAGCTCTTCCTGACCATGATACGGTTAGTCACGACCCAGGCCACACTGTACACATAGTCAATAGCTACAATATAACACGCACCGCGTACACACGATTCAACCATGTTCCAGGGCGGTTCTCATTGCCCAGAGTTACCGACACATAAGTCGACAGTCCGAATGAAGGTCCGCAGCCTCCCTCGGACGGTTATTAGACGACTTAAAATCATTTGAGATATTCGAAATCGCGCAAGCACGCAGCGAAGCAGACACTCCGAATTTCGAGGTTTCTGTAGGAGTTTATTTACGTATTTATGTTTGGGTGAAACCAGACCTGGCACGCGGGACCCTGGCTCGTGAGCACAGTATCCGATGAATTTGTAAAAGCCAAATAGGCTAACAGCACCCAACTCATATCACCAAATTATTTTTAAACAATGTTTTGAAGATATAGATATGTTTGGAATGATGATTTTTGTAAAACATAAAAAAAACTAAAAACTTAGCTACTAGTGCAATATGGTAACTAAAAAAATTAGGAGAAAAAAAAGCTAAGTTTTAATAAAATAAAACGAAAACTATATAAATACCAATAAACGAAATGTAATTCAATACTTAAACGAATTTGACTTTAGACAATGCAAGAGCAATTTAAGTTAAAATTGGAAGTGCTATTCAGAAAGACTAGACTACCACACGTTTTAATCTTTGAATGTACGTTAAAAGTAACTGTAATAGAGTTAGGAGGAAAAGGCTTTTTAGCATAACTTAAATAAATGCCTGAACCTTTTGCGGCACCTTCAAATATTCAACATCCCTGTACTGACATTCCATACCGCCAAAACAGTTAACAAATTGCGCGAAAACTAAATGGAGTACTTTAAGATATGTAAGGTCCCTTAGCTTTTTCATCACATCACTCATCACAAGGATAAGTTTTCTTGCCCATCGAGAGAAATATTGAATATGTGGTTTGAGCAACATGTTTTCATTTTATTTATTTTAATTTAATTTAATTACGTATGCAAACAAATATACAAATGTTGTTAATACATATTTAAAATAAAAACAAAAGAAATTATATGCACATTCACACCCAGTCTCTGAGCTATCATGGCTCTGCACACCGAAATACCAAATATTAGACCGTCGTGAGACTGGTTAGTTTTACCCTACTGATGGCTCGTCGTTGCGATAGTAATACTGCTCAGTACGGGAGGAACCGCAGTTTCGGACATTTGGTTCATGCACTCGGCCGAGCGGCCGGTGGTGCGAAGCTACCATCCGCGGGATTATGCCTGAACGCCTCTAAGGCCGAAGCCAGCCTAGCCGATTCCGGCAAGGATATGCTCACTGTGGAGCTCCGAGAGTCGGGAGGCTCTAAACAATGTGACTTTACTAGTCGCGCTGCACTCGTGCGGTGCGACGTCGAGGCGACCGAGATCCAAATGGGATCTCGGTGAACGGTGCTATCGGTTTTAACACGTGCGCCACGGCACCGAGGGTCCGAATTAACCTTAGTTCGATGTCGGAGCTCGGAATAGTCTGTAGACGACTTACGTTCCTGGCGGGGTGTTGTGCTCGGCAGAGCAGCGTCGTGCTGCGATCTGTTGAGACTCAGCCCTACGCCAGGTGACTACACCGGTCGTCGCGCGACCGCCGTAGAGAGCGGCGCGCAGCTATCGTAAATAACACCGCTTACACCAGATACACCCGTGTTCCAGGGCGGTTCTCACCGCCCAGAGTTACCGACACACAAGTCGACAGTCCGAACGGAGGCCCGCAGCCTCCCTCGGACGGTCATTAGATCACTTAAGATAATAATTTTATGGAGATATTCACAGTAGCGCAAGCACGCAGCGAATGCAACGGTCCGAATTTAGATGTTTAGTAGGAGTTTACATTTATGTATTTATGTTTGGGTTAAACCAAACCTGGCACGCGGGCCCCGGGCCCGCGAGCACAGCATCCGATGAAGCTGTAAAAGCCAAAAGCTAACAGCGATTACTTCACCGAAAACAAGCAACACCGAAATATTAATTGAGATATGATAAGTGAGAAAAAAAAGAGTCAACTAGATTACACGATGACAACTCATAATGTTTTTCAAAATCATCCTCATATCACACGAAAGTCACAATCCTCGACTGTTTAATGCAGTATTATACTCGTAGTTAAGTAAACAAATATAGGTACAAAAGTAGGAAATAAAAGCTATATTTACGGTCGCAAGGTTTGTCTTAACGACTGAAATCATATAATGTTTTCCCAGCGGTGACCTACGACTGCGGCGACCTTTGCAGACGAATACACAAAGTTGAATAAATAATGTTTTGAACGATATTTGTGAGGATAATTGAAGTTGAGGTACGAAGGTTGTATTTTGCATTATTTGTCTTAGCATTTTTTATTTAGTTTTATTTTTTATTTTTTAGTTATTAGCTTAGGGAAATGTATATTGTAATAAAAGTATAGATCGGCCCTCGACCTTACTAAGCGACGATTTACGCAAAGTATCTGCCAACAATTGAATATTATCAGATCAAATGGGGCTCCGTGATGGGCCTGGGGGTTATGCAACTCATTGATAATCCCATTAACCAATGAATGAGCTTCATACGTCAAAATAAAACCGATCACGAAACCTACCAGAGTTACAAAATAGACCTCCCGCTCCGTATTCGACTGCCGCAGACTGATGATAATGATAAATAAAAACATCATGTTACTTCAGTCATAAAAAGCTTAAACCTTATAAACACATAAGCAAACCTTAAATGAATATTTCAGATTTACCTGCTCTTGGTAAGTTTTCAATCTCATAGTCGTTTGTGCTAAAACGGGAAGTCCATTAAAGAGTAAAGCCAGGCCCCCTGGATGACAATCAACTTTTTCTGTCATGGATCAACCTTAAGAAAGCATCGTTAATAAATATGTGAAAATACTAGAAAGTAGTGAGTAAACATGTGGTGAGCCGTGTGGTGGCTTAAGAGAATCTACCATCCCATCTCATCCCGTGGGTATCGTAAAAGTCAACAGAGGGAAAATGAAAACCAGAAGATGGGCAGCAGCATTTTCCTGGAACGTCAGAATAAATAAACTGCGGTTGCCAACCCTGCCTGCCAAGCGTGGCAACTATGGCAAAATCCCCCAAATTGAGAGCTACTACTTTTGTGGCAATCTATGGGGAGGCCTATGTTCGTTCAGCAAAAGGCTAGTAATAGGCTGATATGATGATGATGATAAGCAAAAATAACTGTTTCTGTCTGAAGGATACTGTAAGCTTATCAATTAGATATGGATATCCAAAATATTACATATTTTGGGATCACATGAGACTTAGGAACTGCTGTCTCAGGGTAACGAACACAGTGCGGAGCCACAGAGATGTGTTCTGGGTGATACAGCTTTTATTATGTGCAAACCTTGAACTTACCAGCAGGTGACCGATTTACTCGACCCGTCACTTAGTCCATAAAAAAATTAAGTAATTTTTAAATCGAATTTGCCCCATAATATTGAAAGACTAAAAAGTGTAACGTAAATACAAAAAATTGGAACAATCTCATTTTCACTTCATTTCAATGTTCTATCTGCAGTCAAGTCTGTATTTATTACCTAAGTGATACTCTGTGGTATCATAGTCGAATACATAGACGAAGCTTGCTTTATATAATAAAAAAGCAGTCCTTATTCTTTTTAATCATATGAGTATGACTTTATACTCATCTGGGTAACTCGAGTACAAAAGAATATATTTACGATACGACAAAATAGAAAGTAATTAATAAAATACATAACCATTAAAAAAGGTAAAAAAAATTAAATAACTAGTTTTTATAATTTTTCAAAAAATTTAAGTTACCATAATTAAGTAACTATAATAAAATGTGACAGTCAAGGTCAATGTAATTTAGTCAGGCAAAGGTTACGTAGTCTAGGAACTTTGCAGAGCAACTTGCTGTTCATAGAAATTTTGTTACTGGCAGTGGCGTCTAACAGACATTTAAAACTTTTCTATTAGAAGTTCCTGAAACTTATCTCGGATGACATGCAGAAGCTTACAAAGGCTGTGATAATGTTAAAATTGAAAAGTTTCTGAATTATGAGTCCACCAGAGAGTTAACTCTTCGAAGGGCAACAAAAATAATTCCTTAATTTCTGGAAACAGTTTTTTTTAACTCAGTTCCCTTGAGCGAGTGCTCGTCTTAAATTTTATGGTACGCGAGTTACCTGGGTTTGATCCCCAGTGCCGGTACCATTAAAATCGATTCGAATTCGAAGTCGATTGTAAGTGCTGATCTACTACGTGCTGGTGCTGAAACCTGCATGTCTGTGAGATCCGCGAACCTGCTCTGGAGCAGCGCGGCGGCTTTTTCTAACTCCAAAGACCCTCTCAAAAAATGTAGGCTAGTCTTTGCTCATCAGTGAGACAGTCGCATTTATGTACCTTTAGTTTTTTTTTCTGACAAACTGTCCACCAGATGTCACACCATTTCTCGATAAACATTTTAAATGCCGGCAACACACCCGCGATTCTTCTGGTATTGCGGATTTTTATGATCGGTGGTGATCACTTACTATCAGGTGAGCCACTTGGTCGTTTGACCCCTCTCCTATAAAAAAAAAACTATCAAAAGGTAAATGCGAGAGACTGAAATACGACGCCTCATTCTCAGTTATTTTTTCTCCGGTTCTCTTCACTCCCCATACAAAACATATATATTTTCGATGATGTAATTGCTGTTAGCCTTCTCGGCTTTTACAGCTTCATCGGTTACAAAACGTAGCAGCGGTATGTAGCTACTTCATGCTAATATAGAAGGTAGCTTCTGATCATAAGTAACATACATATATAGCGCCGAACATCTCGGTAATTAGATATACGTGTACTGACCCACGGGTTTTGGGTTTAAGCTTGTAAGTTATTAGTTTTCATGTCTTGAATGTATTGCAACGGATATTTGTTTGCCATTTCATCAATTGTTGTCCACAAATATAATAAAATATACTAATACAAATAACAAATATATTATGAATATTTGTTTCAATACGAAGCACTTATTTCATTACTTGCGAATTTTCAGCATAATATCTAAATGTATCTAATTTATTCCATTTTAGAGCACAGAATGCTCGAGATCGTGTCGTATGAATGTGAAAATGAATAATGTATTTCATTAACCCGCTGTGCACATAAATTGCGAAAACATTAGAAAATCTTATTTTTTTTGTTTTAAACTAATTAATTCTGATTTATCCAAAAATATATTTGTTTTTAAGATTGTAATCACTTTTTTGGATAATAACTTATATAATTTACCGTGTATGAATCTACCACCCCATCTCATACCGTGGGAGTCGTAAAAGTCGACAGAGGAAAAATTAAAACCATTAAATGGGCAGCAGCATCTTCCTGGAACATCTGAATAAATGCCACGCTTGGCAGGCGAGTTGGCAACCGCCAACTCGCCTGCCAAGCGTGGCAACTATGGCGAAATCCTCCCAACATGAGAGCTACGAAGTATTTTGGCAATCAATGGGGGAGGCCTATGTTCAGCAGTGGACTAGTGATAGGCTGAAATGATGATGATGAATGATGGTGCTTGCGGCTGGCATTCGGACCCAGTGCTGCCTATCTTCTGGTTTTATTTTTTTGTCTGTCGACTTTTAAGACACCCACAGGATGAGATGGGGTGGTAGATTCTCTTATGCCGCTACCGCACGGCAAACCGCAACCAATATTATTCAAAATATTGGTTTTCGGGTTTGTTGGCAGGGTTGTGAATGAGAAATGTCTGTAACACGAACTCGCGATACAGGAGATACCATAGACGTCTCATGGGCGACGTGAGAATCAGAAATCCCTGAAAAATGTCATGGCATGTTAGCGGAGCAACCATATCGAAATGCCAGATCAAAAATTGTTTTTATTTAAGTTAGTATTTTGTTCAATATTGTAAGAAATGCATTTTTGTTTACCTTTCTCTGAACTGGATGGCGCCACCTGGTTATTAGATCATGCTATGGTTTGACTGTTGTACATAATGTATCACCTGTCTTAGTTTTAAAATAAATGTTCATACGATTCAAGTGAATATTATTTCCTTGGGCTTTGGGCTTTTGTTACGGATTAAACAAAAGGTCCTTCGAGCCGGATCGTTTTTTGGTTGAAACGCAAAACAGATAAATTGCAATATAATATCTTCAAGAAAGTGTGAATTATTTGGGAACACGAGAGCTAGGTGGGCGGCGTTGTATCATCTAACATTGTATGCGGGTTGAAGTTGCATTTTGAAGAGGCGACATTACTCTGGACTGGACAAAGACGACGGCGGCCTTACCTTGGACTTCAGTTTCAAAGCTAAGTGATTGAGTGCAAATAAACAGTGAGTACTTTAATATTCTTATTTCAAAGTGTAGTTCAGAAAAAGAAGAGAGAGTAGCTAGGACTTAGAATAATTTAGTAAAAAGTGAAAAGACGGGGAACCTATGTCCGAATTAATAGCGAATTTTTAAATTCAAAACACTTAGAAAAATTAACGTCGGTTCGCCGAGGACTTAGAAAAATAAACTCGTTGGCTGTAACTTCAGACATTTCTCAAAATATAACCCAACTTAATTGAAGTGCCGTTATAATAACAATCTTACATAAATTATGGAGTCAATTTTAAGAATTCTTACCGATTACAAAAGACAAATAGAAAAAGGAAAGATAAATTTTAAAAAGTCATCTAAAGAAAGATTAACCGAAACATACATTGAATCAAGACTTGAAACTTTGGAAGAACAATATCATAACTTCATGGAAAAACATTCAGTGTTAGTTGGTAAATTCGAAGAAAAGGAATTAGCAGAAACTAACTATTTCAAAGATGATTTTGAGCAACAAGTATACGATGCATATTTAGATTATAAGGTAGATTTAAAAAATGCGTTAGCGAAAATAAATGTTAGAAAAACGTTGGTTGCCGGTAATGATAAGTCTGTTGCATCTGCCTCTTCTGACAAAGCTTGTGTTGTTAAATTGCCTAAAATTGAAATACCTAATTTTAATGGTAAATATACTGAATGGACATCGTTTCGTGACTTATTTACATCTCTCGTTCACAATAACCCTAGCATTGATAATGTTCAACGACTTTATGTTTTAAAAACTCATGTGTCAGGTGAGGCACAGCAGCTTATCAAACACTTTCAATGTACAGATGCAAACTATTTGAAATGTTGGGAATTATTAACTAATAGATATAATAATAAAAGATTTTTGTCAAACTGCATTCTCAAACGTTTGTTTAGTCAAAGAAATATTACTGTAGAATCTTCCAACGCTCTTAAGGGATTGTTAGATACAACTAACGATTGTTTACATGAGTTATCAAATCTAGGTATTGATGTAGATTCCTGGGATGTTATTGTAATATATATTATAAGTTTGAAGTTGGACGCGGAGTCGCGAAAGCACTGGGAACTACAAGTTAGTCAGTCGTCTGAAGATTTACCTACCTTCAATAAGTTTCGTGAATTTTTAGAAACACGATTTCGCGCCTTAGAATTTATTGAACCTTCTAAAAATAAAAATAAAATTTATAATCTGAACGATAATCCAAGAGTTCTACACGCTACTCAAAATCATAGTACTATTACGTGCCCAAATTGTTCTGATGAACATAGATTGTATAATTGCAAAAAATTTACTAGCGAAGATGTTGATAACCGTCGAAAAATTGTTAAAACATTAGGCTTGTGTTTTAATTGCTTAGGAATAAATCATGATAGTCGTAATTGCCGCGTTTCAACCAAATGTAAAATCTGCAAACGAAAACACCATTCATTATTGCACCCCAAAGTCCCAGATAGTTCAGTAACAGCGGGCGTAAATACTAAGGCATTAAATGATAGAAATGAGGAACACGAAGTTTCCTATAATATTGCTACCCATTTTTCGACAGGAAAACAAAACAAATTAATTTTATTAGCCACAGCCTTAATTAAAGCTGAGTCGAAGAATGGGCAAACTCAGATATTGAGGGTCCTGCTAGATCAAGGGTCTGAGGCTTCCTTCATATCTGAGTCGGCTGTGCAAATGCTAAGATTAAATAAAATTCCTAGCAGAACTTCAGTTTCTGGTTTAGGAGGTGGTCATAGCGACTTAACCTCAAAGTATGTGGTTATGCTTAATATTCAGTCGCTTCATGATCCTAAATTTAATATTCAAATAAAAGCTCATGTTCTTAGTACTGTTACTTCTGTTCTACCCCAGGGAAGGTTTTCATTTTCGAATTGGCCAGAGCTTCAAGGTATTACTCTGGCTGATCCCGAATATAATACACCTAATAAAATTGACATGTTGTTGGGAGCCGAGACATATTGCCAAATTTTAAAGGAAGGGCTTATTAAAAGTCCCCGAGGATTGACGGTAGCCCAAAATACTTACCTGGGATGGATCCTCTCAGGTCAGATAGACAATTCCGAAAATTGTCAATCTTGTCGCAACGTTACTTTCAGTATGCACGCTCAAGTAGAAGTCGACATGTTACAGAAGTTTTGGGAAATTGAATCAGAACCTTCTAACGAGAAACCTATTCTTACTAAAGAAGAACAAGCGTGTGAAGATTATTTTGCTGAAACAACGCAGAGGGATGAAGCAGGCCGCTACGTTGTGAAACTTCCGTTCAGATCAGAGGATCCACCCTGTAAATATGGTAATTCCAGAAGTATCGCTGTGAAGAGATTGTTAAGTCTTGAACGTAAACTTTCCAAAAATACAGAGCAAAGAAAACAATACACTGAGGTAATAAATGAGTACTTGCTACTAGGTCACATGGAAAAAATCTCGGAAGAATCTAAAGAAGCCGCAGTGCATAAAGTATGGTTACCTCATCACGCAGTCGTCAAGGCTGACAGGACAACAACAAAAACTAGGGTTGTATTTGATGCATCTTCCAAAGGAACAAATGGAGTGTCCTTAAATGACACTTTAATGGTAAGACCATCCCTTCAAGCAGATTTACGTTATATTGTAATGAGGTTTCGGCAGAATCCCATATGTCTGACAGCAGATATAGTTAAAATGTACAGACAAATCAAGGTTGCAGAAGAACATGTGGAATTTCAAAGAATTGTATGGAGGGATCCAGGTCAGTCTGAAATTCAAGATTATAGGCTATTGCGAGTAACTTTTGGCACATCCTGCGCGCCCTATTTTGCAGTGAAGACCCTGCAACAAGTAGCTATTGACGAAGGCCACATGTATCCAATAGCTGCTGGAAGGGTGATGACCGACTTCTATATGGATGACTTGATGACTGGATGCCAATCAGAAAACGAAGCGATAGAGATCTATAATGAAATGAATAATCTTCTGATTAAAGGTGGTTTTAAACTCCAAAAGTGGTCAAGTAATAAATCTAAACTTATTGACACACTACAGGAAGATAAAGGAAGGGACCTGGAGATTAAAGTAGATGAAATTACAAAAATTCTAGGACTTACCTGGAACCGAACCACTGACGAATTTGATTACTCTGTAAAAATGACTTCCGATGCAACACCTAAAACTAAAAGAAAAATTATCTCCGAAATAGCAAGGCTTTATGATCCTCTTGGTTGGATAGCACCCTGCATAATTACTGCTAAGGTTTTTATTCAAAGGTTGTGGATTGCAGGATTGGACTGGGACGATGAACTCCCATCTGACCTCTGTAACGAATGGCTGATCTACCGCGAAGAGTTAAAAAATTTGGTCGATTTTCATATCCCCAGATGGACCAAACTAGGAGAGAGAGATAAGGTCGTTGAGTTGCATGGTTTTAGCGACGCGTCGAATGCTGCTTATGCTGGTGCTGTCTATATTCGTGTAATAGACTCTTATGGCAATGTCTATTCTAACTTAGTTACCGCTAAAACAAAGGTAGCTCCAATAAACCAGATCTCAATTCCTAGACTAGAATTGTGTGGGGCACTGTTAGTCACAAAATTATTAATTGAAGTAGGTACTGTCTTAAATGTTCCAAAAAATAACATGCATGCTTGGACCGATTCCACAATTGTATTGGCCTGGTTAAATAATCATCCGAGTCGTTGGAAAACCTTCGTGGCCAATCGAACTACAAAGATCCTAAACTTACTTGACTATTCTCAATGGTCACACGTTCAGTCAAACGATAATCCTGCTGATTGTGCATCGCGAGGTATTTCTTCGTCTGTTCTTGAAAGAAATCAGTTATGGAAGGAGGGACCCTCATGGTTACGTAACGAAAAGATTAAGTATAGTGCAATGCCAAATTATGTACTCACTAATTTGGAAGAAAAAACTGCAAAGGTGCACACTGCTATCTGTGATGAAGGTGACTCTATTGACAGCATATTAATAAAGTATTCTTCACTACAAAAAGTTATGAGAGTAATTGCATATTGTAGGCGCTTCCTGAGATTAAAGAAATCACATGAGGTAAAAAATGAAAACTCTTCGTATCTGACAGCTTCAGAATTGAAAGAGGCCTTGAACTGTTGTGTACGGCAACATCAAAACCAAGCATTTAGTATAGAAATTAAAGCACTTTTACAGAAAAAACCCATCCATAAACACAGCCCTATTATTACATTGAACCCGTTCCTCGATAAAAATGCTTTGTTGCGGGTTGGTGGGCGGATTCAGAATAGCGAACTTTTAGAAAAAAGTAAACATCCGTTAATTATTCATAACCACTCTCATTTAGCAAAGTTAATTGTAGAAGATGCACACTATAAAACACTTCATGGTGGACAACAATTAACTCTTAACTTTATCCGAAATATGTACTGGATTTTAAGGGCTAAGAATCTTATAAAATCTTGTATACATCATTGTGTGCCGTGCATTCGTCATGCAGCCGTAACGAAAAATCAATTGATGGGCCAGTTGCCGTCCTGCAGAGTTACACCTAGTAAACCGTTTTTGTGCGCTGGGGTAGATTATGCAGGACCTATAAATATGAGAATATCAAAGGGTCGAGGTCAGAGATCATATAAAGGATATATTTGTCTTTTTATATGCATGGCCACTAGAGCCATACACATCGAGGCTGTTTCTGATCTTACCTCTGAAGGATTCTTAGCCGCATTTAAGCGTTTCGTGGCAAGACGAGGACACTGTAGCCAAATTTGGAGCGACAATGGCACTAATTTTGTAGGAGCTTCTAAGGAAATCAGAGCGCTGTTTTTAAACGAAAGGACTTCAATGGCGAATGAAATTGCAACTTTACTGGCCAACAATGGCACGACGTGGCATTTTATACCTCCACACTCTCCAAATTTTGGCGGTTTGTGGGAATCTGGTATTAAAAGTACAAAACATCACTTAAAACGTGTCATTGGCGTTTCCACACTTACCTTTGAAGAGATGGCGACGGTTCTGTCACAAATAGAAGCTTGTCTAAATTCCAGGCCCCTATCACAAGCTAGCAGTGACCCAGATGACCCGGCTCCGTTAACACCAGGTCATTTTTTGATAGGTCAACCCTTAATTGTGGCTCCTGACTACAATTATGAGTATAGTGCTTTGAGTAATTTACGTAGATGGCAATTGACCCAACGCATGGTGCAATGTTTTTGGAGACGTTGGTCCCAAGAATATTTAACCAACTTTTTTCAAAGATATAAGTGGAATATTCGGACTTCAGAGCCCAAGTTGGGCGATGTAGTGTTGATAAAGGAACATAATTTACCTCCGGCGCGGTGGTTGTATGGGAGAGTCATAAAACTACATCCCGGTAAAGACAACATAATTCGCGTGGTCACCCTACAATGTAAAGGTTCTGTGATGACGCGTCCAACTTCAAAATTATGTATTTTACCAATAGAGAAATAAAAAAAAAAAAAAAAAAAATTTTTAACATTATAGCGGTTTAATTTGTATCTGTATAAGTATTATAATTGTTATTAAGGCTTTATTCATTCATACAGTCCACATTAACTTTCAATTTGTTTAGATAGTATCTATAAGTCAGTTTCTATTAATTGTGTTTAAAAATGGTTGATATTCACTCAATTTCTATTTTTTGTAATTTATGCGAATAGTGCTAGAAGGACTATGAGTCCTTGGTGGGCGGCATGTTCAATATTGTAAGAAATGCATTTTTGTTTACCTTTCTCTGAACTGGATGGCGCCACCTGGTTATTAGATCATGCTATGGTTTGACTGTTGTACATAATGTATCACCTGTCTTAGTTTTAAAATAAATGTTCATACGATTCAAGTGAATATTATTTCCTTGGGCTTTGGGCTTTTGTTACGGATTAAACAATTTAATTAACTTTTTTTTGAGCATTTTATTTATTTGTATTTTATATTGGGTAATTTTTAGGTTTTAGTTACTTATTTTATTTCTAATTTAATACATCTGCCACAAAGTTTTCGCTACGCGCTGGGTTAACTTTGAGAGAATACCAAGGTATTAAGGGTATTAAGTCCGTCCATTATATCCTTTCAAGGTTCTAAATAATAAGTAAATATATATTATAAGTGACCATGGATGCTGTAACGCGCTCGAGACGTCGGGTTATAAATAGTCAAAATAAAACGCAACAAATTCCGTAAAACTTAAATAAATAAATTACAATAAATAAGCAGAGATAAACAATTAGGAGCTCATAATATCTTATGTATATATTATGAGCTCTATGAGCTGAATAATATATTATGAGCTCAGACAGAATATGAAAACCACGACCTCTCTACTATCAAAATAAGTAATTATAGTCAAAAATTAAGTTCTTTATTTTATTGTTTCAACAACGGAAGTAAGATCTTATAAAGAAATGTGTA